>JAJKFI010000096.1:725996-790844 GCA_029204185.1 Lerista edwardsae
AGAGAGAGAGAGAGAGAGAGAGAGAGAGAGAGAGAGAGAGAGAGAGATTTTATTTATTGTGAGCACAATCCTAACCTGGAGTTAGGGCAGCACAGTCATGCCATCAAAGCTGGCACAAGGATCACTGGGCATTTGGACCACTTGCAGAGTCAGAGCGGCCAGCACACAGACGTGCGCCATTGTCCCTAATTCTGAGAGTTGTCCAAATGTGCTTTACGGTGGCCCTTGTGCTGGCCATACTATGCTGGCCTAACTGTGCCGGCCTAACTCCAGGTTAGGATTGTGCTCTGTGTGTGTTCTCAAGGCTGCCCTAGACCTTACAGTGTGTGTGTGTGTGTGTGTGTGTGTGTGTGTGTACATTTGCTAGATCCTCCCTAGAAATGGAATTCAAGAACTGTTCCCCCAAATATTTGCAAGTCATTCAGAAGGCTGAATTGGGGAGCAGGATGCGCAATTAGGGACTTCCAGGCCAGACAAAAGACAAAACTCAGAACTGAATTCACTTTTTTGTGACCTAACAAAAATGGCAACACACTGGCGGGTCCCTACCCAGAGTTTGGAAAACACTATTCTACATGCTTTGCTACTGAGATATAGCCCCTTTCCATTGAGTGGCCAATTCTCATATTGTGTATTGGCACACCTGGGATTATTTACAGAGGATTTTGTTGTGTGAAAGTACTCCTGGGTTGAAGTTCTTAGAAGCCTAGAATTACACCACAGGAGTTGTGAAAGCCCTGAATGATACGTTTGTTGACTCTGAGGTTTGAGTACAATGCTCTGGGACAGAACTAAGGGTACAATCCTAACCTGGAGTTAGGCTGGCATAGTTAGGCCAGCAAAGTTTGGCTGGCACGAGGGACACCATAAAGCACATTTGGACCACTCTCAGAGTCCAGGAGGATGGCGCACATCTGTGTGCTGGCCTCTCTGACTCTGAGAGTGGTCCAAACATATTTTACGGTGTCCCTTGTTCCGGCCAAACTTTGCTGGCCTAACTTGTGCCGGCTTAACTCCAGTTTAGGATTGTGCTCTTAATCGAACTGCATTCTGAACAACTCTAAAATTAATATGGTAGACTACATTCATTGAATTGTTTACTTGGAGAATATCAATGAATTAGCAGAACTAGTATACATTTTTTGTTTTGGATATTTCTAAAACATGTCTTTTATAGTTTCTACAATCACTAAATCAACAGGACACATCCATTGTTTATAGTGGTAGAAATTTAAAACCGTAATTTGGGACCCTATTATTTAGTTGTCAGTCGATATTCTCTCAGTGGATCATTCTGCTACTTTTTTTTAATGAAAAGTCCTTCTGAAAATCCATTTCAAAAGGAAGATGCTAACAGAACAACCCTCAAGCATTTTCCTTGTCATTCATTATGGATATATCAATATCATATGACCACTAACTACTTGGCTTGCTTATTTTCCCTCATTTGTTCTCATGGGTGATATGCATACCTGTTATCCACAAAAATGTCATGTTGTGTGCTGTGAGTGATACTGAAACATCCTGGAAGAGTCTGATTCTGTAGATGCTAATTCAAGTAGATGATCCCTTATCTGGACATCTGAAAACCAGACTATTCCAAAAGTCTTAGACAAAAATATCTGTAGTGTGAACTAGAAGGTCTTGTGCTCATTCTCACGTACAGGGTGTAAGTTCTATTCTCTACTTGGTGGACTGTAATCTCTGCAACAATACAGACATTGTTGAAAAATGCCAGAGGCCAGCAGACACCCAAATGGATAACAATGGAAAGAGCAAGAGGAAGCATTGCTCATTATATTTATGCAATTATTCCAAAATCCTGACAAATCCAAAATCCAGACACCTTCCCATCCCAAGCAGTCCGGATAAGGGATACTCAACCTGTACTGCAATCTTACACATGTCCACCAAAAATAAGTCCCACTGTTTTCGATGGTGCCTATTCCCAGGAAAATATGTTTAGGATTACAGGGTCTACAAAGTGTAGACATAAATATGACCTAAATAAGTTGGTCTGAGATGAGAAGGGAAACTGTTTTGTAGTATTAACCCCTCCTTGATACTTCAAACAAAATTCAACGTACAACTTTCTTTAAAAAGAGAAATACTTTAAGAAGTATTTAAATAATTCATTTCCAGCCCAATGCAGCAATTCAGGCTTCTGCTGCATCCTGCGAGACAGTTTTGGCTGTCGAAGATCTCCTAGCACTTGTCCCCTTGCCCTGGGGTAAGCTGTTGTGAGTCCACTTGGGCTGCTTGTGCCAACTCAATTGCTGGCGCACATTCATGTTGACCCGAAAAGGCAGATCAGGCTTGGGATTCAGCTTATGCCACTGTTTATTATCCCCTCCCAGGTCTCATCCACCCTTCTCCCCGCTTCCATCACTGCCCTGTTCTACCCAGGCTTCCCCCATCCCAACCTCCCTCTGCCCTGTTCAGGAAGGTGCACGTCAATCCACCAAGGTACATGGGAGGCCTCTGCACTTCTTGCCAGCACTTCAACAGTATGGGCAGTGGTTTACAATTCCTATTCAAATGGAACATGTGTTCTGTCACAGGACAGCCCATTAGGATTGGGCTGTAAATATTTTTAATAAGATCTGCTTAATGTTGTATCAATATAGAGCATTTGTTAATACATTTGGATTAACTAAAATATATTTGACTTAAGTTGTACTTTATAATCCTGCACACTTTGAATACAGAGCACAATGAAAGTTATGTAAGAATTACTTGACATTGCTTGACTTAAAAAAAATTGTTGGATCTAAAGAATATTCATCTGTAGATTCATACAGGTAAATGTATAAAGTATTAGTGGTGCTGTGGGTTAAACCCGCAGCAAGCTGTTGAGCTTGCTGACTGGAAGGTTGGCAGTTTGAGACCATGCAATGGAGTGAGCTCCTGTTGCTTGTCCCAGCTCCTGCCAACCTAGCAGTTCAAAAGCACCTAAAAATGCAAGTAGATAAATAGGGACCACTTCAGTGGGAAGGTAACACCGTTCCATGCACCTTGGCATATAGTCATACTAGCCACATGACCACGGAAGCCTGTCCTTGGACAAATGCCGGCTCTTTGGCTTAGAAACGGAGATTAGCACCGCCCCCTACAGTTGGTCATGACTAGACCATTTGGTCGTGGGGAAACCTTTACTTTTTTATAAAGTGTTTGGGCTCAATCCTATCCTATTTTCCAGCCCTGATATAGCCATCCCAATAGGGTGTGTGCTGCATCCTGTGGTGGTGGTGGTGGGGAAGTATTAGAGGACTCCTCAAGGTAAGGGATCATTTGTTTGCTTGCTTTGAGGCTGCATTGCAGCTGCATTGGTGCTGGAAAGTTGAATAGGATTGGACCCTTTGTCTTTTATTAACACAGATAACATCATGAGCACAATTCTAACCAGCACAGTTAGGCCAGCAAAGTTTGGTCGGCACAATGGACACTATAAAGTGCGTTTGGACCACTCTCAGAGTCAGGGAGGATGGCGCATGTCTGTGTGCTGGCCTCTCTGGCTCCTAGAGTTATCCAAACAGACTTTATGGTGTCCCTTGTGCCAGCCAAACTGTGCTGGCATAGCTCTAGATTAGAATTGTGCTCCAGATCTGTTCTAGGTCACAGGCATGCTATGTTAAACATAGCATAACACTTTGTGTTAAATAATACAATGTGTACAAGTGCCTGTTATGGCACTTGTTATGTTATGTTATGGCAGATGGTGCTCCACCCATTCTTAGGATATTTTTTTTAACTTTGCCAAATATGACAACAGGAAAGATTGGCTCATAAGCTGTGCTGTGCATTACTAGTTTCTGACTTGTTGATGTTCCATTTTTCTAGTTCTAGTTCACCAAATAGGCAACAGAATGGAGTAAAAACCATCATCATTGACAATAATTTGGTCATAGTAAATACATTCTTTTGCAGTATTCTACTATACCTAGAGCCCAAAGTACTAGGCTTTTTTATTATTATGAAAATTTACATGTGATCCTTGGCAGTAACAACAAGGTGCTATGACAACTTCTACAGATGGCTGCTTAATATGTAAATTGATCTGACTCAGTAAGGATCATGCTCTTCAGTGGCACTTATAATTATAGATCAGCCTGAGATCTAGCTCTGCAAATTTGTCAACTACAGTATACCATACATCCAAGGGTTAGTTAAGCACTTTAATTATTTGCTGTCAGATCAAAGTCACGTGCAGCCTTCAACTTGTAGCAAGCAATGAGAATGATAAGACTACTAGGGAGCTGTGTTAAATAATAATCCAGTAACTTTGAAGGAATTCATGTGAAAATGTTTTAAAGACAGGTTTAAAATAATAAATGTTACACTTTGCCTATTTTTAGTCTATTGTCACACCTTTTCACGTTTTGTGCTCTTGATGATGGATAGACTTTATGGGCAGTCCATCAGTTTCAAAGTTCATTAGATTTATTTATTTATTTTGAAGTACAGTAAGACACAAGTTGAGGCTTGTTCACACCAAACTATTGCAGGAAACCATCAGTTTGTGAAATCCAATTCCCTTTCTGGTTTAGGCAAATAATAGGCTGTAATTACATCAAGTTCTTAGTCTACAAGCATTTTTGAGGTTTACTTATCTGAACACTTGAAATGCTTATGAAAATTCCATGCCATAATTCCCATTAGTTGAATTTGAAACCTGCTTGACATTGTGGTTTCCAGAGGGCAATAGCATTCCATAGTTTGCAATTCTGATAATATAGAATACATTGGTTTACCCAAACCAGGAAGCCAGAGAGGAATTAGATTACAAAACAAAGTAGAATGTCTGTGAATCTAACAACTACGCCAGATCTGTCATTACTTGTGAAATAACACTAAGGTGGCAATCTTATACATGCTTCCTGGGAGAAAAGCATATTGAACACAATGGGGTTTACTTCTAAATAGGCATGCGTAGGATCGCAATGTTAATTTTGCAATTAAGAATTTATTGATGATAAGGGCAGAATAGATTGCTGAGGGAGGTGGTGGATTCTCCCTCACTGGAGACCTTCAAGCAGAGGCTTGACAGGCACCTGCTGGAGATGCTCTAGGAGAATTTCCTGCTACAGGCAGGGGGTTGGACAAGATGACTTTGTAGGTCCCTTCCAAGCAGTGGGGTCATCTACTCTCCAGTAGATGGAACGCTGGGCGGGACTTACGCGTGATCGGCAGCCCGTCCACTCACTTCCACTTTCTTCCCGCTCGCCGTGCGGCTTTCCCTGGCCTCAGAGGGGGCGCCTGCTCAGCCAGGCACCTGGCGTGCCCCCCATCCATCCCCCCCCGGCGAGCAGGCACCCTCTCCGAGGCCAGGGAAAGCTGCGTGGTGAGCGGGAAGAAAGCGGAAGTGAGTGGACGGGCTGCCGATCACGCGTAAGTCCCGCCCAGCGTACCGTCTACTGGACAGTAGATGACACCACTGCTTCCAGCTCTATGATTCTAAGACACCAACCCTATTGAAGCCTTGTGCTGATGGATCTAGTGTTCTGGAAGCGCAAAGTACTTTTCAATTTCACAAATGCTGGGCTGCTGTTGTGTACTGCTGGACCACTGCTGCAAATGGTGAAAGTGGCTCATAGCAGTGGCTCCAGGAAACTCCTCAGCTGCTTGGCAGCAGCGGTGAGCCATGAGTGTGAAAGGGAATTAACGGGGTATGTTGAGTGGGGTGTTGATCCACCCCAGAGTCTGTTGAGGAGGGAGGGGGTGGATCCAGCAGCAGCAACTTGTACCTGGATTCTATCCCTGAAACACCTCCTTGGAATGCTCCTTGACTTACCTTGGACTTTTACCAGCAAATGCCTAGTGTAGGCTGGAGTAAAACCATAGGTGATTGGGTAGCCTCCTTGGAGGTAAATAAAAAATATATCTGTTGGCACAGCTCCATGTTATAATGTAGTGGGTAACAGGTTTGGGCATTACATGTGGAAAGAAATATAAAACCAAAATTAAGTAGATAACAAGAAAGGTGAATTGAATGTTTAGTATGGGTTCAAAATACCTGCAGAAATGTATTTTTTATAGCCCAGCTAGTGAGACTGAAGTGCATATTTTAACTTATGGAAGAAAGTTAAAAGGACCAGTGATCTTGGGGGGAAAAACTGTTCATTTTACTGATGATAGGGGAAAAAAAATCTTTTTTCTCATCAATATGCACAACAAAATTCTTTGTGACAAAGAGCCAGAAATTGAGGATAATATTTTTTTTGCCCTTTCAGTGATGAGCTTTAATCAGGTCTTTGCCCAGAATATGATCTAATCTATATTGTATTGTGCTTGTGGCAGTGAAGGCTCTGACACTGATTGGTTGAGCTGATTGCATGGAATGTTCATAAACATTTCAAGTGCATTGAGAACGTAGCTGTCAGAATGTTTCTGGTCAGGTTTAGCTGTCGTGCAGCCCAATCCTAACTAGCGGTGGTGCAGGCCACGGGGATGGTTCAGGTGGGAGCAGGATGGGCAATCAGTAGTTCAGGGATGGTTTGGGGATGATCTCAGCAGCAGCTATGCACACAGAGCTCCTATCCCCCTTTCCCTGCCCTAAACTGACCCCTGTACTACACAGACCTATATAAGCTAAATAGCTGGTATAGGTCTGAAGAGACCCACTGAAAATCAGGCGGTCTGCAGAAAGGCTACAAATATTTTTATTTGCATCTCCTTGGCCATCTGATCACCCCCCAATAACATGCAGTATCACTCTGTCAGTGGTACTGTATGCTACTGGCTGGTGGGGGATAGGATTAGGCCCTAAAATGTATCCAGACAGTTCAGTCGGCCCAATTCATTTTAATTCATTGTGCAAGACCAGAGATCAGTGCCACAGTTACTGCTATGAATGATCATGTTTATACCTAATAACAGATTATATCTTTTCACCATGATGGGGTACATTATCTTTCGTTCTTTTTTCGTTTTTGCTTGACGCACATTCAATTTTTTTAAACATTTATTGATGTTTCAAATGAGCTGATATACAAGTCCTAATCTGTACAAAATATCAACATTTTAATCTATGGGAGCGAACACAGTGAAGAATGCAAGATTTAGAATAATAAAAAAATTAAATCTAGAGGAAATTTAATCCTGAGATTGAAATTTCCAAAATACTGGGCCAAGATCAGTCACACACATCAGATCCCCACGTAAACAGTGAAAAATTCACTTTTTTAAACTTCTTATCATACTATTAACTATACTCAGGCATAATGGACTTATTTCTATCTTGAGAAGTTGGAAAGTCTGAGATTACAGAGTGTCACAAGCAGCAGGAGAACCTGACTACATTTCAGAAGGCAGTTTGATTGTTTCATCTGAGTTTCTTTCTGTTCTTTTTCAGGCAGGGATAAATTCACCATCTGAAGGCTTTGTATCAAATCAAGCTCCTGCTGGGAAGAGCTGCACCAGCTGGATGTCTACCTGTCAGGCAGATGTTAAAAGACATAGCAATCTAGTCAGGAGGAAAAACCCATGCTTAGTTGAATTCATGCCCTGTGGCCTTTTCCTGTTCAGACAACAATAAACAGGAAGTCATGCTACTGGACATATGATTTCCTTTACTTCCTCTGCAGGCCATTGGCACTGGTTTGCTGTAATTATACTACAAATATGTCTTGTGTTAGACCAGTGTGCTTCAACCTTGAGGGTCGTGACGCCAAAGGAGTCGCAGAGCCTCAGTTGTGGGGTCATGGCAACTTACACGAATTTCACAATTGTGCTAAAATAGCTTCCACTAGTGCCAGGCTTTGTAGTTACTTTTTCTGTGCTCTCTAAGAAGAGTATTTGTTTACAGTGAACAATGGTGGGAGGACAGAATAAGGTGGGGAATGGGCGGCTATAGTCCCGGGAGAGGGGCGGGATTAATGGTACATTTCTGCCCTTATTTATTTATTTATTTATTTATTTATTTATTTATGTATTTATGTATTTATTTATTTGGGTCCTGTCGTGTAAAAGTTGAAGACCACTGTGTTAGACTTTGACATGACAAGAAGATTAGAGAAGTGACCAAATGAACCATTCCAGATGGATAGAAGAGACCAAAAGCAAAAACTACATAAGAACATAAGAAGAGCCCCATTGGATCAGGCCAATGGCCCATCTAGTCCAGCTTCCTGCAACTTGCAGCAGCCCACCAGATGCCTCAGGGAACACACAAGACAACTAGATATGTGCATCTCGTTGCCCCTCCCCTGCATCTCGTTACAAGTTACACCAAGTTAATTTAGACCCACTCTACATATTATAATGTTTGTTCACCTACAGGGTAGACCTAAAAACACAACACATTAACAGTACAAACCTATGCATGCCTACTCAGATGTAAGCCCCATTGAGTTCAATGGCACTTACTTCCAAGTGTGTATACTGTAGGATTGCCCACCTAAATGAAATCAGTCTGGCAATGTTACTGGTTTCAACCATGATGCACCAGTAACATATTGTTGCTATAACAATATACTATATGTCGGCAATTTTCAGGAGATATTACTACACAATGGAGAAAAGAGCTGAGGGGTCAGCACCCTCTCAACAAAGGTCCCTCTGCCCTTGCAACACACACTTTCCTGGACAGACAAGGCACCCAGAAGGAAATCACAGTCTGGCAATTAAATTTATCAATATCCCTCAGGAAGGATGAGAAGCTTGAGACAGGTAGTCATGCCTATGGAAGATATAGCAACTTAATAGAACTGAAGAAGCAGTTGGAAAAGTTATCTGCTCCTACAGTTTGATTCTATCTGGGGATTAACAAATCCTGTCTCTGCCCGATTTTGGTCAGAGTGTGGTTCTGGATTTGGGGCTGAATATGGCTCCTGCCTGGTTATTTGTCTACTCTGGTCCTCTCAGTGGCATAGCTAATGAAAATGTAGCCTGGTGCTGAGGGCAAAATGATGCCCTGAAAGAGACGACACAACAGGAAGTGATGTCACTCCTGGAAGCGACAGAATGCCTGGACTTTAAAAAAAGGCGAGCTGACTCGTTGCCTCCCCCACTCCACCAGTGCAGAGCTTGGGGCATGTGCCCCTCTTCAACAATGGTATTGTTGACTATGACTTCAACAATAGTATAGTTGACCACTGATTATGACCCCTCCGCGGTAAGTGGTACTTATGTACCACTTAAGTGGTAAGTTCTGTTAAACTTAGTTGTACTTTCTTTTAAGTAAATATGCGCAGGTATGCACTGACAGTATACAGAAACAATTCTGTTTTTTTAAAACAAAAATAAACCAGTATTTTTTTAATCAATTTGGTCCACTTCTGTTGGAGAGACAGCAATAGCTTTTAGACTTTTGAAAGGTGTTTCGATTTCAGGTTGACTGGGGAAAGGGAAGATTGCATTTTCTCACAATTGTGTATATTCCCATACAATTTATCCATCACATTACCTGCTTTTAAACAAATCAGCAACAAAGCAGAACAAAGCATGCATCTGTTGCTCAAACATTAGGTACATGGGTAATAACTGGGAGAGAAGACATTAGTCACTTCTTCCTCTTCCATCGGGTATTGTGAAGACACACCAAATAGCTTTCTGATGTGAAGTAGTATCTAGAATGAGTACATATAATTAAGTGAGCTAAACAGCATTGAGATTATTATCGAGTATAGTTACCCATGTCTATGATATGCTCAGCTTTGCTTTCAGTGTGAGTATGAAGGGATAATTATACAGTTACTCCATGTTTCACTTTCTCCATAATTTACATTAGAAGCACTACACTAAAAAGATGCTAATAGTCTGAGAAAAACCCTCCAAAGTAATGAAAGCTGGACTATGGATTGAAGCTGTAATGCCTCACTAAAATGGGGGTCAGGAGGATAAATTGACTGTGGCACTCTGCACCAATTAGATAGCAAAAGTTCAGAGATGACCCCAGGACTTGCTGTTCTGTTGTGAAGGTGTGTGGGCTCTTAACACCTTTAACTTGATTCTTCCTAATATTTGACTTTTCTATTTGTATTTTATTTTCGCTTGTTTGTATCCAGCAGCTATAGTCGTAGAACATGACAAACCTGACTGTCTGAAATACAGATTTACCTTCTGAGGAACCAAAAGGAGCAGCGATCCAGGGTTGTAAATAGCAGAGAGTTGGTTATCTTTTACATACCTGCTTTGGCACTCCCTGGACCAAAATGGCCTACTCACATTAGCTATTTTACTGGGGTAAATCCAGTAGGCCCCAAGAGGCATTTGGGCCTGAGCCGGGGGCATAGAATCTTGGTGACCTCTGCTGCTGCCCCTCCCACCTCCAAACCTCCCTCGGTCCAGCTGCCTCAAATGCTGTGCTCCATTCATGGTCCTTCCCTGCTGCCAACGTAGCTGGTGTGGTGGATTATTTGTAGGCTGTGGCTCCCCCATGAGACCTCCCAGACTTTGCACTGGCAATAGCTCTATGGAGCTCCTCCTCCTCCAGGGGACTGTGGGATACCCTGGCAGATTGTGAGACCCAGCAGGGTATCCAGCCAGTAGGACTGAGCCATCAGTTCTCAACCTCACCAGGTCACCTGTTTTGATTTCCACATGGACAGGTGAACTAGTAGTTGGAAGTAAAGTCTCTATCCCTTCTAGAAAAAATGTTGAGCTAAACATAAACTCAGAGTGAGACTAGACAAATTCAGAGTTATTCAGTCTGCTGTGTGAACTTGGCTTGAGTCTAAATGAACATATGCAGAGACATCACTTGAGCGGAGTCTAAAGGGCACATGTCATAGGCGCCAGAACTGTATTCGGCTCGCAGCACATTTGGGGTGGGGTGATGTCACCATAGCCCCAGAGTGGTTGCCCCACCCCAGTGCATCACCTGGCCACACATCCCCACATCTCAATTCGCTCCATTTAGAAGAGATCACAGTGCAAGGGAGGACAGGGCGAAAAGTGAGTGGGGTTTTCCAAGCTGCTGCACCCAACCGCAGCCAGATCCTGCCATGCTCGCTTTCACCCCCCCCCCACAGCACCCTCCCTATGCATCTGCTTGGCACTATGCCAGGGAGGCACATGACTGGGTGGTTGGTGGCTTTGTGCACCCCATTTCGTCTCCTGTGGAGGCTGGCTCTTCGTTGGTGAGGCTCACTGGCAAACCTCCACCCCCAGCTGGATGATTAAACTATCTCTGCCAGGTTTGACCGTGTGGATCTGCGCTGCCCTGCTGCCTTGACCCTTCAGGCTTGACGATGGTCTTCAGCTGGAGTCAGGTGGATATGCCCTTTATATCACCTGGGGATTCAGCAATTATCAACATTCCCCACTTTAGTGGACCGCACTTTAGGGATGGAGTTTAGATTCCTGCTCCAGTATGCAGTTTGTTTGACCTTATTATTAATAAAATTATTAATAAAGTAATTTTAATAAAGTGTTTTTATTATTAATATATTATAATTTATATTGTAATAAACTATCAATAAAGTAATATTATTATTTAATACTTATTAATATATAATTAATAAGTTATACCCAAGCCTCTGTCTCGGGTGCTTCTTGGGGCGGTGATGGTGCTTGCAAGGGTAAATGCTTGTTAATTATTGTTGTTCTGAAGATGGCATTTGGTCAGTATTGTGCACAGCAAGTGTCTGTTTCAAACTTGCAGGGCAAGTTTCCTTTCAGAGGCTGACCCTGAGAAGGAAGGTCTGCGCAGAGCATGTTGCAAGGGCACTTTCAGATCAGGCCCAGGGTTTCTGTTTTCACATTCTGATTCAGAGGTGGGACTCCATCCGTTTGAGCCATTGGCAAAATATTGTGCACTCCGATGAGGCTTCTCCATTCACCTTGCCCTGCGATGCCTCACTCCTGACAGTGCCTACGGCACAGTACTGACAGTGTCAACTTTTATTTCTCTCCCGCAACGTTTGATCAGTTATAAAATTCCACTTAACGGAGTATTTTGGCCAGCCTCTGCAGTAGGACAGCTGACAAGCATTGGAGGAGATCTTCATTTCTGCTCTGTTCTATGTTTTATAACTGGTAGTTTTTACTTTGTAATGGGCATTCACAGCAGGCTCACATTTCCTACTGGATGAATAGCTCAGCTTCCCACAGGGTCTCGAACCACAAATTTTCATTGCCTGCAAATTGTGGCATGGCTGTTGCTTACTGATCACAGCCTTAAGCTCTTATCACTGTACAACCCGTGTTCCCGTCTCTTTAAGATTCATGGGAATCCATTAATTTTTCTATATGGAGGAACTGGACGGTTGGGGACTGGCTCGGATCACTCCAGAAACAGGGAGCAAGTCAATAATTGAGCATGTGCAGTGGGAAAAGCGGCTTCCATACGATCTATTGCATGGGTCAAAAGATCACCCCAGCCAGCTGCAGAAGGGAAGAATTTTCCAACTTGGAGTTTTGAGCTATTGCAAATATATGCTGGCCAAAGGAAGGTAGGATTTCTCTGTTAGAAACTGCTGTTGTTCATAAAAGCAAACAGATGTGTTAAAAACAATGTGGATGAGAACATTACAGGATCATGATATTGCTCATTGCAAATGCAGTTGCACTCAATGTTTAATATTCTGGGTTGCACTTTAAAAAAAATGATGTGGGTTAGGATCTACTGTATTGATTCAGTCCAATCAGCTAGCAGTTGGAGTAAACTCCACAGAAGGAAAATGCTCTGTAGCTTGGAACTTGAATGTGCCGTTTTTAGTTTGTTTCCAGGGCAAACTACAAGAGATCACATCCAGTTTGAAGCACTAGCAGAATAAGGCACACTCCAGAGTAAATCCAAGAGGAAAACATACACATACAAGACAGCCAACTGCTTTTCCCTAGACTCTATGTGCAGGTGATATGCTGGTGTGATTTTATTTATTTATTTGTTTGGGTTTTTTATACTGTTTTTCTAAAAATCCAATGGTGTACACAAACCATAAAAACATTTAAATAACATATTAAAGTTAAAAAATTAAAAATTAAAATATAACAATAAAAGGGCATATAAGCAGCATAAAAGTTAAAAGTTAAGAAGGGGTCCCTAGCAAGTACCTCCCTCCATAAAAGGTAGGACAAAATATTATGTAAAAGCACTGGACTAAAAATAATTTTTCAAAAACAAAACCCTGGCTTGAAAATTCAAACTGCTAACACTCACAAAAGGAATATAGCAAGAGGAAGGTCCGCAGCTTCCAAGATGGATGCTTCCAGCTCTCTGTGACCCACCTGACATCAAGTCATGGCCCACCAGGTGGGTCCTGACCCACAGTTTAAATAACATTGGTCTAGCAGGATTTGAAAACTGCAGTGTCCCAAATATGAAATCAGATGCTATCTGCCATCTCTCCTGTCCTGCTGTCTCTGTTGTCCTTTCTTTTGCCACCGGAAACAGAAGCAACTCTTTTTTGTCTTTTAATTACATGTTTCATGTTATTGCTCTCACAAAAAAAAGCTTAGAAGTGTCAAAGAAGTTTTTTCAAAGCTTACATCTACAGAAAGGCCCAGGTACAAGATTTGGTGGCTATTCCTTTCCCACCATATATTTTGAATGTTTAACAATCCACAGCCTAATCCTGAACCCAGAAGTGCCCAGGGCTCCAGTGGCACTAAACTTCTCCTTGGGGAAAAGGATCATTTGCTCCCTTACTACTAGTAGCAATTGGTGTCCTCTGCCCTGTGCCCATGTTTGAACTGGTGCAGACTTGAGAAGGTCTGTGTTGGGCCAGCCAGCTTGGAGTTAGGGTTCAGGATACAGCAGCAGAGGCCTTATCCTCTCCTCCCCCACCTAGTTCCGCCCCCTCCCTGCCTCCCCCCACCCCAAAGATCACTGGTCTGCACTTCTGGAGTGCCAGTTGGCCTTCCGCTTGGTGCTGAGGCCCAGCTCTGACTGGCGCTGGCCCAGTACTGGTGCTCCCTCCTCCTGCAGTGCTGCTAATGTGCTTTACAGAAAGTGTGCAACACCTTTCGCCTGTGGTACATGGGTACCACCAGCGATAGGGCCCTCAGGATCAGGCTCCCTATCTTAGGTCTCTACATCCTCCCCTCCATTGCTGCCATTCTTTCATTTGTTATCTGGGTGCTGGAGTTTGCCAGCAGTTATCCACAGTAAGAAAAAAAATGTTGTTTGCACGTTGTGGTTGCCTAGAAAACTGGCATCCGCAGAGCCTCCTACAAAACTGACACTCAAGGCAAGAGCTCTCTTTGTTTGAAGGATAGAATTGACCCAGCAGCAGCTTTCAATAATGCTGTTGACACACCACACAATGGAGAAGGGTCTTTGCTACCTGCAGAACTGCAGCTCTTCCAAGTGTCCTGCTTTTGTAAAGTCATCTTTTTATTCTGTCATTTGCTTTCACACAGATGAATGCTTATAATCCAAATGGTTGCTTTCATCATTGGCCAAGGGAATATTCCAGAACCTCTTGCTAGGAACTCTTCTGAATGCCCCTGAGAGGACATTTTTAATGAGCATTCTAAGGTGCATTTTTCCACTTGACAAAGGGAGAAGGAAGAAAAGGGAAAGATTGGAACAGTACTGTCAACTGTCTCCATTCACGAAAGCTTTTCTCGGCAGTTTTCTCTTGAGGGGATACCTGGACAGCAAGTATACGTGACAGGCAGATCACAGCAGGGGCATACAAAAATGTCTGGTTTCTCAATGCAGAAGAATGTGTGTATGGTATAGCAAAAGTGTCCAATTTCATGGCATGATGAACAAATGTTTTATCACAAGGCCAAACAGTTACACTTCTGAGGGCCTTCAAATTAGGATGTATATTTCGGCACTTGTCAGTGCATTAACATAATCATTTCACAGCTGGTAAGCTATTGCCACCCTCACTCTAGTTAGATCATATTTTTAATGACTGAGAAAGAAATTAAGATTGAAAAAAGAATGAAATGAAGGCTGGAAGTGAGAAGCTGGCTATGACCAGCCTGAAAACCTGTTCGTGCACTCCTCTGGTAAGTCCTGTCTGCCAATCCCCATCCTTGGCCAAGGAACCATTGAAGGGCAGGGATACTCTGTATAGCAGTATCTGGAGTCACCTGGAGGAAGATAGCCTCTTGTGAAGATAACCTTTCTTATCCATGATTACAACAGATATACTGATTGGTAGATTTGTCATAGAGCAGTTGGGGACCCAGCCAATGGGATGTGTCATATTCGTATGTTATCCTGGTGCCTTTTCTACTCCTGAAATGCACAGTCTTGTAGTCACACGGTAAGTGCTTGAGTGAAGGGCTGCTTCAATTGTTTCTTGAGGTCCCAGAGCTCAGTAACAAAACTCCTTAAGGATTCTCCAAGACCTCTGTGTTCAGCTCTGGAAGGTTTCCTGTTCAGTAGAGTATTATGCTTTGCTTTCAATTTTTTTTTAAAAAAAACAAAACTTACACCTTTGATGAGAGCTGGTGTGCTTGTTTCTTCCTTAGTAAAAGGTATGCGTGTGAAGCCCAATGAGGATGGAATTTAACTCTTTTCTCTTCTAAGGTACTGATTTGTATTGGAATTCTTCCACACCACATGACTTCATTTAGGAAAAACCCGAAACAAATTGGCCCTCATACTAGGTTAATAAAACCTGCTGTTTAGGCCCTTATTCACGTTAGCCTGTATAGGAGAATGAGCAAAACCAATCAGTAGCGTTCCACTCATCCAAGACCAGAATACTTTGAGTACAGCTTAGCTATGAACTTAGGCAATAGGTGTTTGCTAACAACACATTTAGGGGATACTGTGGAAACAATAGCTGCATCTGCTATGAGCTTTTGATTGAAGAGGCAACAAACAAACAGCACAATGCAATGGGTGCTTTCCTGTTTCATTAATAAATGCTGTAGTTGCAAAGATGGATGATCTGTGTGATATTTTAAAAGATTTAAATGAAGCACAAAGAGTTAGATGCATTTCTTGGCTGATGAAGCCAAATGACAGAGCAGTTCCTTTTTTCAGCGCATGCCTATGCATGTCTACTCTGAAGTAAGTCACATTATTATCCATGGGGCTTCCTCCCAGGAAAATGTGCAAAGGATTGTATCCTTAGTGGTTTGCTAAAGATTTTTATAGCAAGCATCTGTCTTTCCTTTCCATTCAAATCAAGTGGACATAGCTTAAGAAGATGTCAAGGGGAAAAATATCGAGAGCATTAACTAGATCTTATTTCATCTTTTCTTTCTTCTCAAAAGCCTCATAATTCAAATACTGTCTTAAAGAAGGTGGGGAGATTTATGGGATTTGGACGACCTATATCTGACATTGAGATACAGTCATTTGTGATGGGACTCTGACTTTTACAGCACATAACTACCATTTACTGGTGAAACAGTAATTCATCATCTTCTTTAGAATATCCACAAGAGTATGGTGATGGAATTTTTTTGCACAGGATATTACACTTTTGCTAAATCATGGTGATTAGTGTCTATGAGGGGTGTGATCTTTAATTACTTGAAATCAAAACAATTTTCATGAACTGCAGAGCTCAAACCAATACTCGTAGGTTGCAGAGCAGCCCTTTTAATGATAAAAATGCACTGCCCCTTTCATGGCCGATTAGGAGGCAATGCTAAATAGATTCTGCCTTTCGGGATTTTCCTTTAAATATATTTGTATGGGAAAGAGGGATCCGGGTTGGACCATGATATGGGTGGAGTGAGAGTTCATCTTTTCCCTTTGCATTGCCCTATTTTTTTTATGTGTGTCTTCCACTGTTATCCTGTGCACACCAGGGCATAAGCACATTGACTATGTTAGCAGTTCCCAAATGTGTTAGCACCAGGACTCACCTCTTAAAACTATATTCTGTTGGGACCCACCGAGCTTTACAAGACTAGAAAAAAAAGTTTCACTCAGCCGTTGTTTTTATTTTTATTACTATGGCAATGGTGGTGGTGGTATGCCTCCTGGAGCGCTTGTTGAGCTCCAGGTTCACTGGATTGAGACCACACTGGTAGGCCTGCATTCTCCTTTGCAGAGGACCAAGGCATGGTTGCCTACTCACTAGTAAATATGCACATGCTGCTCCATTTCAGTTTCCATAGGGCTCAAAACATTTTCCTTGTCAGCTATCAGCCGGTCGGATTTGGGACCCACCAAAAATCAGATCGTGACCCACTGGTGGATCCCATCCCACAGTTTGGGAACCACTGGACTATGTTAACTGTAGAATTACACCAACAGTTCTTTTTCATAGATTTAATAGATATGCTGGAAGGAACAGATGCAACCTGAAAACTGCAGCAAAGTATGTATCCACCAACTGTTTTTTTTAAATCTTTGCAAATGAAACTACAAGTTGAGTAGAGTAGAACGTGAGACAAAAGAATGCCATGGAAAAATAATGAAATTGAGGAAAATGCACTTATAAATATACTGGGTCTTCCTGAGAATAGATGCTGGAAAAATCACATGGTGATGATGTCAAAACCTGTCAGGCATTGGTTTGAACTCTGTGATGTCCCTGAGAAAAAAATATAGTCTATTGAGAGTGAGCCATCATGTTTCTAGATGAGCATTGCACTCTAAGCAGGTGAAGCACTTTATAACAGTGGTTCCCAAACTGTGGCTCATGACCCACCACCAGTGGGTCACGAGCCAATTTCAAGTGGGTTGTGGAGCACCTGGGGCAGCCATATTGAAAATATGGGAAGATGGAATGCTGGAAAGAAGGAGGTCTGTGTGATTG
The DNA here is from genome assembly GCA_029204185.1 of Lerista edwardsae. NCBI lineage: Eukaryota > Metazoa > Chordata > Lepidosauria > Squamata > Scincidae > Lerista > Lerista edwardsae. Next base: position 743,624 of record JAJKFI010000096.1, read on the forward strand.
TTTTGCTTGTATCAAAGTTGTAAAAAGGCTTCTTTCTTTCTGATTCACATTGCTATTGGAAAATGCCTGAGAAATAACTCAACTTATTGCTACAGGAAAGTAGCAGGCTCTGGTGTCACAATGACGGCCCTTCTGGCCATGAGAGCACATCTGATGGGTCCCGGACAGATTGTCATTCTAAAAAAGTGGGTCTTGGTGCTAAAATGTTTGAGAACCAGTGCTCTATAATATTATGTAAAAAGGTAGGAAAATGTTTATGTGGCAGTGCCAAAAATATCTGCAAAATGGAGTCCCTGAATTAAGTTAAGAAATTGCATCAAATCATACAAGATAAATTAATAAAACCCAATCTTAAATATGACGGTAAATCATTTGCATGTGGATGCATTTCTAACTTGATGTAACCATAGGAAAAAACATGGTCTGGTGGTAGAGCATTTCAATTAGCACATCAGTTTTCTTTAGCTTAAGATACCTGTGCAAAAACAAAATCAGCCTTCAGAAATAAGACTTTCAAAGGTGGAAGCGCTCCCAATCTGTCTTCAAAGACTTGGAGTAATATCATATAACAATGAGATATGTCCATTTTTTGCATGTAATATTGAAATGTGCTCTGTTTCATTGCTCAACATGATCTCATTTTCTTAAAAATGAAATTAAAAAGTTAGTCGGCTTTTGCAGTTTTGACACATTTTCAACAGAAATGGCAATTTTTCTGAAGCCGGGAAAGGTGATCATTAATAAAACATTACAATTACATGGAAACTCTTATATATTCACAACCTACCAAAAATTATGAGTAGCAGTGCTCAATGATGCAGGTTGTTTTGTTTTTTGCTTTCGGATCTTAAGCCAGGCAAGGATTTAGTGAATGCATGCTATCTCCAGGGCTGGCCTTAAGTCAGTGTGGCCTATGTCATCACATCAGGGCCCACATTGTGAGCACAATGGGGTGTGTGAGCACAGTGAGAAAATTGCTTGTAAGCCAATGGGGCAAGTGGACCAGATGCTCATTGGGCTATCCCACATGGCCTTACTTCCAAACGACCCAAAATGGGCCTCTTGGAAGCAGTTGGTGGTGACATCTTCATGTCACTGCAAACTATTTCTTAGTGCCACACAACAACCTCCAGGGACTAGGCTGGTCGGGAGAGATAAGAAGTAGAACCTTATCTTCCTGGCCTCCCTATGGTTCCTGAAGGTAGATCGAAGCCAATCCAGAATGGGGATTCGAGATGTGGTGAATACTGGTGCCCCCACAATCAGTTCCTGTTCTGCCCCAACCCAGCCCAATCCCCACCCTGATCCCCTTCTGCTAATACAGCCCTGCTGGCAGACCATCTGCACTGCACTGCAGAAGGACCACCACTGCTAGCAGAGACGTGGTCATGATGGTGGGCCCCTCATTGTGCCAGCATGCTTAGTGGTATGTCAGCACAACAAGGCAATTGGAGTGGACCATTAGTAATCTTGCAAGTCTTTGACAACCAGTTTATTTTGTATTAGTAAGGCTTTTTCAGGTGCTTCACTTTCATCTGATTAGGTGACCAGAGCACGGATGAAAACAAATAAATAAATAAATAAAATGGATGAATGTCAAAGCACAGCCCTATTTAGCTTGCAAATTTATTTTGGCCAGTGAAAACCATAAACTATATAACATATGCAAATGCATGTGAAACCTGAATAAAAAGAAATAAAAAATAAACAGAAGAATATTGACAAACATCATTTAAGGTTGGATGAAGTTGGATGAAAGAGGAAACCACGCTGATGAAATTTGAAATGTGGTTATAATTGGAATTGGCTGAAAGAGCAAAGCAGTGAAAGTCAAGTGGATAAAAGTCAAGGTACTATTGTGACCACCATTCTGTATCTATCATAGTAGGATACATGTGATGAAAGCACAACACTGTCTGAGCTCTACTAGCTGGATATCTGACAAGGATGAATAGCCCCAAAATGTTTGGTCACATGGTAGGTTGAGGTTACCAAGACAACACTCAACATGGACATCAAACACTGCTTTCATTCTGCTTTTTCACTCTGCTGACAGATATTCATAGGATCAGAAACCATAAGACTGAACTAAACATAAATGCAGCCAATGGTACAGCAACCCAAGGTTAAAATTTAATGGACATCCAAGTGCTAAAATTGACAGCCCCATCCAAATGGCCTGTTAGGCTGACGCATGTCATCTGCATTGGCCAACACTGTCACAAACGGCTATAAGGCACGTTTGCATCAGCACAACGAGCACAGGGCTGGCGCAGGCAGTTGTGTCAGCCCTGCAACATCACCACAACCAACACAAGTTTGGCCAATGTGTGGCCATTTCTGGGAGGAGGAAGGCGGGGTGGAACAAGGGTGGGGGGAGCAGGGCAGCCCAGGCACGGCAGCCCAGGGAAGGGGGAGGAACTGGGATCTGGCAGTTTCGCGGGATCCAAACCCCCATCCCCAGGCTGAGGCAGGGCACTCGGGTTTGCACCTGCTAAACAGCTGGTGCAGATCCAAGGAGCTCCATTGGCTTACCCTGGAGCAATGGGAAATACTTCCCTTGCCCCACGGTGAGCTGCAGCTGCCTCCAACGTGCATTAGGATGCAGTGCAGGCTTGCCTGCCGGCGTGCTCCTGTGAAAGTTAACATTGTACCCTGGAACATCTTGTGGTTCTTTTGCATGCCGGCTGTTTGTAGTTAGTTGATTATGTGAAAGACTTGGCCTCCGTTTTCAACGTATTGTTGAGAAAACGTTCCACGTGCTCCTGCTCTACAGGCTACAGTGTTCATGCTATTTGTTCAGGCTCATGACGGTTAGTATCCATTTTCATTCTGCCTTACACCCATTCAAATGCCACCCATTGCTCAGGCTTCATTGTTGCCAAGTCATAGCCCCCTACACTTTTTTCCCCACCAGTACCAACTATTTCTCATTCAGTAGCTGACATCCACTTGAGCAGCCTACGCCATCTGAACTTTGTAAAACACCTTTAAGATCTTGTTTAAAGTTTTATACCTTTCAATGTTTTCTTATTTATTTCCTGCTGATATCAACACATACCCTGCCAAAAGCAATTGTTGGTGGATACTAACATATTCATATTGAATATTTGATCCAGAAATTCGGCAGATAAGTGGAGTGAACATCTGTGCGACGAAGATAATTTTTAATATTTATGGATAGCTCATTTCCATGTTGTAATCCTTGAGATGGGGATCAGGTTTGCAAGATTCAATGCAATTGCCAAGCCTCTCCTCTATATTCTAGTCATGGTTTGGTAATGATGGAGGCAGAGGTTTTGAAGATGGAGTGAGAGGGTCTGTGTGCTAATTAGTATGAAATAATTATTCATATGAAGCTCAATATTATGTAAAACATCCCCTTAAGAAGACTGATTGTGCATAGTTTGAAATTAGCATAGTGCTCTGACTTGGTTATGGGAAAATATTTACTCTAGGGGTAACGTTGCAAGCAGAAAACAGAGAGTTGAGGTTGGCATGTACAACACTGCAGCTTAACAGAAGTGTTATGTCCAGTGATGTCATCTACAAACAAGGAGAGGGAACGCTGGGCGGGACTTATGCTTTGAATGGCAGTTCGTCCGTTGCGTTCCGCCGCCTGCCCTCCCGCCTTGCGGGGTGCCCACGGTTGGCGCGCCCCACTGCTGCTCACCCAGGCACCCGGCGCGTGCCCCCCCGGTGAGCCAGTGCCCCCTCCAAGGCCAGGGCACTGCGGGCAGGCGGCAGAATGCAACGGACGGGCAGCCAATCAGAGCGTAAGTCCCGCACAGCGTTCCCTCTCCTTGTTTGTAGATGACATCACTGGTTATGTCTATGATAGGGGTGTCAAATTCATTTCCTACAATACAATACATGATGCCTGCTCAGGGCTGAAAGTAATGTCATTAAGCAGGATGTGATGTCATTAAGCAGGTCATGATTAGGAATAAGCATTTTTTTCACTCAGGAACTTAGTTGCAAATAGAAGAGACAAAACTCAAATCTTGATAAAAATTTTCAAGACATGGAAATAGAAAGCCCATTTATCACACAGGCCACCCTTTCAGCAGTGATATCTCAGCACAGCTCAGCAGCTGAGAGCAGCTGATGGCTTTGCTGAGAGAGCCCAAGGTCTGGATAAAGAGCTTCTGCTGGCCACATCCGACCTCTGGGCCTTATGTTTGACACCCTGGTTTATGAGGTCTAACTCATCTGCAGAACACATTGGGGACATGGTGTACATCTGAATACATTTTTTGTTGATATAATGTTATTCTGATTATGGAGGAAATTGTGGAAATGTCTATCAAGGAATAGGAGCCTGGAGCTATAAGATAAAGGTTAAATATGTTTTTATTGTTTTAAACGAATTCTAGCATCCAGGGTTCAAGTCAATGTTTGATACAGAAACACACGCACCGCCAAGAAATAATGTTTCAACCACAGCAAAGGAAAGGTTGAAAGATAGCTCCTTTGGAAGAGGGTGGAGAAACAAGCGCACAAGCCTCTCCATGCCAACAGTTTGTGTCCCTGTGGGAGAATTAACTATTTGGAAGGAGCCATTTTGCCAGTGGATTGAGATGGATAAGTCACAAGGGGAAAGGAATGGTGTAATGGACATAGCTTGTGGTGTCAGCAGTGCCTTCCCTGCTGATTCCAGAGCACACAGGGTTAACCCCAGAACTCCTGCTGTCCTCAGGAGCACAGCTGTAACCTAGGCAGGTTAATGAAGGCTGGTTAGAGGCAGAAGTGCTGAGTCACTCATTAGGTGCTAATTAACTGCACAGGAGTGACTGAGGCACAGGTGCAGATGGGTGTGGCTGATTAGCTATAGCCTGCCCAGCAACAGTCTCTGATAGGCCTGCAGATGTATAAATGTAGAGGCAGGAGCAGCATACCAGTGTGGCAGGAGCAAAGTTTGGTGTAAGTGGCGAGAACGGACTGACAAACCTGTATATGACCCATGTGCATGGACTACTGACTATGAGCCTGGATTCCGATTTGGCTTGGTGCAACTTGGACCTGGACTGACCTGGCATACTGATCATTGGACTGGCCTTTGGACTACGGAACTTGGATCACTAACTGAATTGTGGACTTTCTGGCTAGGGACTGATGTTGAGTGGCGCGGCTGCTGTGCTTAAAGAGGTAAGGCCCAGTCGTGTTCCCTCCATTACTGCACCAAGGCTGCTTAAAAGGAAAACCAGTCAGCCTAGTGTGGGCATCAGGGCCCTCAGGGAGGCCCAGCAGGAGTTTCTGGCAGAATAAATGGTGCTAAGGCAAGGCAAAGCAGGCTGCTCGCAGCATTCTAAATAAAGGTGCAAGCTAGAGTCAGGGTGAGACCAGTTTGGAACCCAGCCAAAGGGCTTGCCTTGCCCAACAAAACAATTTCTGGCCAATATGATTGGCCAGAAATATCCAAGGTAAGGAAGGGGTTCCTGTTACACAGTTGGACTTCTGTATCTGTGGGGTAGTCCTTATCCCCCATGGTTACCAAAACATTCAGATAATGGAATCCTTGGATGGGGACCATCAGCAGATCTCCAAATGCAACCGGAAGTGCCTTCCAGTCGTGTCTGAAGGCCACACAAGTCCTCTCTGGAAAGTGTCTCCCGGAAAGCCTCCTAGAAGGCCCAGAAAGGCACTTCCACACGTGACTTCCCCAGGGAAGTTGCTTCTGATCATGTCTGAAGGTGCTTCTGATCATGTCTGGGAGGCCAGGTGAGGCTGGTCTGGCACCTGTGCTGAGTCAAATCTTCAGGTGACGAAACCACGGATAAAGAGGGCCCACTCTAGCCTTGGCCTAAAGACTACAGTGTATTTCTTCAAAATCATATTTCTTTACCCAATTTTATACTACTGCAAAACGTTATATGCCAAAGAAATACAATTTTGAAACATTTAAATTCCCTTTGAGTGTATTTAGAATTGTGTCCAGACTATCCCAGCTTGCAGAACTATAGATGTCGCTATACAGTCAATCTTTTTCAAAGATTTCAAATGTGAAACGGACTCTTTTCAAAATGCAGTCATTTCCTAATCATTATTAGGACACTGAGTGATGCGCAGTAGACACGGTCATTTCTTCTATTTAAATGGTGACAATGAAACATGCAATTAACATTAAGCAAAGTGGCAACCAAACAGTTTATGTTGGAGGACAAAGGCCTTGTACATCCTTGGCAAGCTCACAGTAAAGTTAAACACCCACTCATAAACGAAAACAACTGAACTCATAAAACACCATCTGTGGGGCTGACTTTTTTTTTTAAAGTACATGAATAAATGTGGAGGTACGCAAAAATGGGGGAAAGATCTTGAGCCGCTAGAGAAGCCAATTGATGGTACAAGTTAAAACACAGCAAAACCAACAGCAACTGGTTGGTTGCCAGAAGAATTCAAGCAAACAAACAAAAAATGTAATGAGATACAGAAGTCAAATGCATTAAACAAACATGTTGCTAACTGTCAGGCTGACTAGCTCCTATATCATCTTCTTGTTGTTGTTGTTGTTTTGGAGTATTTCCTTGCCAGATGCCAAAAAATTTTTTCAGCTCCTCAATTGCAGTCCTAGACATGCTTACTCAGAAATAAGTCAGATGGTTGTTAAATGATTTATTAAGATATATTTTCATAGTCAGAAGAATTATATAGTAGAAATAGAGGTCTTACAATGCAAATTATAATATGAATATATGATAGTAGATAAAAGAGATGGTGAAATAATTTTAAGAAGCACGGAATTTTGCTGCAACTCAATGGTAGTTTACCTGATGTGTTATCCTATGTATCCCCTTTCCTATGTATGTATATATTTCCCTTACTTGTACCTGGGAGAAAGATCTTGAGCCAATATGAAAATAAAAATAAGAAAATAAAAAAAAGAAAGAAGTCATTGTACACTGGAAGAAAATTTTCCTGCATATTCAGATACTGCCAAGCAGTTGGTAGTATTCTAAGAATAATTTAGGGCTTAATCCTGAGCCCGTTATTGCTAACGGTACATGTGTACTGCTGGCTAAAAGTATCGCTAACGTGCTGTAAAGCAACACCTTACCGTCTGTGCTGGGGCTGTGCTCAGGGAGCACCTGGCCCCAATGCGAGCGGACAGTCAGATGGTGCTCCAGCAGTGCTGATGTAAGGCATACATACTCTGATGTAAGGCATACATTTCTGGCTCCCAATTTATGGTTCAAAAGAAAGGTTTGTTGACATATTTGCAAATATGGGTGGCAAGCAAAAACCAAACGAAACAAGCTGCAAACCACACCCTACACAAAATGGGTGCAACAGTTTATACTACTGAGGCGGGTCCTACCATCTTTCTTTCATAGGTCTAGGCTTCACCAATCAACAGCACTCAAACCGAATATTTTAGACCTCCTAGTGCATAGCTCATTACTCCACCTTCTACATATCCCTACATAGGATGTATGTTCATGCAAATGAAGGCCAAAAGAGAAGTAGGTGTGTTTTAATATGTATGAGGGCTATTACGCCAACTCAATGCTAGTCTCCCCCAAGGTTAAAGCTATATCTGGATCCTGGGAACTTCTTCTTATGTATCAGTTTAGGAATACGCACAGCCCCCTACTTTTCTTTCCCTTTCTCTCGCAACATATCTTGGTCTCTTCTACTCTATACTGTTCCCCCTCCCTTCTCTGCCAGGCCTGGCCTTGGCCTGAAACACAGGCTGATTCCTCATCCATCCCCCCATTTGCTCTTGCATTTCAGGCATTAGATTTTAGTGTTGGGGTTCCAAATCATCATGGATCCATGGATCTATATCATAGATCTATATCTGTATCTCACACTGATAAGCCTGCTTAGGGCTGGGGGGAAGTGGGGAGGAACTGGGCATAGGAAGGGGTGTAGTGTGCTAGAAGGGGATGGGACACGGAAGTGGCTTCCACTGTTGGATCTTTTCCCCTTGTCTTGCCTGGGCAGCCTGACATGGAGCTCCTCAATTCACTGCTGACAAAAAGCTGGTGTGAGCCAAGAAGCCCCACTGTGGGCAGTGGGGCTTTTTCCAGGGGAAGGGGACTAATGTCCCCTTTTCTCGAGGAGCCTCTAGCGGCTTCCTTGTTGCCGCAGGATGCAGTGGTAGCCATGCAGTTTAGGATTGGGCTGCCGATTCCCACACAAAACCCAGACACGGAGTCCTGCTCTGGAACATGACCTTGGCCTCTACCAGTATTAAATGGTGGCTCAGGAGGGTGGAGCATGTAGCAAAATGGTGGCTTGGTAATATTAAGCCAAAATTGTAAAATGGCAGCCGGTAAAATCATTACATTTTGGGGCTGCGTTACACATGCACGTGTGCGTGTGTGCACAAGTAGTTCTCTCTGCTCAGCATTCTGCCCATGCTCCAAACAAAGCTGGGATTATGTTCCTGGGAGTTGGGATGTACACAGGAAAAATATTCAAATCATCAGGGCAGGCAGAAGGTTCAAGAATGACTTTAGATTTGGAGTATCAAACTTGTTTCATACAGCAGGCCGAATAGCATTCAGGATGTTTGCTGAGGGCCAGAAGTGATGTAATTAATCAGAAAGTGGTCCTAAAGCAAAAATTAGGGGATGTAAACCAAAGAAATAGTAAGAAAAATTTTCAAATAAAAAAATCTATATTCCTAAAAAAAAAAAAAAAATCTATATTCCTAAAGCAAGCCATGACCAGAAATAAGCACTTCTTTAAGGACCTTATTAGCTGCACATGACAGAAGATAAATCTTGATAATATTTTCAGGATACGGGAGAGTCCAATCATGCAGGCCGCCCTTTCAGCAGTGACACCCCAGCTCAGTAGCTATGAGTAGCTGATGGTTGTGTTGGGAGAGCCCAGTGATGTCATTCAGGGGGAACGGACCAGAATGGGCATTCTGGATCCGAACAGGCTCTGTGGCTGGTTCCGGGTTCCCGACAAGTGCCAATCAAAAGTGAGTTCCTGTTCCTAAATCATTTGAATGACACCACTGGGAGAGCCCAAGGGCCAGATAAAGAGCTTCTCTAGGCCACATTGAGCCCACAGGCCTTATGTTTTACACCCCAGCTTTAGATCATAATCAGAGCGATTGGTAGTCTCAGAAAGAGTTGCCTATTACTAGCAATATACTTAAAGCAACAAGTTCATTGAGGAAGAGTGGCTATGTAGGAGATCCACTGGAAAATTCTGGCATCTGTATCCTACATAATATCCTTAAATATTCAGCTGGCCTTTAAGACCCTGAGGTATTTATTCTCAGGCTTTAAAAAAGCCAGCTGAAAAGAGTAAACAAGCAATGTCTTTGCCAAGTTCTATTTACCAAGCGGTACATTTTATCCTCACTTGTATTTTTTTTATTGTTTTCAAAGTATCATTTTAATAACTGGTGCTGATCAAAGGATTTTAAAATATTTTAATTAAACAGTTTGAAATGTCGGCTGCTTTTGGGACTCATTGCTGAAACATTCCCTCATATGAACACTTTCAAGGAGAAATTTACCAAGCCTGCTTCACAGATTGAAGGTGAAGCCCCTCGTTTACCTGTCACTCTGGTGTTGACAGGCAAAGGCGGGAAATTGGGTAGCCTATTGGCTACCACCTGTTTGGGGGCTGGGCATGCCTTGGCTGTTAGTCCACCTTGTTTTTTTGAGACCTGCCTACTCTCCCTCTGTGGAGTAAGATTAGCTGGTCTCTTTGTTGAGGACGGGGTAGGAATTTTTTTTTTTACCAAACTGATTGGCTGTGGCTGGTAACTTTTTTGCCTACCCCAGACTGCCATTTTTTTTTAAGTTGGATTTTTTCTGATGTGCTAATTGTTTGCCCTTTTCTCACTTGGGCGGTTACATGCAGGCTTGGTTGGCAGGGTTAGGGATCTTGGCATACAGTTCTGGGGCAGTGAGGTTAGGGGATGGGTCAGGACCACTCAGACTATGCTTGACCAGGTCGGTGAGCTTGGCTGGCGTGTCCCCTGGTTGACTCAGGCAGAATCCACCGCTGGAATGTAGACTTGGTGGGCTCTGTCAGACTCTGTTGCCTTGACCCTCTGGGGTTGGTGGAGATGAGCTCTCCTGGGCTCAGGACCAGGGGGGCTCGGAGCCAGGCTGTCATGCCCATGTAACCCAGGGGAAGTTATGGCTAGTGCCATTTCTTCCAAAGGGTAGCCTGCACATTGGGGGGCAGTTTGAGATCCCCTGCTGCAGGTATTTTCCATGTTAATTTTAATAAAGTGACCCATTATCCCAAGCCTGTGTCCGGAGTTTTTATTCAGAGTTATAATGAAGGTAAAGCTCCCTTTGAGTTTTGCCCCCCTTTACCCGACACTTTGCAGTGATGGGCAGAGGTGGGAAAATGGGGGCAGCTGATTGGCTGCCGCTTGGTGGGTGCTGGGCGGGCTGTCAGTCCGCTTTGGTTTTTGAGCCCCGCCCACCCACCCTCTTACAGTCTGAGATTAGCTGGTCGCTTTGTTGAGAGCCGGGTAGAAATTTTTTGTTACCAGCCTGACTGGCCTTGGCTGGTAATTTTTTCATCTACCCTAGACTGGCAGGGATCCTTTGGGTTGGGTATTGCTTTTATGAGTGGTTGCCTTTGGCCACTTGGGCAGGTTACATGCGGATTGGGTTGGCAGGGTTTAGGGATCCTGGCATACAGTTCCGAGACAGTAAGGTTAGGGGATGGGTCAGGACCACTCAGACGACGCTTGACCAGGTTGGTGAGCTTGGCTGGCTTGTCCCCTGGCTGGGTCAGGCAGAATTTACCACTTGGCATGGACTTGGTGGGATCTGTTGGACCCAGCTGGCTCAACCCCTTTGGGATTGGTGGAGATGGGCTCTCCTGGGTTTAAGACCAAGGGAACTTGGAGCCAGGCTGTCCTGCCCGTGTAGCCAGGGGAAGTTACGGCTAGGGCCGTTTCCTCCAAAGTAGTAGCGCCAATGTGCGGGGCATTTTGAGATTCCCCTGTTTCAGGTTCTTCATTATTGTTCAATAAAAGTGACCCATTATCTCAAGCATCTGTCTGGAGTTTTTGTTTCAGAATCATTTCAGTTGCCCTTATGCAAGTCCTGTTAACAGGCAAGAGGGTTATATGGCACCCACATTTAGCGGAGATGCTTCTAGGTTGCAGGTCTCACTGAACCAGGTTGTGTCAGAGATGTTTACAGCAGTTTTTGCTTCAAATAATCAACTTACTCAGGAATTGGTTCCTTTTTAGTAAAATTATATTTAAGAGAAGAGCCACTGGGCATGATCTTGTGATGATATTTATGAAAAATATGGCCATACAGAAACATTTCTTACTTTAGTTGCTGTAGGACTGTTCATATGGTAAATTGTACACAAGTGTGCTCCCAGGTACAATAATTGTTAGGTTGTACCTGGCTAGAATAATTCACATTTTCCAGTCAATGCAGGTACGATCCATCAATGCAGATGTGTGCATGGTGTACATAAATTGTTGATATGTAACAATAAACTGGGAAATGTACTCAGGTATGGAAATTCTGTACTTGGGTACAGCATAATGTGTGATGCTTATATTTAAGAGACAAAATACCTATGAATTACAAGACCTTGAGACTTCAATGCTCACATGGAGTTCTACATAAAGAGATGTGGTCCTATTCATTACAACATTTGGGAATGTTCTGGAGCACGGTGAGAGTGTGTATTCACAAGTGATTACTCACTTCCAGGTTGCATTCTTTAGCATGCCAGGGCCAAGGGAGGGGAGTTGCTTCCCTCCACACGACCTGAAAATAGCCATTTTAACTGGAGACAGCCTGCCCCTCTACGATGGTAAGCAAAGTGGTTTTTAAACCACAATTTAAAGGGATGCTATTTTTTTTAGGGCCAAGTCCTAACCTGGCACAGTTAGGCCAGCAATGCTTGACAGGTACAAGGGCCACTGTAAAGTATGTTTGGACCACTCTTGGAGTCAGAGAGGCTAGCACACAGATGTGCGCCATCCTTCTTGACTCGAAAAGTGGTCCAAACACGCTTTACAGTGGCCCTGCTACTGGCCTAACTGTGCCAGCCTAACTCTAGGTTAGGATTGCTCGCTTAAGTATATTTGACTACCCATGGTTTTCTGCATGTGCTGGAGTTCCAGGAACAGAACCCCCGTGGATGCCGAGAGCTGGCCTGTACAGCAGGTTAGGTCAATCAAGCATGGGAATCATGTTCAGGATCAGACTTTGTATTTTGTTAATTGTTTCTGAAGGAGCCTGTCCTATTGTCCACTTGCATGTATTTAACCTGTAGAAGTATTAGCCATAGACATTCCCTGATACATTTTTACTTAGCTGCCATTGTCTAAAGCAGTATTATTCAAACTGTGGGTCAGGACCCATTTGGTGGGTTGCGATCTGATGTCAGGTGGGTCGTGGAAAGCTGGGATCTTGCTTGCCTCTTAGAATCTGCAGACCTCACTCTTGCTATATTCCTTTTGTGTGTTATCACTTGGAATTTTCAAGTGAAGTTTTAATAAATTTGCTTTTAGTTCAGTGCATTTACATCATATTTTGTCCCAATCTTGCTTTTTGTCAGGGATGTTTCATGATTGTACAATTGCTGCAGTCCAAGAATGCCAATTTTGCATTTCAGGACTGTCATTTTATGATGTCACAATGACAGCACTTCCTGCTTGATGATGTCACTTTCTGCCACAACATGACTTATAGGTTAATGACATCACTTCCGGTGGGTCCCAACATGAGTGTCATTCTAAGAAGTGGGTCCGGGTCTAAAAAGTTTGAATACTAGTGGTCTAAAGAAATCTGAACCTCAAAAGTCTCTTTTATTGTATGGCTGGAAGCTAGGAAGAAGCAATATGTCTTTAGACTAAAACAGCATGAATATTTTTTTGTCTTGTACAACCACCACCTATGCTGGGAAGCCTATGAAAAGATTAATAGTGAGATACTTGCTTTAGCATCCTGTAGCATTACTAGATGCTTCAAAAATATAAATTAAGATATGATTACTAAGTAGGAAAAAAACATTTTTTGTGACAAGTGTTTTGTGAGCACTGACGGAAAGTGTCTTTTGAGCTAATACTTTCAAGTTTATAAAAAACTGCGTGGATAAATGCCACGCAAAAGATTGAGGAAGGTTTGCATTAAGCAATGTACATATGAATAATATCAGACAAATCTGCAATAAACATAAGAATGCATTTTCACACTCTAAAAGAGTTCTGAGTTGCAGTTTGACAGGTTCATTGTGATTTTAAAAGTTTGAACGTTTGCCTCCCCAGATCGAAAGACCTCTGTGTGGTGCTCAAATGCTCAAGTTGTATCTCTTACATCTGACCTGTTGATCTCTAAGTGCAGGTACATACATTGATCTACACACATAGATCATGAAATGATTGTGGGCACAATCCTAACCAACTTTCCAGGACCAGGTAAAGGCAATGCAGTGCTGAGACACAGGTGTGTTGGAGAAAAGGGGCCGCTTTATTAAATACAACCAAATCTGCAACAGGAGCAACTTTACCCAAACAGCTTCACATGGGGACCCCTGCTGTGCGGGTCTGACTACTAGTGAGGTGGCCCTGCAAATCCTGCCTCACCTGTTAGGTATTGGGCTTGCCATCTGCCTCCAAGCCAACCAGACTGTAGCCCGGTCAGCCTGTCATAGACCACCCCCCAAAAAGGGGGGGTTGATGCTGCAGGATGATGAGGCCTCCCCGCACAAAGGGAGCTCCTGCCTCTCCTGAGCAGGAGGTTTTGCCGTTCCCCTCATCAAGCTGGGCAAGCATGCCTGAGTTCCAGCCCCACCAGCCTGCCCTTGCAAGCCTCCGATGGACACCAAGCTGTTAACTACCTACCCACCCACCCCCGCATGACACCTGCCACACGACAGGACAGCCTACCACTTGTCCCTGTCGCCCCACCAGGACAAAGCCTACAAAATACCCTGTTGCAGATCAAACAAGAACATGTCAGCACTAGTGGCAGACAGATGAACCCCCCATCACTGTGATATAAGTTAGGACAATCAAATCTAATCCTAGGATGAGAGATGACTGCCCCCCCAACCGCAACAACGAACCCCCCAGGTACGAATTAAGCTTTTTATGAGTGACTTCTATCTTTTTTACATTCTTTGCTGCCCTCCATACCCTCCTTGGCAACATGTTGGACCACAGAAAAAAGATTCCTGGGATCCAAGACCTAATGGTAAGCAGATCCCTGCGAACCTGGAGCCTCAAGGACAAAGATGTCCTCCGTCCCAGGCCATTCTCCCCTACATGCAACAATAGTCCCTGAGTGGGGGGTTGGATTGAAGATACTCAAACAGCATTGGCAAAAGCTGCCCCCACCGCATGCCTCTTCTGGCCAACCAGCCCACGCAGGCGTTACCGTGCAGCCCAAGCTGGGTGCCAAAGCCACTGGACAAGGCCCTCTTCTTCCCCCAGAAGACAATGGAGTGCCCACATACCAGGACCTGAAGAGGAAGCGTCTGGCCACCTGCCAATAAAAGAAACAAGGGTGAGGAAATACAACCGGAGCCCCAAAACTGTGGCAACTACCTACGGGAATGTGCCCCCAACCTATTAACAGAAAGGCGTCAACAACGCCACAACCCATGGCATCCCTCCGCCTCACTGGCCCGAGCCAAGAAAACCAATGGCGTCCCACCACCTGCTGGCAAAAGCCAAGCAATCAAACGGATATTATTTCCACACATAATACCTATCGGCCTCAGATTGCCACCTACCAATCCATATGATGGCAGTGGGAGGCAAACCCATCCCAGCTGCTGTGGTGGCTGCCCCAATATGAAACGAGTGAAGCCCATAGGTACCATGCGTAATCCCATGCTCCTCCAAACTATGCACAAACACTGCCCTGAACTGGTATAGCGTCAGGGGATACCCATCCTTGTGCCTAAACAATTGGCCTCCCCTCTCCGATGGACTGTACATAGGCCGATAAAGCCCGAACAGGGCAAATGTCATGGTAGGCCACCCACCCCAACTGGACCGTAGTCCCCCTTTGATGCTGGTCTGTCTTGGACATGTGCAATCTAATAGCCACACCCCTAGCATTAAAGGAAACATCGGACAGGCCCAGCTCCCGTCCTGATTTATCAAACTTACTAACTGACAGAGCCTCGCCTGGGAGAAAAGCTCTGAAAAACAATACTACTGCAGTAGTATGAAATAACTGAACCTCAAAACAGGAGGTACACAAATGCGTAAAACACTCACAAACCCTCTTTAGCAACTCTGGAGTAATTGGCCACCGCTGATGGGGAGGCGGAGGGTGAGCCCTCCGAAAACCTTCCATCATTTTCTGCAGCCTGAAATCGCTGCAGAAATCCAGCACTCCCACCGGCCCTGAACAAAAAGCCAGTGTAGCCAAGTAAATTGAGATGGACCGGGCTGCCATCCCTGACTCAAGTAGGTGCAAAACAAACTGCATGAGTTGCCCCACCAGGACAGGCCAGAGGAGTAGCAGTCCACTCCTAAGTCTAAACCTGTAGAAATCCCTTAACTTCTTAGCGTAACTTGACCTGGACGAAGGTGCTAGTGAAGCCCAGATAGCCCCCTGTGCTCTGCTGACCCAAGGCTCCAGAGCCATCGGGGCATGGGGTTGGGATGACGTCGAGCAGCCAGAGCCAGTTGCCAGAAATACCCCATCTGAAATTGAGAGAGAGCATCAGCAATGTTGTTGTCCAGCCCCGGGATGTGCCTGGCCCGAAATAGCATATTTATCCTCAGGCATTGAAGCACAAGGACCCAAACCAGCCTCATGACCCTCCATGAACATGACGTTTGCTGGTTGACAACCATGACCACTGCCTGGTTGTCACACCAGAAAAGCACAGTAGAGTTTCTGAACTCTTCCGCCCAGATGTGGACAGTAACCACTATCGGAAATAATTCTAAAAAGGTAACATCAGATGTTACACCTTCCCACACCCATGAGGCCAGCCACTGCCCAGCACACCAACATCCCGTATACACCAAAACCGAGGCTGCCTGCAGTGTCTGAATGAACTGCAACTCAGCCTCTACTAACAAAGATGATCTCCAAAAAGAAACACAATTGAAACCTTCAAGAAAATTCAACCACATGTGATTGAATCATGTCACGCAAGCCTCTGGAAACCTTTAACCTGTGCTGCGGTAAACTCAGCTTGGTCATGGCATCACAAAGGCGCCTCAAAAAAGCCCGCCCTGGAGCCACCACCCTACAGGCGAAGTTTAAGTGGCCAACTAAAATTTGAAGCTCCTGCAAAGTTAACCTATCTGCCTGAATACCTGCCTTCAGCAATTCCCTTAACGAGTTTGTCTTCAGGGAGCCTACTAGATGCCGCCACTGAATCCAACTCCACCCCCAAAAATGTAAGCACACTGCAGGGGCCCTCTGTCTTATCATGGGCCAGCGGGACCCCTAGCTCCAAACATAACGATAAAAAAAATCCAAAAGCACCTGGCACTGGTCAGAACCTGCCCGACCCACAAACAAGAAGTCATCCAAGTAGTGAACAGTGTTCAACATGCCAGATCTGTGCCTCAGGGCCCATTCTAGCATGGTGCTGAAGGATTCAAAAGCAAAAAAAGAAAAAGCCAGGCCCATAGGTAAACAATGGTCAACATAATACCTCCCTTCAAACTGGAAGTGCAATGAACAAAAATCAGATGGATGAATGGGGAGCAGGTGAAAAACGGATTCGATATGTGCTTTAGCTATGAGCGCCCCAGAGCCACAGCAGCGTAAAACAGCTACAGCATCATCCAGAGATGAATACCGCACCAAACAAAGCTCATGCAGTATTTGGTCATTGACAGACTCTCCAGGAGGGAAGGACAGGTGCTGAATGAGGCAAAACTGCCTGGGGGTCTTCTTAGGGACCACCCCCAAAGGAGACACCTGCAAGCTAACAATGGGCGGGTGAAGAAAAGGGCCCATGACCCAGCCAGCCCTAACGTCCTTCAACAACTTTGTCCTCACCACCTCCTCCTTCCCCCTCACCGAAAGCAAATTGTTTGCCCAGATAGGCCGGGAAGGAGGGGGCACAGAGATCCTAAACCCAAACTCAAAACTGTCACCTAAAAAGCCTCCTTACTCAGGTAGTCAGAGTGCAACACTTTCAAAGCCTCCAATTTAATTGGAGTGGGACCCCTTTTCTGAAGGAGGATTCGGACCCCTTTCTTGTCCTGCCCCTTCTGTGACCAAAGTGGCTGCCTGTACCATGACAACTTGGAGCAGGTGGACACTGAATGCTTCCCCCCACAGAGGGCACGCATGTGCACAAAGTTGCAATTGGCGCAAAGTTGCAAACTGCTCATCGTATGCCATTCAAGCCGGACCAGCATACTCCCTAATGCTCTATGAACATCCTGATATTTAAACAATGCCCCCGCCTTGGCAGGGGGCATCTGAATCAGTAGAGCCGCATAGATGGAAAATCCATACAGCCAGTTAGTGAAATTCTTGTCTATTTTTCTCCTTCTCACTAACTGAAATTTTTCTCCTTTTCACTCACAGGTTCACCACAGAGGGGGGTGGTGTATGCAGCAAACTGAAAATGTCCACAAACTCTCACTGCCATCTCTTCTCCTTTAGAGCCAGAGCCAAATGCCCCCCAAGTGGAAAGGCCACATCCCCATAAGAAGTTCTAGGACGTTCCCCAAACCCTGCCCCATGCACCATAGACACGGGGGGGCTGTGGTACAGGCCCCACCCCATACAGGAACCCATAAGGGTTACATTTGCTCTTGTTAGCTCTAGTTCTAGGAGTCCAATGGCCCTCACTTCTGCCTATGCTTACAAATAATACTGTGATGAATTACAAAAAGATAAACTCCCACCTGCACAGCAGCATCCTTGGCTTCATATTTTAATGCCTGTCGGTTGACTGGCATGCCAAATCCAGCAGCACACAAAAGAAACCTGAGCTGGCACCAGTTAAGATTTCTTCTTGAAGAAGTGAACGCATCTCTGTGAGCTGATAAAAACATGTCCTCAGGGGTCATGAATTCTAATGCCTTTTTATTGTTGTTTTGTTACCAGGCCTTGCCTTCAATTCTCTCTGTTGAAGAGGTGGCCTGAAAATGGATCCAAAACCTTATTACAGTGTTACTCAAACTGTGGGTTGGGACCCACTTGGTGGGTCGTGACCTGATGTCAGGTGGGTCATGGAAAGCTGGGAGCCACCACCTTGGAAGCTGCAGACCTTCCTCTTGCTATATTCCTTTTGTGAGTGTTAACAGTTTGAATTTTCAAGTGAGGTTTTTTTTTTTTTTATAAAAAAAATGTTTTTATTCAGTGCTTTTACCTAATATTTTGTCCTAATTTTGCTTTCTGTGAAAGATGTTTCATGATTATGCATTTGCTTCAGTCCAGGAATGCCACTTTGCATTTCAGGAGTGTCATTTGATTACGTCACATGACAGAACTTCCCGCTTGGTGATATCACTTCCTGCCACGACATCACTTCCAGGTTAATGACATCACTTCCGGTGGGTCCCAACACAAGTGCCATTCTAAAAAGTGGATCTTGGTCTAAAATGTTTGAGGACTATTTCAGTAAACTAATTAATCCCAGCAAGAGGAGAGCATTCATGCTTGTGAGGCTAAACAGCTTTCCATCAGCTGTTCATTTTGGCAGATTTTCTAACATACCACCCAAGAACAGACTTTGTATTTTTTGCTCATTAGACCATATACTCAGTAGTGTCAGCCTACTGGTACACTGGGCGGGTCTCCTGGGTGATCGGCAGCGTGCTCGCTGCATTCCATTGCGAAATGGTGAAAGCCCGCCTGCTGCAGCGGGCGGGCTTTCGCCATTAGACAACGGAACACAGCGAGCACGCTGCCGATCACCCAGGAGACCCGCCCAGTGTACCGGTAGGCTGACACTACTGCATATACTACTCCATTGTCTGGCTCATCAATCCCTATGAAACAAAATTCTTGAACCCTTTTTGTCTTCTCTCTCTGCCTCCTTTGCCGATCCTCTTCCTATCCTTCTAAGTGACAACTTAGCAACTATTTCTAACTTGGTAGCGGATTTTTTTACTTGTGATCTCCAAGTCAAAGCCCCTCCCCCAACCCCTATCCCATTATCCTCCCAGACTATACCTCTATGACTACCCCCCCTTTGTTGGTAATATTATGGCACCAACTGATACTGTTGTACATTTTTCTTCCTTTTTGTTCTTTTTTTTAATACCAATAAAGGTTTTTATAATTGAATTGAAATGTTTGAGGACCACTGCCTTATTATTAAATTAGATGCTTTTACCAAAGTCAGGCTCCTCCCTTACAATCTGGTAAATCCCTGTTTGAACCCAGTGAAGAACAGCAGTCAGGTATGGCCTTTGGAAAACAATTGCAAATGCGTTCATTCAGGACTGAATACAGTACAGCTTTTGCCTGCTTTTTCAAATACTTCAGAGTCTGCCTTTTCAAAAGCTCATTGGTTAAATTTTGTGAGGCCTTAAAAAAAAAGTCCTAGTTTCCTTTCTCCTCCTTGCAGCATGGGCTTTCCTTCTGAGGCTGCAATCCTATCCACACTTTCCTAGGAGTAAGCCCCATTGACTATAAAGGGACTTACTTCTGAGTAGATATGCATAGGATTGGGCTCTAAATCTCATTCAGACTGTGGTCTGATCCACATTTCCTAGGAGTAAGCCCCATTGGCTATAATGAGATTTACTTCTGAGTAGACATGCATAGGATTGGGCTCTCAGCCTCCTATTTTTCTATACCAGAACATGCTTGATATAATGGATCTGGAGAATGTTTCATTGGTGCGACAGCATCCCTTGTTGCAATAGGGATGGGGGCTTAACATTTTTCATTGCAGCCCAATGCATTTTGATGGAAACTGAATGGCAGGTAATAGCTTTGGCAGTTCCTTTTTAATCGGGGCTCCTGCTTAGCCACCACTGAAAAGAAAATTAGAGTCCATAGCCACAATTGGTACTTTGTGATCAAGTCCATTTTTCTTCCATAGAGGATGTTTCATCACTTGACAATTTTCAATTAGATCCTCTATTCTTTGGTTGATAATGAATTCTTTTATGTGGGGTTTTCTCTAGACTTCATTACAGCATGGGCTGCTAAATACTGGAAGGTGAATAGCCATTTGTCGCATGATCTGCGGTGGGGTGGACTGCAGAAGGCTTGGCCTTTTTTGTTCTAAATTTGTGTGGACCTGTGCGGGAAATTGGGCTTAATTGTTAAGCATTGAGTATGGCGTTGTAATAGATAACTTTTTTTCTACAGTGTTTCCTGCCGCACACAGATATATCAGTTTCAGTATGAATGGCTGTACAGGTTTGCTGTACACTTGATGAGGGTCTGAATTACAGCCCCCACTTGATGTCAACAGGCTCATTCTCTGCAGAATTCTGCAGAACTGCCTATGGGCATTTTTGGAATTAGGGTGTGAAAATTCTCCAATACTTTTCATATACAGAGGAGCATCAAAGATGCTTGTTTTCAACCCCTGTGATGCATGAAGAATTCTAGGCCAACTGGGAGGCCTGTGTGCCCTTGTCATATTTGCATAGAGTCTTCCACTCAGTCCAGAAGACAAGCCCTAAGCTAGTGCTGGTGCCAGGTTAAGGTGATCCATGGGACAAAAATCTATGTTTGGGCCCTTCACGGGTCCTTCCCTATTCCCTGATCACATGTGTCATTAGGGCACTACAACTACTATCAGTACTAATGGTTCAGGGTGGAAACTCTTATGGGCTTGATTCCATGACCAATGCCAAAAATGGTATAGTTAGGAATGACCCCTTTTGGAACAATGGGGAAGGGGAAAAAAACAAAACAGCAGAACATTTTACCCCCTGCAGCCCTCCCCCTGCCACCCCTCCTGCTCCATCCATGTTACATAGGATACACACAACATTTGGCAGATAATCACCCTAGTACTAAGGTCCCTGTCAGAAAGACTTCAGCTCAAATGAGAAGACACATGGACATGGCATGGGCGATATCAGAGGTTCCCACACTGTGGGTCGTGACCTACCAGTGGGTTGTGAGCTGCTTTTTGGTGGGTTGCTGAAATGTTGCAGACCAGTGCTGCCTGTGGTGCAGCAAGCCATTCTGGGGTGTTAACGTGGCTGCCACAAGGCCTTCTGGGATGCTACCCTGCTGAAACACCTGATGAGCCAGGGAGAATCCACAGACCGCACCAAGACATTTGTTTACTTAAAAAAAAATCACTTATTATACTTAAGCAGTTTTATACATATATATCTTTCCATACCCAAGTTCCAGCCAGGAATACAACTGCCTATGTGGAAAGTTTTATTATATTTCCAATGTTATAGAAAACATAAAAGACTTTGGGCTCTGTTTTGCAGACAGGCACAACGCAGCCTGGGTTCTTGTCCAAACAAAACATTTTGCATTTCACAAAATGCTACTTTTCCAGTCAGTTTATTAGTGTGGAAAATGATGCAAAAGATTTGTACAGAGTTTTGGTAACTGCTGCCTTGACAAATACAACCAGAATATCTCACCCAAGAGAGGCTACAACAGGCTTAAGTCCAAAAGTTAAATTACCCTGAGATTTTGGATAACCCACTAAAATTGCTTGAAGTAAAGCCTTAGCATGTATCAGATTCTCCTTAGAATTACTTTTCATTTTTAATGGCTCCTTGATGATAAATTCCAATTTTAAAAGCTGGCTTTCCATGAATTCAGATTGTTTCAATTAAAAGACTACTAGAAAGCTTTGGCAAGGGAGGACATGGACAGAGATACCAATTTCCCACAGAAATAGGTAAACTTTGAGGGCGTAATCCAGACAATCTAATGGAATTAATGTAACGGAATCTTAACTCCCATTTACCTCAGTGAGAAAGGTTGAATTAATTCAGTGAATGTCCCCTTTCCCCGGAATGGCTCCACAGCTGCCTGGCTGCCATAGGATGCAGTGTAAGCTGCGGCTGGGGAGGGCGGTGACAAAATATGTCACTGCACCCTCCGCGCAGCCTCGCCACATCCCCTGCTTCCGGAATAGCTCCATTTTTGAGTACAATGGAAGCAGGGGGGGCGGGGGGGCAATGCTCTGCAACGTTCTCTTCCCAGCATGCCCAGCTTCCTCACTGGCACCCTTGGAATGCACTACACTGCACCCTATGGGAGCGACACCTCTGCTGGCTATCACTGTGCTTCTCGGACGGTCAGGCAGCATAGGATTGGGCGGTAGGAAAAGTCATGGTTCAAATCCCTGCTCAGCCATGAAGCTTTCTGGGCAACCATGGGCCAGTCATAATCATTCAGCCTCACCTACCTCAAAGGTTCGTTGGAAGGATAACAAGAGGGAAGGAACCATGTACACTGTCCTGAGCTCTTTGGAGGAAGGATTGTATAAAACTGATAGATATATAAAATAAATAGTGTTGGAGGCTGATGGAGCAATTGTAAGGGGACACTTTGTGGACAACATGCATGTCCCTAACCCTTTGAATATTCTTGCCTGCAAATGTATCTACCCTTGTCCTTTCCAAATTGTTTTCCCCACTCAGCTTGCCTAAAAGACCAAAGGGGAAGAGCTGTGCAACGTTGGAAGTTGACTCCTGTACTTTATGGTATCCCTTGTGCTGGACAAACTTTGGTGGCCTAACTGTGCCAGCCAAACTCCAGGGTAGGATTGTGTCCTTAATCTGACACTTTCTGCATGCAAAGAATGTTTGTGATGCTCTCCAAGAGCCATAGGGGGAAAATGGCCATGGGCCATTTTTAAGGAGAAAATTGGTGAGCGTGGAGGCATTAAACATTCTCTCCCCTACCTGCCAATTCTTTCCCACCCTGGCTACACATCACCACATTCATGTTCCCACTAAAAGATACAGTTCTGCCTTTGGGTCAGAGAGTTGTTCCTAAACTTTTTAGCATTGGGAATCCCTTAAACAAAGTTTCATTTTGCCAAGCACTCAAGCCTCTGTGGCTGTAATGGTGATTGGGCAGTAGTGGTCACACACACACACACACACACACCCCAAGCTGCAAGTTGTGTAACCCTTGATGCACATAGTCTAATCTACCCTGTCAATTTCGCAAACCATAAAAATTTGGTCATGACCCACTGGTGGGCCATGGACCCCCAGTTTGAGAATCACTGGAGCATTCAGATCAGAGAGGACAGTTTTCAAACAATCCAACCTCATCCCAAGGTTTAACCCACTATGTATCAAGGGATTGATCAAGCGATTACACCTTGATCAAGGGATTAATCTACACAATTGGTGCTCTCATATCTCCATAAATGTATCCTTTTTTAAATTTAAATGCCCTGAGGCATCTGGTGGGCCGCTGAAAGATACAGGAAGCTGGACTAGACTGGCCTTTGGCCTTATCCAGCAGGGCTCTTATGTTTTTAAATATATTTTATTTAAATGACCATATTTTGGCCCCTTTTTCTGACCTGCCCGAAGTATTTTGCAGTTGCCTGTTTTTAATAGTATGGCTTCAATAAATCAAGTAACGGTGTGGGATGAGCTGCACCTGCCCAAATTTCCTCTTTTATACAATGGTTAAAAGTATAGGCACTCAGTCCCCGTTTGTTTCTGATTACCCTGTCCTTAGCCATTGTACCTGTTGAGAAGAAGCTTCACCTTGGTTTCCCAGGATCACACTTTCAAGCCAGAGCATGAGTGTATCTCTTTGTGTTTCCTCTGTTCATAAAGTCCAGCTGTCACTTGTTCAGTTTCTAATGCACCCCAGATGTACACCCTATTGCTAAGTTTAATACCTATAGGAATCTTGAAAGTCTATTTTTTTTCCCCATCTCAGTCCACTTAGGTCATGTTTCAGTATCATATGACTTTTAAAAAATCAGGAAAGCTATGATTCCAAGCTGACATGTGGGATACTTATGTTTATTTGAGTCAAGCCAGCATGGGGGTGTCACGTGCAGCTCCTCCAGGAATCAAACCTGCTTCTTTTCAAGTCTATCTTTTTCAAGTCATATAATCCGATCGGAAAATGTGCATTTCAAAATCAACATGATAATCTAAAAATGTGTTCAACACAGAAAACCACAAAGAGTTAAAATTGGATCACAGTAATGTATATTGATCCATACATTAAACCAGTGGGTTCCTGAACTGTGAGCTGTAGCTCCCCAGCGAGCCCATGAAACAGCCATGGGAACCACAGAATCCTTGCAAAAACCCACTGCCCTATACAATGTATGGGATTGTAGCCCTATTAGGGAGCCGCAGGCGATAGAGAGCCTAGTAGGTCAAGCGATCTGCCACTCAAAAATGTTTGGGAACCACTGCCTTAAACCAATTGGAGTGCTTGTGTTAATAGCATAGGCCTTAACTATGAGCATGCATACAGTGCAGCTCACTAATTCAAAGCCAAACTGTGACATTAAATGAATGGCAGGCATACTGCCAGGTTTTTCAGAAGCCATGACAGTAAGCCAGTAAACCCACTCCCACTGATAGTAGCAAAATACTGAGCTGATCTGGCCCTGCCAGTCCCACTGATGTTGCAAGCATTGCTAGAAAGCTATTGGCAGGTGCTCTTTTATGCAGCACTGTGACTAGCATGTATTATTTGTTGCATGCTTACACCTGTTGAATTAAGTGCTCTGCAGAGATGAAACTTGACACAGCTGTGCCTGCAGGCCTCCATTCTAAAAAATACAGTATAAACTGAGGAAGAGAAGCTGAGGACCAAGCAGAGAACAGAAGGTCATTTGGGGAATGCCAGGAAGAAAATAAAAATATTTTATTAACACCCCCCCCAACACCATCACTTTAGCAGTGTAGTCACTGACTTCTTGTCACATCTTCCTACTGTGCAATCTTATGCATGTTTTTGCAGAAGTAAGTCCAATTGTACACGTTGGGCTTACTCTCATTTAAATGTTGTAAGATTGTAGGGATAGTCATCCTTCCTCTGCAGAAACCGGTAGCCTTCCTATGGGGAGGGGAAATATGATCATGAAAGAAGTATGTTAAAATACTTCCCACTGTTTGGCTGTGTTGAACAGACAACAGTTGCACGCATCAGTGATGTATAGCGCTAGGGTGGAAGATGAAGCAGAAGCCCCCTATCAGAGTTCTTGGAAAAGCACTGCCACTGCTGCTTTGATGGCTGTGATCCCACAAACACTTGGGATCACAGAGCCCTTGGTTGTAAGTGTTTGTGTGATCACAGCAGTGGGGGCACTTTTCAAAGAACTCCGATGGGACTGTGCTGCCTCTCCCGCACCACACATCGCTGATGAACATGTGAGACATCACCACTTAATAATGCTCAGCATGTGTACAGTGCTTTCTGAGTGTGGAAAACCTGAGAAGGATGGAGGCTTTACAATAACTCTGTAAGGCAACAGTTTCCAGTTTGGAAACTGCTGCAGCAGGAAAAATCTTCCCCCATGCCAATGTTGTGTTCCACCGGGGAAGCTGTGAAAGACCCAACTACAGTTCCCAGGGGTCTTTGCAGCCAACTACCTCTGCACAGACTGCCAGGCACATGGCTTGCTGGGGTGGCAGACCCCAGAAGCGGTCAGCCACAAAGCCTCCTGGGAGCTGTAGTCGGGGTTTTTTCATGGCTTCCCTGGCAGAATGCAAACTGCTGTTCACACTGGGAAGGAT
Organism: Lerista edwardsae; assembly: GCA_029204185.1. NCBI lineage: Eukaryota > Metazoa > Chordata > Lepidosauria > Squamata > Scincidae > Lerista > Lerista edwardsae. The sequence continues at coordinate 769,200 of JAJKFI010000096.1, forward strand.
CAGGGAGTCACCGGATCTGGCCCACGGGTTGGAGCCCCCTGCTATAAGACGAGCATTGTTATTCCAAAACTGCAGTTGGGCAGCTAAGACTGAGAGAATGGGATGTTAATCAGTGGAGGAAAGGAAAAGCACTTGTCGTCCTAGTGCAATTATCCCTGATCTTTTCAAGTTGAGTGCTTGTCTTATTTTTACCATAATAATTGCAAGCTGAGAGGCTCTTTTTCTATTGGATTCAACTCAGTCTTTTATTGTACAGGTTCATTCAATTATTGCAGGTTTCCCCTACCCCCCTCAAAAAAAAAATCCTGTATTTATCCATAGCTGCATGGAAAGTATGTATTCAAATTTTACTTTCTGTTGCACCAATGTAAAACCAGGCTTGAATATAGAAGAATTTAAAAATAGCTTTGCTCACGGCAGATTAATTCATAAAGAGGATACTTTTCATGTGTAAGTGACACTATGAAGATTCATGACTTAAACCTATTTTTTCCCTACCCCATTTTCCGACAGCTTTAAAAGGTGCATGAGATGAAAAAAGTAACATCAGATCCTACCTGTGGCTGGGGGGGGGGGGGAAGGTAAATGTCTCCTGGTTTCTCATTCTGCTCTAGCACAATGAGAGATTCAGCTGCTCTTCAAAAAGAACAGCAGCCCTATACAGATGTGTGGAAGCCAATTCATTGAATAGATGTCCGACTATCAGCTCTGAGTGCTTCTGTCAATGAAAGTTCCTCTTTTTCTCATAGCTATGCATTGTTGTGCAATAAAAGGTGGTAGCTGGTTATGAACCAAAGATGGCACTCCAGAACTGAAAGTGACAAGGATGTTTCCCACACATTGGATGAAGTTGGATCTCTACTGCACTTATTTATGGATGTATTTGCAACCCGGCACTATTAAATTCTCAGCCAAAGCTTTCATCTTATTTTCCTCTTGCAGGATATAGAGAAGTGCTTCTGATAAGTCTCCTTCCACCCCTTTGAATGATGAACGCCATGAAATCTTATCCTGGCAGACAGCTAAACTAAACAAGTTGTAACTTTTATGGCGATATTTTCCAAAAGGCCATCTCAGGTGTTCAATCCACAAAAGTAATTAATGGGTGTTTTGGGACCACACCTCATTACACCACCGGAAAAAAAAAATCTTCCTTTTAACTGTTGGATTTCCATTGTGCTATTTAAATCTGCTTTTAGTGAAGGACTGGTTTTTGTTTGTGGCCGAAGAACAGAAAACTGCATTAGGGACAAGCCCCCTTCTTTCCTGTGTGTGTGTGTGTGTGTGTTTTAAAGAAAGCTTGAAACCAGCAGCAACAACCAAATCATCAACATCCTGCTGTGCTTATTTTCTATGACCTTTATACATAGTCTTCACTCACAACTGGGGAAGCAGCACAGTGCTGTAAATCTACTTGGTTGGTCTGTAGACGGAACACCATTCATGTTGTCGGCACTTATTGAGGGTCCTGTAAATGCCCTTGACATTTGGGGGTGGAAAAAAATAGGTGGTGGTGGTAGGGTTTTTTTTTTTTTTTTTAAGTGATTTCAGTTCCTTGGTTCATTCTTTTCTGGTGGCATCATTAAAACTGAAAGCCATACAATTTTACCCAGAAAAGACCTTTTCAATACTTAAGGATATGCTTTCAAGCTGCAACTGCATTCATAGACATGGCCATTTATGTCTAAAAAAAGGAGGAAAAAAAATCCACATTTTGTTTGTGCTGTTGTCAAAAACCTTGACAGCTAAAGAATTTATTATTGGAAGTGTAGATTCTTTTCTGCTGTCACTCCCGCGTGAGGAGAGGCCTTTCTTTCACATGTTGAAGCCAATGCCACATTGATTATGCAAATAGTCTTTGTGAGTGCCTGAGGCATACATTACTTACCTTCTTATTTTAGCAGCTTAGAAAGCAGACCTGAACTGCAGATTGCTCTTACTTTAATAAATTGTATTCCACTAAGACATCCATTTTCTTTACCGCGTCCTCATCTCAGGCGCCAGTATCATCACTATCTTTATTCCACTAAGCTGGAGTTGAATTTCATTCCTGGGAATATTCTTTCTCCTATTTCTCTATGGCTATGAAGAAAAAAAAGTATACCGTCAATATTCTCAGCAGAATGAGTGAGCCTTGTCTTCTAAGCTTGCTTTTTAATGGAAGTCACATGCAAGGGTTATTATTATTATAACTCTCTATAATTACTTTTTATTCCTTACATTTTGTGTCCCATTCTTCTTTTTAACACTTAGTTGGTTTTTGCAAAGAGAAAGAAGTGGGTTTGAAATGTGGTGAGACCACACTGTGGTGAAGGGGGGCTGTAGTACTTTGCCCTGTCACAGAGCGCAATCCTAACCTGGAGTTAGGCTGGCACAACCTGGAGTTAGTTAGCTGTGTGCAACCAGGGATCAAAACTGCGGACGCAATCCTAACCTGGAGTTAGGCTGGCACAAGTTAGTCCAGCAAAGTTTGGCCGGCACAAGGGACACCGTAAAGTATGTTTGGACCACTCTCGGAGTCAGACAGGCCAGCACACAGACATGCCCCATCCTCCTCGACTCTGAGAGTGCTCCAAATACACTTTACGGTGGCCCTTATGCTGGCCTGACTTTTCTGGCCTAACTTGTGCCGGCCTAACTCCAGGTTAGGATTGCGTCCACACACACAGGTACACACATACACCTATATGCTATTTAAAAATGTAAAAACTTCAATTGAAAGCCAGTGGAAATTTTTTACTCATCTAAATATAGCCATGATCAGGATCAAAACTGTGTTGGGGACAAAGAATCAGTCCCCACCCCTAACAATTTTGCCATTTTTTGTCACCTCTTCTTGATATTTGTTTAAAAAAATCCTATCCCCCATCCAGTAACAATTCATGATTCCATCTCGTTTGGCCCTACATAATAGCTTCCTGCCATTTTGTGAAATTTACTTCTATTGCCTAGACTTATTTGCCATACGTAAAAGTGAAGACCGTTTGCTGAAAAGATGGGTGCATCCAAATTGGGGGTCTATTATTGTCCATATATAGTCAGGGCTCTTTATATGCGAACTCACTATTTGCAAATTCACTTATCTCTGAGGGGAAGAATTGCTATTAACCTTGTTATCTGCACCTCTGTCCTCATTATCCACTATGCAGAGATCTTATGAAGGCTGCAGGGACCTTCAGAATGGCACTTTTGACCAGAGATGACCCCTTTAAAATGTCCGTCAGAAGCATCCACCAGCCATGTTTAAGGAGCCCATTCTGGTTGCAGATGCCATTCTGAAGCCTCTTGAAGTTTTCTTCACTATTCAGGGAATTCAGCATTCTTCAGCATTCTTTTGTACTTCCTGCTGCACTCTGCTGGCTTCCTGAGGGTCTCTGATAGATTCTTCTGATGGCAGATTAGGTACACTTTGCACCTACCCTAACTGCTCTTATCAGCAAATTTGCTATCTGCAAATTCCAGCAATTTAACCTCAGTGGATAATGAGGACTGATTATACATATATATATTTCTGAATTTCAATTCTAATGTGTTCAGCTCTAAAGTGTCTAGTTTGATTCACAATCTCAATAAAATAATATCAAACAATCTCAATAAAAAACAAATTCTGAGGAAAACAGAAGACATAATATTAAAGCTGACGAGCGATATTAACTTTTCCTGAAACGTAGAGTGTTGTATAAGTTCTTGATAGGAACCTGACATGTCACATTGGCTTAGACTGGCTTCTAGATTCACTTCTGAATTTGATCCAGAAACTTTTTTTCTATTGACCACAAGGGAAGTCAAAATGGACTGGAGAGGCAACAGTCTGAGGAAACAAAGCAGCGGGAGATTTTTAACAGCAAATTCAGAGTGGGGAAAAAAACAACAAGCCAAGGAACAACTGCTAGAGGAAGTTAAACAGTGGGAGACGTTTAACAGAAATCACAAATAGCAGTGAGACAAAAATAAGCCAGGAAAGCAACAGCCAGGGGAATCTAAGCAGCAGGAGATTTAAAAGAAAAATAGAAATAAAGCAAGCATAAACTATGGAAACGAGGACTGGGAGAACTTAAACAGTGAAGAGACTTCAGAAGATGCAAATCAGAGCTAAATCAAGTAGGCCAGAAAAAGGGGGTGGAAACCCAGAAAACACAAGAAAGGTAGATAACAGGATCAGGGTAGAAAAACAACAGTAAGCTTTTCCTTGAAGGCAACAATTTTCCATAGTTTGGCCTGGAAAAAAGATACCACCTCTCTGTCAGAACACAACTGAGATGGAACTGGAAGCTGTTCACAAGACTGGGCTATGTAATTAAAAGCTTCATGTCTAGAGAAAATATTGTGCTGCTGGTAAAAATAATAATCAGGAAGACAGTAAATTGAAGGGCAACTCTTTAAAAAAAACTTCCCGGATTTGTAATTTCCGAGTTTCTTTTTGATACAGTGGAAACACCACTGCTGTTTTAGATATCAGTCTGTTTGTTCCACAACAGGTGTATGTAGAGTGTTCCTTCATTATCTCATTCAGCCATTTCTTTTTCTGAATTTAAAATTTTATAATATTTCTATATTATTAAGAGCAAAATCTTAACCTGGAGTTAAGCTGGCACAGTTAAGCCAGCAAAATTTGGACGGCACAAAAGTCCCCATTAAGCACATTTGGACCACTCTCAGAGTCAAGGATGACAGTGCACGTTAGTGTGCTGGCTTCTCTGACTCAGAGAGTGGTCCAAATGCACTTTATGCTGTCCCTTGTGCTGGCCTAACTGTGCTGGCCTAACTCCAGGTTAGGAATGCGCTCTAATTTATAAATTTAACATCCGTGCTGGAATTCTCATCGGATGTTGGAATCATCAGATTGAATCATCATTGAATAGAACTATCATGGACTGATTTGCTCCACAAATTATTCAGATGAGATGTCGGACATTCCATAACTTGCCCATACGTGGTATATCTAGAATAATCTCTTCAATTTCAAAAATTTCATGGAAGCAAATTCACATTCTAAAATGAGATGGTTGGTTGAATTTCAGATTCTGATAAAGGCGTATACAGGTTATTACTCAAATATGCATGATATCTCTCAGTTTTAGACAGCCAAATGCACATTTATTTCATTTTGAATGATATTCCTTTGCATTTTCATGACAATATGCATTTGTGGAATTTTCAACATGTTTGCATCAGAATATTTCAGAGATACATTATCAAATGTAATAGTTTTTGAAAATGTGTTTCAATTGCAGTGACAACTGCAATGTTGACATAGCAGTAGTTGGCACCTTTCATAGTTGACACCATTGCAGGCTTGTAAGCGTTCAGAGAGAGAGAGAGACACTGGAAATCTAACTATGTTGCACTCATTTCCAATAAAAAATACATCTAGCTCAGTTTTGTATCAGCTGGAATGTCATATGCCAATAACAGCTTTGCTTTAGTGGGCCAGGAAAACACACATTTCTGTCTACACTTTTGATCACAAAGAACATAAAAGAATTGCCTTCCTTGAACAGATAAAAAGATCAGCTTTGTCTACCCTCTCTGTTTCCAACAGTGCTCAAACAGACCCCTCCTTTGGAAGCGCACAAGTAGCGCAAAGTGCACACCGCCATTCTGTCATGTTGCTCCCAGCATCTGACATGATAGTATCTTAATATTGACATTACAGCTTAACAATTACAGATTAAAGCTTCCATTGCCCTTGCTAATACCCATTGATGATTCCAATGGGTTTAATTATCTATGAATTATCTAACCAATGCTAAAATCATCTATGACAGTGGTCATTTCAATTCCTCATGACAATGAATTCCATAAATTACTCAGTTGCTGAATTAAGCCACAACTCCACAACCAACTTTACTGGATGTCCAGAATCAATTTTTGAGAACATAATAGACATAATTTCGTAAACCTGTATCCTGTTCCCTCCTTAGGTCAATCCACACATTATACGCTGAGCATGTGTGCACTCTCCAAAGACGATGTAGTGCCCAGTCGCCCAATTTGGACTAGACATCTTGAACTTTCTGCTCATGATTCTACCACACACAAGAATCGGTGAACAGTATTCAACACTGGTGAATAGTAATCATTTGGACCATGCCCGCAAATAATTCAACACTAGTAATTTAAAAGAAAAGTTTTAATGGGAAATCTTTAGGATATGCAGCAATCCTTTAAACACTTACCAGGCAGTAAGCCATATTGAACAAAACTGGGTTTATTTCTATATAGACATGCAAAGGATTGTGTTACTGGTCTAGGTCATTTTGCTTTTCTTTTATGGTGATCAAGTAGTGACATCACTATAGGGTTCAGATGGTGTGGACCATGCCAGGTGACACCATCAGAAGGTGTGACATCAAAATGACCTGTCATTGCCTTGCCCAGCCATGGTGTGGCAAACCGACTGGTCCAAAGGTGCCATAGTGTGGCAACAGCAAGTCACCTTGGTATCACCCCCTAGTGGTATTGTGGCAAGCTGTTGATCAGCAGAGCCAGCCCCATTCTTGGAGAGCCCAGGAAGGGGCAAGTGCCCCTCTTGCCTCCACTTTGCTCCACACCAGCCTGTCTAGCTGGCTGCAGTTGACACAGTGGCACCAACCCCAGCAGGAGCTGGGAGAGCAACAGCAGCAGCTGACTCTGCAGCACCCACCGTATTAAGTTGCCACTGCTGAACACAACTGTGCAGATCCCCCATGGTTGCTTGTGCTGCTGTCTATGGGAGCCACATGTGAAATGAGGCAGAAGCAGCCCTGCCAGGCTGCCTCCCCTCACTCTTGTTCAGAGGCAGCACCTGGGAAGGGTGACACCAGAAGGGGCAGGGGCATGAGGATGACAACAACTGCACTGCGTGACACCAGTCCTAGTGACACCACTGTGACCAATGGTGTGCCCAACCCATGCTCCAACCCATGCTCAGTTTGGCACTTTGTACCTCTAATGTCAGCTCTCCGCTCCTCCCCGCACATTGACATGCCCTCCCGGCATACCAGACTCCATTTCAGAGCCATACAAGGCCAAGGGAGGATGGGCGGGATGAAACCACATGCCTCTTCAAGAGGCAAGGCTCTTCGCCGCCTTCCGCCAGCCCCAAAGCTCTGCATCTGAGGTTCCTTGCCCCCCGCTCAACGGTAGGTCCGCGACTGACGATGACCAACACCAGAAATGGTATTAAAAGAATTGAAATTTGTTATTTACTAGTTAATATTCTTCAGTAATGGTAAGTATATTCTCAAGCTCATATTTAAAGTAACCAGAATATGACAATCACATTTGCAAAACAGGTGTAGCTGTTTAAAAGTGTAGCCATTTTTATTTGTACCCAGGGATGGCGCAACCCTGAACCAGGGGTGAAACATTACTCCTTGATTCTCCCACATTAAGTTTGCTCACTGGGTGTAGCAACCAGAAGGCTTGTTGCTGTGAAACCACAACCTTTAACTGACCCCTCCTCTTTCTGTGTGTTTGCTTCACCTTACCCATAAGAGTGGAGGAACTAGGCAAAGCAGATGGGTGCCTATGATGGTTGTGAGCAGTGGCACTGACTTGATCTTAACCTTGGGGGTTCTGTAGCCATGCCCCCAATGTAGCCATACCCCTTGACCCAACCATGCCCCCCAACATAGCCACACCCCTTGATGCAGCCAGCTGGCCAATCAGGATGCCATAGGAGGAATCAGTGGGATGCTGCCACATCCCATTGGCTCTCCCTGCTGCTGGAACGAGCATGCACAGCGGTTGCAATGTGAGGCAACCACTGTGCATGCTCGAGCTGCCCTTGGCTCATCCCAGGGGAACGACTGAACAGCCCACAATGGGCAGCGCAAGCATGTGCAGTGGATGCGACGTGAGGCAACTACTGTGCATGCTTGTGATGTCCAGAGAGCCCGGCAGAGCAACTGAACAGGCTGAGCCGTCAGTGCGAGCATGTGCAGTGGTTGCCTCGCATCGCATGCCTCGGCTCCGCCTGTTCAGCCGCTCCACCTTGTGGGCCCTGGCAGAGCACACCTGCCCTGTGCAGTGAACAGGCCAAGGGCAGCGTGGCAGGCTGGCGTCCATGGGGACGGGGGTGCCCATAGCCTGTTTGCACACACAGACATGGGGGTGCCGAGCTATGTGGAGGTGCCAGACATTGGGGGTGCGGAGCATCCACAAAAAATTGTTGTGGGTGCTGACAGCACCTTAGCACCTACAGAGTCGGCACTACTAGTTGTGAGCACCACAACTGAAAAATTTGGAAATCCTTCCAGTTTTTTCTTTATAACTGCTTCACTGGGGCTGCAATCCTATTCACTTACCTGGGAATAAGCTTATAATGGGGCTTAATTCTGAGTATATGAGCATCAGCTTGGACTATGATTTTCTTATGCATTGTTAGCAATGCTGTAGCCAGAACTTTGTTATGCATCATATGCTATACTATCTATCACATATTTCAGTTGGGGACTTGCTCATAATATGGAGATATCGAGAAAGATACAAAGTTGACATCCCTCCCTAGGACTAGTTTAAGTTTCTCTTATCTCAGCAACTTCCTTTTGCATACTAAAGAGCATGCTATCTCCTTTCTCATGGATGATATCCCTTTCTCATGGTGCTATTCCTTCTACCTCCAAAATCACTGAAAACAACAAGAGCTTATCACAGGAATCTTATCATGTGATTAACTGATAATGAGAGCTAAATAATCTTCATATCAACTTACCTGAAATCAATAGTAAGAATTAAGGAAATAAGTGATGAGACTAAGGGGGGTCTTCTGAGCTATCTGAAGGCAATAAACTGTTGCAGCTAGCAGGGCTTGGAGAGGTTGGGCATCCAAACTAATTATGATTGCCTTCAGAAAGCAACCAACAAAAATAGAATTGCTGTTGAAAGGAAATTTGCAATATTGCAAAGGAAATAGAGTCCATTAAGAAGTATAGGTAACAAATAAAAGGCACATCTAAGTACTTTAGTTTAGAAGATCAGTTACAGAGCTATAATGAACTTGCAAACAACAGTATTCGGACAGCAGAAATTAGTGAGTGAGTGAGTGAGTGAGTGAGAGAGAGAGAGAGAGAGAGAGAGAGAGAGAGAGAGAGAGAGAGAGCTGTGATGAGAATTCAGAGAAAAAATGGGGGGAAGAGATTAAAAAGGGGTTGAGAATAAAACAGCCAATATTATCATGCCATTGTACAAATCGATGGTACGGCCACATCTGGAATATTGCGTACAGTTCTGGTCTCCACACCTCAAAAAGGACATAGTAGAGCTGGAAAAGGTGCAGAAGAGAGTGACGAAAATGATTACGGGCAGTGGTGTCATCCAAATGATTTAGGAACAGGTACTCACTTTTGATTGGCACTTGTTGGGGTCCGCCCACCAGAAGTGATGTCATGATTATTGCCATGGATGTGATCATGTTTGTAATAACTTCAGCTTGTGGTTAGTGTTGATTTAACTTCTATTGCTTTGCTTTCTAGAGATGCGTATATACATATTTTGCTTCAACTGTTCCCTGGTTAAATAGCAGGGGCCAGCTTCGAGTGGGCGGGGCCAGCTCAACTTCTAGGAACCGGTACTCGCGTAGTGGTGCGTAGTGGGTGCATGACATCACTGATTACGGGGCTGGGGCACCTCCCCTATGAAGAAAGACTGCAGTGTTTGGGGCTCTTCAGCCTAGAAAAAAGGCACCTGAGGGGGGACATGATCGAGACATACAAAATTATGCATGGGAGGGATAGAGTCAATAGAGGGATGTTCTTTTCCCTCTCTCAAAACACCAGAACCAGGGGGCATCCGCTAAAACTGAGGGTTGGGAGAGTTAAAGCAGATAAAAGGAAATACTTTTTTACCCAGCGGGTAGTTAATCTGAGGAACTCTTTGCCATAGGAGGTGGTGATGACATCTGGCCTAGATGCCTTCAAGAGGGGATTGGGCAGATTTCTGGAGGAAAAGTCCATCGTTGGACAAAAGGCCATGATGGATTGTGCAACCTCCTTACATTAGTAGTAGGCTACTTCAGAGTACCGGGTGCAAGGGAGTGGCAACAGGATTCAAGCATCTTGTTGTCTCGTGCCTCCCTGGGGCACCTGGTGGGCCGCTGGGAGCTACAGGAAGCTGGACTAGATGGGCCTTTGGCCTGATCCAGCAGGGCTCTTCTTATGTTCTTATGTACCTATCCTATTGAGCTGGTCAGGGATGCAAGGTCCTTGTGGGCAGCACATGCAGTTTAAGGATTCAGAAGGTAGAGTAAAAGCAGTCCTTGGCAGGGCCCAAGATGGAGGAGGCTTCCTGACTGGGACAAAAGCCTCCAAAAACGCAGCAGGGACACTCCAGCTAGCTTCTGAAGTGAACTGAACTGACTTGAACTTTCTTTCTCTTCTTCCTTTTCCTCCAGTTCTCCTCCCAGAACAGGGGTAAATATACCCATTTGCATAAAGGAAACAAAACATTTCTAAGAAAACAAAAGGTGTTTGGAGCTCCTTCTTTAGTGATGCGCCACGAACTTCCTGACTTGATTGGATCGATTGGGCTCCTGGTTGTTCACCCATCCAAAATGTTACTGCTGGACAAAGTAGCAGGGGTTGTGCTTCTTCAGATTCAGGGTGGGAAACTTCTGAAAAGAATTGCTCAAGTGAGCCTCATAGGAACTTGATTTAATATCAGGCAGGACTTGTCCTTGCATACACCTTTTGTCAGACCCAGATTTGCATTTCAAGGACCCTGAGGTGAAAGGAGACATGCACCACAAATCCCTTGCACCAATTCTTACAGATGCCCCTTGCACCAATTCTTAATAGCTCTGAAATTAACCTTATCTCCTAAGGGTCCCCTGTGTGACCTCACTTCTTTGCAAGGCAGCAGCCTGTTTAACTCCTAGAATGAAATCGAAAATGGAGTCAGGCCTGTACACGTGTTTGGGAAAGAGAAGGTGTCTACAACAATATCCTTTGGGACGTAGCTAGAAGTCCCAAAGCAAATTTTCCTGTATTATTTATTTGTTTACACTGCCCTTCTTCCAAGAAGCTCAGGGTGATGTACACAGTTCCTCCCCTTGTTGTTTTACAACGACCCTGTGAAGTAGGTGAGACTGGCCCAGAGTTACCCAGGATGCTTCATGGCTCAGCAGAGATTTCAGTCTGGATCTTCCAGGTCTTACAGCCCAATCCTGAACTACCCTGCTCCCATAGGAGCAAGGGTACCAAAATGGCGACCACTGCATCCTACAGGAGTCAGGCATCTGCCAGAGGCTCCTTGGGAGAAGAAAACGTTCAACCCCTTCCCCCAGGGAAAGCCCTGCTGCCCGCAATGGAGCTCATGTTGATTCAAACAGCCCTGTGTCGGGCTGCCTGGCCAACTGTCAGGGATTATATCTAGTAGTGGAAGTCACTACCGGTCTCACCCCCTTGCAGGGCTGCCCCTCCCCTCCCCCTCTTGGTTTCTCCACCTCCTCACTGTCCCCCCACACCAAACTGAGTGCCAGCCCAGCTTTATGGTGCTTTTGCGACATTTTTGCTGGAAGTACACATGTACTTACCTCCTTACCTTCAATTTATTACTACAGTTTTTTTCTGGTGTGCTGCTTGCAATGCACTAGGGCTGGGTTTCTCAAACTGCGGCTTGTGACCCACTTGGTGGGTCAGGACAGATTGTCCTAAAAAGTGTGTCCCGGTGCTGAAACTTTTGAGAACCACTGTACTCAGGATGGATAGACAGAGTCACCGAAGCAATGAACATGAAGTTGGGCAAACTTCAGAAGCTAGTGGAAGACAGGGAGGCCTGGCGTGCTGTGGTCCATGGGGTCACGAAGGGTCGGACACGATTTAGCGACTGAATAACAACACTAGGGAAATGAGCTGGAGCAAAGAAGGCAATCCTTTCTTCCCACTCTGTTATTCTGGAGCCATTCCTTCTCCGGACCGGCAAGGAAAGGAAAGAAAAGGAAATGAAGGCGTTTTACTTGGCGACTGGGATTGGCAGAAAGGTAGTTTCCGTGGTCATTTATTGAATTTCTTAAATAGGCAGTTATCAATTTTTTTCTGATTTTTTTTTTAGAGTAAGATTATTCTTTTTCTTTCAAGCCCACCAAGTGTATTATGCACTGGTCTTTGGATGGATTTATTAAATTCCACAGATGACTCTATCAAGCATGGCCTTCATGGCACAGATTAACAGCCCAATCCTAAATTTCCCCAGTGTTGCTATATCCTATGGGGCCAAGGAAGCTTTTGGAGATCTCCTGGGGGGGGGGGGTAAGGGAACCTAGGTTCTCTACCCCTATGTTGAGCCCTGATGTCCTGATGTGTCTACTGAGATCTCTGCCCACTATTTAGTGGGTGCAGAACTAGGGAGACACATGTTGGTCTACACAATCCAGCAGGCGATATAGGTTTTGGCAGCAGTATCTGCTGCCGTCCCCACTCCCTCCCGGGCAGATGGTCCCACATTCCACTCTCCTGCCACCCAGTTCTTCCCTCTCCTCACCTTCCCCTGCCGCAAAGTGCCTTCCCACCCCCCAGTTGGAGCACTTACTGCTGGCTGCTCCAGTGACACGTCTTCCTGGCCCTGAGGCCCAGTGCTGATTGGCACTGGCTTCTCCGTGGGCCCTGGAGTGTCTTACGGCACTTTTGCAACAGTGGTTGCCAGGGCATTTGCGCTGCCCCAGCATAGGATTGGACGCTAGGGCTGTAATCCTGTTAACACTTTCCTAGAAGTGCCATTGAATTATGTGAGACTTACTTTTGAGTAACTGTGCATTGGCTTGTGTCGTAATACTGTTGCAGGAGTCTGAGCTCCTATGTAACTTTGCTCCTCCCCCTCACTTCCAGAGCCATTCACGGCTTGGAGAGCAAAGACTCCAAGCCAGTTCTCCAAGCAGCGAATGGCTCTGGAGCCGAGGAGAAAGGGCCACGTTACATAGCTCAGCCTCCTGCAACAACATTTTATGTGTCCCCCCCAGGAACGTCATTGAATAAATTTCTCTTACCATCATAACTATGGTTGTATTTGGGTGCTATATGAACTGTGGATCTGTCCAGTCTCTAATAGTTTTGTCCTAGCAAATGCAAATGGACATAAAGACTTTTTTCATAGATTTTTTAAAGAAGTCGTTGTTTCTCTTAGGCTTTTTCAAACTTCACATAACAGAATACTTAGATCGTATACATTCTTTTTACAGTCCACGGTGGCTCAGAACTAAAGAAAAGGCCTGTCCTATGGCTATGCCATTGGGCATCTGGGATGAGAGAGTGCCATCTTATGCGCCATCAACAAAGCTACGTACGGTTTCCTGTTCTATAGACATAGTCACATTAAATTGAAGAGTAATTTGTTTCCCGGTTTCATTCTCATTCGTATCACGTATATTTGCAGATATAAATATAAAAATAGAAATGTTTGCTTTGGCAGCTCAGTCGAAAATGAGATTCACAGATCTCTGGTGAGAAAAGGCCCATGTGTTGCAGTGCAGGGAAGCGTGACCTACAAACTCTTTCCTCCTCCGTTTCTTATTTGCAGTGGAAGGAAAAAGAGAGTGCTTGGAAGGAGAGCCTTCCAATTGTTTCCCTCTTCTGGCATGAGGATTCCATTATGAGCTTATTTTCTAAGGCGCAGTATTGCAAAGGTCTGGCCCTAGTGCACACTGGAGAGCTGACCTGTGCTTAGAGGGAGAGCACAAGCAGACAGAAGGTCCCAAGTTCAAGACTTGTCATCTCCAGGTAGAACTGGAAAAGACCCTTGCTGTTGGTTACTGGAGGCATCATTGTTCTAGATGCACCAAAGGCCTGACAGTGTGAACCTGTGCAGGATTACTTGGAAGTAAGTCCCACTCTGATTGGTGGGGCTTGCTCTCTAATAAGAGTGCAATCCTAACCAGGAATTAGGCCACAAAGTTAGGCCAGTAAAGTTTGGCCAACACAAGAGACACCGTCAAGTATGTTTGGACCATACTCGGAGTCAGAGAGGCCAGCACACAGATGTGCATCATCCTACCTGACTCCAAGAGTGATCCAAACACGTTTTACAGTGACTCTTGTGCCAGACAAACTTTGCTGGCCTAAATGTGCTGGCCTTATTCCAGGTTAGGATTGCGCTTTAAGTGTCCTAGGGAAAGTGAAACTGGGCCGCATGTGCGCCCTTATTCACACATAGATGAACATGCCTGAGTCCACTTCAAAGGGCAGGCCAAAAGGAGCACAACACCAGAAGGGTTGAAGAATGCAGGACCCCCCCAAACCTGAGAAGGACATCCCTTCCCAGGCTGACAAGGAAAACGTATGGATTCCTATGGAAAGCATACCTGAGCCACATGTATCTGTTTACTCCTATGTAGGAAAACATGCCTATGCTCCTATTGAAGGACAGACAAAGAGGAAGGCAAGGCCACCTGAATGGTCCCAATCTGATGAACCAGAAGCTCAACAAATGCTATAGAAGCCAGTGGCATCACTAGAGTTTGTGTCACCCGGAGCGGGAGGTCAGCATGTCACTCCCTACCCCCCCATGATGGATCTCCTCCTCCTCTTTATACCATACAGAATAAATTACAGTACCATATGCACAATCTAAATGCAGTGTTATCAGTGGTGTTACCCCCATCAACTTTTAAAAAAATTATTTATTTAACTATAGTACATGTCACCCAACAAATTAGTAACTAACAAAAAACCTGTGGCCAATTTGATGACAATTAAACAAAGTTCTAGTATTAGCTCTGATACATGGAAATGAGAACTGACTCATAATAATGATTTTTTTAAAAAAAAATCACAATTTTTACATTAAAAGCTGTATTTTGGGGTTTTAGTTTTTTGGTCATAACTCTTGATAGAATGAAGATATTATACTCCATTTTTTTCATTGAATTCCGGGTGAAATTCCACATCCAACAGTATATAGCATGATTTTAAAACTGCGATTTTAGCAGTTTTAATGTCTGGTGGTGTCACACCCCCCCCGTGCGTGTCACCTGGTGCTGCCCGTCCCCCCTCACAACGCCACTGATAGGAGCCCACCACCACCACCATAGTAAACAGGATAAAAAGAGAGGCTTGAGCAGTTGGTAAGGGGACACTGTTTGGTTTCTTTTAGTCTCATAAAGGTAGGTGGGTCCCAATAGTGTCATTTTATAAAAATGGGTCAATGTGCTAAAAAGTTTGGGAACTGTTCCTTTATCCAATTGCCGTCCAAGCTTGCATTGCTGTCCGAACTCACTGATCACCATGAGTTGATTTATGTATTTTTTAACAGGGGATGGGGAGTATTTCTGTCAGTATTGAAAGAAGTATCCCCCTGGCCTCTGTGGCAGAACATTTTGCCTCTTTGAGACAAATACGCCTTGTGCCACATGGAGTAAAAAGATGAGTAACTTATGTACTCTGTCTCACGCAGCTTAAAAGCAATTTATTATGGGCAATGCTTAAAAAAAATTGAATATCCCCGCACAAAATATCTTATTATTTTTGGCACCATAATACATTAGCACTGCCCTTTGCAGAAAAAGAAAACATTAATGAAAGCCTCTGATACATACTCCAGATCTGAAGTGTGGGGGAATAAAAGCCTCTGTATGCCTCCACCATCAGGATTTCAGTGCTATTTAAAGGATTTGAATAATACCTCATTCAACACCTAAACCATAGGAAATCAAAGCAACACAGGTTTCTTGGCAATTTCATTTATGAAGAGAATGTATTAAATATTTCATTTTTGTTAAGGGTTCTACTTTTTTCGTTTTCATGGGAACACGGCGGGGGAAAAAAATCCTTGGTTTAAAAGTCCCTTTTGGAGTTTCGGCAGGAAATCTGCATTAACCGATTTCAACTGTGTTGGTCATTGGGGTACTAATTAGAACATGTTTTAAACCACCACAGATATTTTTTTCTGGTCGGTGCTACAGACAGATTATGCCTCTGGCTACTCATAATTCTCCCGCTTTTAATCTCCCGCTTATAGTCACGTTATGTGTCGGAATCAGCACAGAAATGATTTGGCAGGGCTGATGGACGAGATGTACGTCACATCACAGATTATTTTTTTACCCTTGAGTTACTAATTGGCCAGTGCCATGTTCATTTCTATTATTGCATTTTGCCTGGGTCGTACTAATATGTGCTGACAGAAGAGAAGACTAATTTCCCCCAAGGGTTGTAAGGGCAGCGCTAAAGAGCAGGACTGCTGGCTGACATTAGTGAGCTGTCTCTGTAGGAATAGCGAAACACTCGTTTCCATTCTTTTGCATCTTGCACCCAAAAGTTGGAGCACGTTTTTCCTACAACATAAAGAAGGAAGGGGAGAAATAGTACGTGCACCGTCCGCGTACAAGGCACAGTAGCCTAGATGGAGGGGGGCATTGTAAGTATGGCAGGCGCCATAGCGTACTGTGTACAGTAAGCAGTTCCTCCCCATCACGTTGGCAGGGCCAGCTCTAGAAATGATGAGACCCAATGTGGAACATTCCTGCCAAGCTCCCACGAAAAGTGTTGGCGATGCTGCACGCGGCACCTAGAAAGAGTTGGTGGTGACATGATAACATCACCACCAACTGCTTCCAGGAGGCCCATTTTGGGCTGTTAGGAGGCAGGGCCAGGTGGGAGGGCCATAGGTAAAGCAACTCTGCTCATCCCACTGACCTACAGCCTATAAGATCCCAGCTGCAGGAGCAGGCGATCTGGTTGCTGTGCTGGTGCAGGGGCCTCCAAAGTGCTGGCCCCAATACGATTGCATTGGTCACGTTGGCTTAAGGTCAACCCTGGCCATTGGAACCATTCAGAGTAATGACAGCAAATGACTCCAACAGCAAGGGGGAGGAGCTGCTTTCCTTGTATGTTAAGCTCCAGCCATACTTACTGTGCCACCCCTGGCTACACTTCTCCAATGGCACATACCTATCTGCTAGGAGGAAGCTTGCAGCATTGTGGGGCTAGATTTCCAAGACACAGCAATCTCCTGGTTTGAAGGTGAGAGGAAAGGCAGAAAAAGCATTTGAAAGGCCAGTGTAGGAGGGCTAGCTGGCAGCCTTACCTAGTTCCAGGCAGTAAAGCAAGGTAAGAGAACCATGATCACCTTGGAAAGGCAATTCTGCCAGGTGCTTAAGTGGCAGTTTGAGGAAGGGAAGGGATTCAGTAGATGCTTGAACAGCAGTTGGCCGTCATGCTTGGGGGAAGTTGGGGGGGGGAGGGAGAAAGGATGGAAAAAGAAGGGAGTGGTTTGATACCTTTTCTGGGTGCTGGCAGGCACAGCAGTTCTTGGGTAGTGGAGAGTGTCATAGATAGGAAGCAGTCCAATAAAATGTTAAAGTAATTTGGGAGTTTGCCCTTTATATGTGGGAGTCTCTAAAGAGTGAAGAAATGAAGGTAAATGCTTGTCACCGGGCTAGAGATTAAGACATGTATAAAATGGGCTGAGAGCTCAATCAAGGGCAGCTCACCATGGTGTTCTCCAGTAGAAGTATTGATCTTGCAGCAGAACAACTGAAGGAAGTTTTAACAACTGACCATGCTACTGATGTAAGGTAATAAGAGGTTATTTGTTTTTGTTACGCATGCATGCTGTCTCCTGTAGAATAAGAAGTTTTATTCTCACCACTATGTTGGTGGTGAGAGAATGCTTATCTTTTTGTAGTGTCAATACGACTCCTTAATAAACTTTTCTTTTAACTTAAAAAAATTCTGGTGTGTCAAGGGAATGGGAAGGCTCTTGCTCAAAGGGAACCCACAGAACTTATTTGACAGAGAGAATGGGGGTGCTTTATGCAACACCAGTGGGTAGCTGAGCAATTGCTATCAGCAAGCTGGTGATCTGTGAATGCAAGGAGTCAGTGACACAACTTTGAACAACCAAATTTAGGGTAGTGATGCATAGAAGCTATTGTGAGGTGAGTTCGTCTAGAGCCACCCCCAGTTGGGCCTACGCCGGCCCAGCTGTGCAGGATCTGAACCAGTGATGTCATTTAGGGGGAACGGACCAGAACGGGCGTTCCGGATCCTAACGGACTCCGTGGCTGGTTCCGGGTTCCTGACAAGTGCCAATCAAAAGTGAGTTCCTGTTCCTAAATCATTTCTTTTTTTTCTTTTTTTTTGGAGATGATTTTATTGATTTTATAATTATAAAGATACAGGAAAAGGATAGTCAGTTACATAGGATGGGTATACATAGGATTAAACAATAGGAAGTTCCTGTTCCTAAATCATTTCAATGACACCACTGATCTGAACCCCGTGCCAGCCGGCAAACGTAGATTCCTGCTTGAGGGGGGAGCATTCAGGGGGCGTGGGAGAGAGTGACGGAAGGGTGGTTTGAAGGTGGGGAGTCTGGGACATTTTGGTGGGGGGGGAATAGGCCTGAGAGTGGGCAGGATCATGAGAGACCACCTTTACCATATCCTAGTCCAATTCCCAGGCCAGGCAGCCCTAATCTGCACCTGCTATATAGCTGGCGTGAATTCGAGAAACCCATAGGGACAGCTGGGGCTTTAGTGGGAGTAAGGGGCAATAGTTCCCCTTATCTCAGAGAGACCTCCAGCCACTGCTTTCTAAGCTGCACCAGATGCAGTGCAGGTTTATACAGCCTGGCTGGGCCGGCCCAATTTAGGAATGGGCTGCCCGATGCTTCTATTCGGTACTGTTCCTATTGAGGTTTGTTTGTTAACTTGATTTATATCCTGAAGTATCCCATGGGTTGAGAGCAGCGTACAGCATTTTTTCCTAATGCTAATAGTCCTGCCCACAAGGGTTTTCCATCTTTTAAAAAAAATGGCTTGTGGAATAAAATAAGCCAAATGAGAGCAAAATGAAACTGCTTAGCTAAAATCTAAGTAAAGGGGGGCAGCTCTGTTCCAAGCATCATGGTGGTATAGCGTCTCTAGAACTTTTCTCAACAGGTAGGTAGGTGTCAACTTACAGGTTGTGGACGCTTTTTCAGCACTGATGTTGGGGATGATTGTTGGTAATAAGACTGCTGGAATAGATGCTACAGAGTGGATAGGGAGGGTAGTTCGTTCTTACACATGACAGGGTCTTTGAGGTTCTACCCTTCAAGGAAGGTTAGCCTTCTTTGATTGAAAGATGGACAGCAGGACTTATGAGTGCAGGTCTTTCAGTTTCAGGTCTTTCCCTTTAGCAGACTGGAACCAGCTGCCATTTCCCAAAGGCTGAGAAGGGGCAGTGTAATACAACCAGGGTAACAGCCATCACAGAACTATGTAGGTAGGTTTACAATAGTCTAAAGTGGGTGATCCAGAAATGGTACAGTCCCACCTTAATAGCTGTCAATTTCAGCCAACTTAGTCAGATCCTGAAGCCGGTGGTAAGTGCTTGCCACTGGCTCCAATGTTATGAACATGCTGTAAAGCACATTTGTGGTAGCATCAAAGGCTCCAGTGCCAGTGGTGCTGAGTCCAGTGGCGGATCTAGGGGGTGGCAGGGGGGCAAGAGCCCTGGGCGCCATCTTGGGGCTGTCTAGGGAGGCGCCAGTGGCAGTGGCATTGTGCAGGTAGATCTGGGCTCCGGAGCCCAGGTCTACCCATTGGGACTAGCCCAGGTCTACCCGCGGCCATTTCTAATGGGTAGACCAGGGCTCCCGCGAGGGGAGCCCAGGTCTACTCACGGCCGTTTCTAATGGGTAGACCTGGACTCCCTCGAGGGGAGCCCAGGTCTACCCGTGGCTGCTTCTGGTGGGTAGACCTGTGCTCCCATGGGTGCGCACTTCTATTGGGTGCCCCGGGTGCCATTTTGACTAGGTCCGCCCCTGGCTGAGTCTCAGTGTTGTGGAGGGGCCATTGCACTGCCAACCATGGTAAGTGCAACCACAGGTCAGCAGTGGCTTTGGGGTAGGGTGAGGGCTTGGGATACGCCTGGGTGGAGGGAGGGGAGGAGTGGCCCTGGCAGGAAGATAGGACCGGCAGCAGTCCCCGCTGCTGCATCCTAAATCCCTGTGTCAGGTTTAGATACCAGGCACAAGGGTTCCCAAGTCCGGGCTGGCAAAATAGCTGGCAGAGACTCGAGGCTCAATCCTTACTTGGAGTTGGGCCGGCACACTTAAGCCAGCAAAGTTTGGCTTTACAAGGGTCACCATGAAGTGTGTTTGGGCCATGTTCAGAGTCAGGGAGGATGCTGCACGCCTGTGTGCTGGTCTCTCTGACTCTGAGAGCGGGCCAAACATACTTTACGTTGTCCCTTGTGCTGTCCAAACTTTGCTGGCCTAACTGTGCCGGCCTAACTCCAGGTTAGGATTGCGCCCTCAGATAGTTCCATTGCACAGGCTAGGGCTTTCCTCCGCTGAACGTCCCCTTTCCCCAAAGAGATTTCAGCAGCTGCCATGGCAACCACAGGATGCTGCAGTAGCCATTTAACAAGTGTTTTCAGACTACAAATAAGCTAAAACTCAAACTGTCACAACATGGAAAGTGCTACTTTATGCAGAGTAGTATTGTTCCATTTCTTGGCAGGAACCATTGTAAGAGTTTTTTCCTCTGACCTAGAAGGAGGCAGGCCATGGTTTGAGAAGGCTGTGTTACTTATATTTAAAATAAAACTAAAGCAGTTGAAAAGTACAGAGTCTGATACTTGGGGGAGACTTCCTAATCTAACAATCTTAAAACACAGGCAACTAAAACGCTCTGCACAATTTATGTAGCTTTTCCTCATTAATTTACTCTGGATGAAATATAGAGGACACTGTTTTTGAATAAAACATATGATCTAGTGATTAATCATATTCCTTTTCTGATGTGAGCAATAATCTGGCACCTGAAGGGTATGAAAGGACAGAACGAGAGCATTCAGTGAAGAAAGTGGAATTCCCAGTTTGATAACACCAAAAAAGCACTTATTCAGCGGAAAGAGAATAACCAAGGGTTGTATTTTTTTTTCTTATGAGCGTCTAAATTAAGGTTACCTTGAGAGTGATAATATTTAGTTATACGTGACTATGGTATTAATGTTTGGGCAACGTACTTAATTTGTCATTTCAGCTGATTGAATGAAATAGTGGGGAGGAAAACCCAACTTTAATATGGTGCATTGCACGTTTTTCCATAGTAGTTTATGCAGTAACTTCCTGCCTGATCCAATGCTATCCTACCACCGGCATTGCATTCGTAAAGCACACTTGCACTTGCCAGTGAGTAAGTGGCCATGCCAAAGCTACAGTTGCAGCTGAAGCTGCCGGCAGAGATCAGGTAAGTGCCCAGCAGCCAGAGCTGTGGGCAGGATTGTGGGAGTGCATAGGGGAAGCTTTCCTGGGTGGACATCATAGGGGATGGAACAGGCCCAGGAGGGTGTGGAATCAGTAGAGGCCTCCTCTGCCAAATACCATCCGCCTTCCCAGGCTCAAAAGCCAAACATGGGGCTTGCACCAGTTAAATGGCTGACACAGACTCAAAAAACCCCATTGGGCAGGCTTTGCTTGGGGTAAGGGGATGAATGCCCCATACTTCGAAGAGATAGTCAGCCTTCTCAAATGCAGCACAGGATGCAGTGGTCGTCGTTTGGCACCATTGCTCCTGTGCTAGATTGGACCAGGAGACTGTCACTGCTTTGCAGCATTTTCACTATGGCCCAGTGTGTGCTGCAGTGGATTGGGTTGTTATGTACACATCTTCATATATTGTGTGCAATTGTCATTATCCCCAGACCCCTGCAATGACGACAGACAACTGGGATTTGGAGA
>JAJKFI010000096.1:794051-805103 GCA_029204185.1 Lerista edwardsae
GGTCCACAAGCCCCCAACTCTGCTATAAACACTCCAAATAAACAACACCTACTTCCTTATCAATCTTTTTCCGCACCACGTCTTCCAGGCCCCGCACCGAGCGGAGATTCTCCGCAAAGGAGGGGCCCGCCGGAGGAGGCGCGTGGATCCTAAAGCCATCTCGAAAACCTGTTTCCAAAAGCTGCGCTGCGGCTGTGTTTGGGTAACGCCGCAGCCACACCGAAAGCTCGTCGAGCTTAATCGGTGTTGGGCCCCTTCTGAGGGGCGGTGGTTGGGCCCTGGCCTCCAACCTTCCTCTGACCTCCACTTTGACCGCGCCCCCCGGCTCTGTTGGTACCGAGTTTTGGGCAGGAAGCGACAGCGTGCTTGGCTCCGCACAGACTGCAAGCGTGGGCGAAGACACATTTGGCCCTGGTGCACCTCCCAGCCGCGTTAAATTCATAACTCGACTTCGGGCTTTGAACCCACTGTGCACTCCCTTGCGCCCTGGGCGCCTCTGGCTTGCTGCGGGCAATCAAGTGCCCGCTGTCGGACCTGTCCCCCCATGCCGGGCGAGAGGGGACCACCAGTTGGGGCCAAAGCTCCCACTGGGGAATTTTTCAGTCTAACGCCGGATCGTGCGCGGCGCGCAACCGAAAATGCTGGTCGTAGGCCTCCCATGCTGCCCCGGTGTAGTCCCGAAAGGCCCGGTGCACAATGTCGAGGTATTTGAACAAGGCTGTGGCCTTGGCCGGATACATCTGCAGGGTAACCGACGCATAAATTAAATAGCCATTAAGCCAGTTTGCCCATGTTTTATCGATTTTGCGTCTCCTAGAGGTTTCCTCATCTCTCACTGGGTCGCCGATTTTTGGGACTGGTTCTGGCTCCATATGGAGAAGGCTGAATACGTCCACATATTCACCTCTCCATATCTTCTCCTTGACGGACAAGGCTAAGTGTCCGCCCAGAGGAAGCGCAACCTCACCGTAAGCTATGCGCGGCCGCTCATTGTTTTCAGGGACCAATGGGCCCTGCCAACCAGCCGAAGCAGCCGGCCCCCTAAAGTACCCTAGTGGTGGTGCGGGCGTCGGAGCTGGCCACTGTTGCCCAGCTCGGGGCATGGCTTGTGAGCCAGCCCAGGTGCTGGCCCCCTGTGCCGGGAAGTAGAAGTTGCCCGACCACTGCTGCGGGCTCGCGCTTTGCATCACCTGTGGCGCGTTCGGGCTGTGGCAGCTGCCTGGCGCTGGGCCCACGAGGTTGTCCTGCTGTCCCTGAGACCCCTTCATGTCCCCCCACACCGTTGCCAGATCGTGTGTGGTTAAAGGATGTGACTCACCCGCCAATGGTGCTGCCTCTCCGTCGTGGACCTCGGCCACGCTGGCTTCCTCCTCCATTTCTTGCACCAAGGCACGAGTTACCGTTTGCTGATCAGGCTGCGCCGAAGTACCAGAAGCAATTCTGGCTGCAGACCTCCTAGAGGATAGATAATCCATGAGCCTTGCTCCTTTACCTTGCCTTGCAGACTGCCTGGGGGGCGCCTGAACCCCTGATGAAGTGTGGCCCACGACCCTCCCCCGCTTTTTTGCCGCCCTAGCCAGCCGCCTGGCCTCCATGTTAGCAAGCAGCTCCCGGACCTGACCCATTTCCTCTTCCCCGGAGGAAGAAGAGCTGTGCGGAAGCGGGGTTGCAGCAGGCCGCTTTAGGGCCTTGCCCCCTTTCTTCTGGGCCTTTTTGCCCTTGCCGGCCATTGCCACTTCAAATTAGGGTCCGTAGAGGCGCAAAGCTAAACTGGGAGTGAGGGGTCGCTACAAGCCTCCCCCGAGCGTGAGAGCCTCCCCCCGCCTGCCGGAACCCTCGCCTAAGAGCCCCTGCTGCTCTAGCCCAACGGGGCCTGCGCCAGCTGCCTGCCGCGGGCGCAGAAACCGGAGAGGGGTGGGGTGGGGTGGGGGATACGGGATGCCCGTTCTGACTCCGCCGCCCGGGAACCGCCCCAATCAACCCTGATCCCCGATTGCTACTCCCTGAGGCTCCGCAGGCGCGTTAATGCCCGGCCGGGCGGGAAGAGAAGTCGCCGCTCGCTGCCCCCACGCTGCGCTCCACTGATCAGCTGTGCCTCGCAGCGCGTTGTATCCCCCCGATGCAGGCCGCTAGCGCCCCAGCCGTTCGCACGCGCTCCTTCGGCCTGCTCGCAGCCTCGTCGCAGCCCCCGCAGCTCCACGACGCGTCCGTCTTCGTCGCTGTCCGGGCCGCTCTGAGGCGGAGGCAGGGGATCGCCTCGTGTTCGGGCCGTAGAGCCCGCCCACGAGGCGATCAGCAGCCAATTGCTGCTCCCCTCCAGCTGCCTGTCTGCACGGGGCCGGGGGGGACAATCAGCGCCAGCGCGGGAACGCGCTAACGGCCATAAATGGCTGGGGTGAACATGGCAGAGGCTGCCTTGGTTTGCACATGGCAGTCATTATGATAGTGACAGATGTTGTGTGCCCTGAGCATTTTGCAAGGCTTTCAACAGTGGGAATGAGCTTTGGCGGAAGCTTCCTAAGCAGGGAAAAGGGCACTAAAAAGCAAGGCTGGCAGAAAAGCATCTGAGACAATTGAGAGGTGCAGAGCCTGATATGGGCTGCTTTGGATTATCTTAAAAATCATATATATTTTACACCATCATTTAAAACTCTGCTTCAGTCCAAGGGAAGCAGTAGTATACAGAGCAGTGTTGTGGAGCAAGCTACAGCCCTTTAGGGCACAATCCTAACTTGGAATTAGGTTGGCACAGTTAGGCCAGGAAAATTTGGCCAGCTCAAGGACACTGTAAAGTATGTTCAAACCATTTTTGGAGTCAGAGAGGCCAGTACACAGACATGCACAATCGTTCCTGACTCCAAGTGGTCCAAACGCTCTTTACTGTGGCTCTTGTGCCAGCCAATCTTCACGGGCCTAACTGTGCCGGCCTAACTCCAGGTTAGGATTGCGCTGCTAATTCATTTGCTGAATGTAATCAAACAAAGGTAGATAATACATTCAGGGTGCAATCCTAATACGAGTTAGCTGGCTTAATTTATGGCAGCCTAACTCCAGTTTAGGATTGCGCTCTCAGGCTTGTCAGCAGGGAAGGGCCAAAGCTCAGTGATAAAATGTGGAAGGTCAATCAATATTCAATCAATAAAACCTTTATTGGCATAAAAGCAGTTACAGATAGAGTACATCGTTACAAATGACCGGTCAGAAGTGAACTTCAGAACTCTCTGCAGAATCTCTAATCAGATCCAAATTTGTGTTAGATGCCGCATTCAAAAAAACAGCAAGAGGTTTAATAAAATTCAGGTCAGACCAACTAAGAATAGTTCCTAGATCGGGTGTCTCTGAGATAGAAGAGTAAAAAGGAGAAATGGCCGCCCACATTCTTTTCCTAGCCACAGAGTGGCGTGGACAGTGGAAAAGAATGTGATCTAAGGATTCAATAGCGTCCAATCCACAGCTACATCGTCTTTCCTCATAAGGAATCCCCCTAAATCTACCCTGGGTTGATGTGGAAGGTCTCAAATTCATTTCTGAATATTTCCAGGTTATTGCTGGAAAAAGACCCCCGTCTAGAAACCTGGAGAGCCACAATACTGAGCTGGAAAGACCAATGTTCTGACTCAGCCAAACAATGCAGCTTCCTATGTTCAACAGTGGGCTAGTTTGCCTGTACAGGCATGCCCCAGTATCAGCTGGGGTTCCATTCTGGTACCCTCATGGATAGCTGAAACCGTGGATACTGGGGGTTCCTTTTTAAAGGTAGGGGAACATCAGTGGTTTTGCTGCAAGGTAAAAAGAAAGAGATTTGTTTAATGTTTCCTTATCTTTTTAGTAGGTGTCCCAGTATTCATAATATCCGTGGATAATGGAAAACGTGGATACTGAATCAGTGGATACTGGGGCAAGCCTGCACTATTTTGCATTCCTGAAGATATCTCATGTGTACCCTAAAAGTTGGTTCTTCTCAATCTTTTGAGGTTTCCATTAAAAGTATACTAGCTTGAAAATGGCAACGATCCTTATTTCTTACTAAAATCAAGGGATATGAAAATATTTAGATGATATTCGTAACGGAAAAATCAATGAAGTCATATTAGAGCTAGCCCTACTTTATTTTCTTTTTGGAGCGAGCCCCATTTATTACCTTGATGGATGCCTGTGCCTTATAGTAACCCCTACCCTGACATATGGTGCTATTTGTTATATATTAATAAGAACCTGCACTCACACTGGATGAAATAATACCTATTGACCTTTAGTTGTTAGCTATTGTTTGTTACACAGTTTGTGGATAATATTGCTCTGTTTAGGCATTCATAATTTTTCTTTAAAAAGAAATCATGGGGAAAAAATGACAGCAGAATTGGATTATTTTTTCCATTTCTTACATTCTCCATCTGTAAAATTAAATGAGTTTTTTGCAGAGTGGTATGGCTAAGAATTAGTGCGCAGAATTACCTGCAAGGTATTGTAAGTTTTTGCCAGACTTGCCCCAGTTGTGCTGTCAAAGAGTGACAGATCTGTAATGTATTAACTAATGACTAGACAATGAAAGGTGTCTTCTAGGAAACATAATGAAGACCTCAGTTTCACATAAACTTTACAATAGGTATGTCGGAGAGACGGTAAATTAAATGCCCTTGCATTAGAGTCTATTATCAACTTGTCAGGTAATTATTATGCTTGCATCCTTAAATCTTTACAAAGAAGTATCTTCCCTGTGTTTTAATAGTAGTCGCCTTCTACTTCCCCATACACCACCATTGTGTTCATGATCGTATAACACTCCATTAGGCCTTAAACATGCAATTTAAGTCAAAGATAATTTCAATCTAATTATAGGCGTTCCAAAGTGGTAGACACTGGGCTGTTCTTATGAAAGATGAAGTTATTATTGATAAGTTGAGTAGCATAATAAAAGGGGACAGTGTTGCAGAGGACCTTATGTCAGTCAAAAACCAACGCTTTGTGTGTTGTGTTATCTTGCTTCCTTTATAAATAAGGGGCTAACTACATCTTAGGTCCTGCCAACCTAGCAGTTCGAAAGCACGTAAAAATGTGAGTAGATAAATTGGTACCACTTCAGTGGGAAGGTAATGGTGTTCTGTGCACCTCAGCATATAGTCATGCCAGCCACATGACCACGGAAACTGTCCTCGGACAAACGCCAGTTCTTTGGCTTAGAAATGGAGATGAGCACCACCCCCTAGAGTAGGACACGACTAGACCATTTGGTCGTGGGAAAACCTTTACCTTTTTTTTACATCTTAGGTGCCGACACCTGTGACACAGCCTCAATGTCAGGTTTGTTTCCCAAAAGGTGCAGCCTGGGGGAATTTGAATGGAGAAAGGGCTATTCAAATTTCTCTGAGTGACTTTTCCCTGTATGAGCTTCAAGCTGAAGATCCACAGCTTGGGGCTTCATTGTCTGCATGTGCATCTAACATGTATCAAGTTCCATGGTGTTCAAAAAGCACTGTGCATAGCTGTAATAAATGTGAATAATCAAAGTGTTTATATGTACGTACTGAAGCTTCCGTGGCCAGAGTTGTCATGAAAAGAGAAACCTAATTTTGAGTTTGGGGGCTGGGAGTGGAGCAGCAATTTGTAGACTGAAGAAGCCTGACTAAAAAACATCCTTAGGATGCAAGCCTAACCTGGAGTTAGGCTGGCACAGTTAGGCCAGCAAAGTTTGGCTGGCACAAAGGACACCGTAAAGTATTTATAACCACTCCCTGAGTTAGAGGGGTCAGCACACAGACATGTGGCATCCTCCCTGATTCCGAGATTGTCCAAACATATTTTACTGTGTTCCTTGTGCTGCCCCAACTTTGCTGGCCTAACTGTGCTAGCTAGCCTAACTCCAGGTTAGGATTGCACTCTTAGGATACAATCCTAAACTGAGTTAGGCTGGCATAAGCAAAGCCAGCAAAGTTTGGCCAGCACAAGGGACACCGTAAACTATGTTTGGACCACTCTCGGAGTCAGAGAGGCCAGCACACAGATGGGAGCCATCCTCCCCGACTCTGAGAGTAGTCTAAACATGCTTTGTGGTGGCCCTTGTGATGGCCAAACTTTGCTGGCTTAGTTTATGCCAGCCTAACTCCAGTTTAGGATTGCGCTCTTAGTTTCTGACCTTATATTTAGATTGACTAAGCAGTGCTGGAGGCAGATGCCTTGGGTTTTTTAAGCTTTTGGCTGGGTTATTTGCAGTAGTCTTGAGCTTGGGAGTCAATAGAATAGAATTTTAGAATAGAATTTTATTAGCCACTAGCTGTTTGTGACCCGGCGTTGCCTGGGGGACAATGTATCCCGAGGTTCTAGTAGGAGAAGGAATGAATTAGGGGGTCCTCCCCGCCCAGTATTGATTACCCTGAGCCCGAAATGCACACTATCACTGTGAAAGTAATTAGGAAGCAGGTAGACAATCAACCAAGAGAGCGAAATGAAACTGTCACACTTACTGAACAATGTCTGCAGGTAATCTGGTGGGATAGTAGTGAAGTATGAGAAACGGGAACAGCTGGCCAGTGAGCTCTGTGTAAATATGTCCATCTCAGATCCGACTGGGTGCCGGAATTGTCTGGAGCATGGTCTTTCAAGCCTGGGCAACTCCGGGACTGGGAAGACGTTTCACTTTCGGTTTTGAGTACTGCCTGTGTATCAGCTCAGCTACTACAATCCCACCACATAACCTGCAGAATCGCTTGTGACCACAGGGTGGCAGCAGACCTCTAGTCCAATGCAATCCCCTTGGTTCTTGACGCGCTGGCCCCCCTCCCCGAAAAACTGGGGGCTGTAGGGGGGTCTGACCCCCTGCAGTGTTTTTTGCCAGGCCGCAAGGTACGTGCATGCCGAGTTTCGTGCCGATCGGTCAAGGCGTTGCAGAGCCTATTCAGAACATACATACCCACCCACATACAAACCCACCCACATACGCACACACATACCCACACACACACCCACGTTCATTTTTATATATATAGATACATGGAATTTCACCATACATGGAATTTTACTTTGGCCCAAAAGCTCTCACATCTGTCTTAAACTAATAAATATTACCATCCCATTAACAAGCCCCCAGTAACTCTAAACTTATCCAAATCAAAACCAAACACTCCATTAGGCCTTAAACATGCAATTTAATTAAGTCAAAGATAATTTCAATCTAATTATAGGCGTTCTAAAGTGGTAGACACTGGGGTCCCAATAGAATGGGTTATTAGGGTGTTTTTTTTTGGGGGGGGGTATAAGGTAGTTGGATCACTCCCTTGAAAAAAAGCCTCAAAGTTGGGGCAAAACTTTGGGAAACCTTTCAGGTTTTTAGCCTGGGATCTCAAAAATGAGTTTCTCTTTTCAAAGTGTTTATATAACACTGTTTACTTACTTAATAAACACTAGCCCAGTTGGGTTTGAAATTGCCCACCAAACATCCAGGTCTCTGTCTTGCCTACTCTAGTAATCTCTGGTGCCTCTGCTAACTGGGCAAGAGGCACTTTTTCCAAGTGGTTTTCCTCTTATATTTAGCAGGTGGAGAGTAATTGTCCCTCTTTACCCCTGCGCAGTGTCTTTTCTAGTGGCTGTTGCTGGTGGTGTTCTGCATTTTTTAGATTGTGAGCCCTTTTGGGACAAGGAGCCATTTAACATTATTATTTGCCTGTAAGCTGCTTTGGGAACTTTGTGTTGAAAAGCGGTATATAAGTACTATTTGTTTGATTGACATAGTTGACCCCTTTCAAGCAACTATGGGAGATTGGTGGCAAGCATCAGCATAGCTGGGCTGGGCTGTCCAGTGCCCAACATCATCACATCACCCCCTGCAGCACTGCGTCACCTAGCCTGGGTTCAGAATGGCTCTGATTTGGAGCCAGATGGACAAAGGGGCAGGCAAGAGCTCCCATCTGCTCTCTCTCGCTGCTCTGAGGAGAGCACGGCAGACTCACAGAGCATTATGTGAGCACTGCAAAAGGACAGAAGTCATAGAAACCTGTCTTATATTGAATCAGACCTTTGGTCCACTTATCTGTATGCCAACACTGACTGGTAGTGGCTCCCTAGGTCTTCAGGTCAGGGTCTTTTCCAGCCAGAACGGTTTCATTCACCTAGTGGCGGCACAGACAGAAGCCCCCCCCACCCGATGATCTAAGAGGATGGAAATTGAAGAAGGCGGTGCCTTCAATATCCTGGACCCAAACCTTAAAGGGCTTTAAAATTTGTACTTTGAATTCAGCCTCAAAACGAATTCCCAATTAAAATCTATGCTATTTGTATAAACCACATGTGAGGGATTTCTTAAAAACTTTCCTTCCTAACAAATGTATTTAAAGAAGCCACAATGACATTTCACAATACGGCACATTCTTTTCTTTGTTATGGTTCTCATAAGCTTATTTAGCTCCCTGACCTTAATGCAAGCCATGTAATATTTTATATCTACTCACAAAAGGTCTACCACATACTTAGGGCGATGATAATCACTCCAGTAACATACATTTTTGTAGGTTTACTTCTACACCTTCATGAAATGTAAACGCATTGGCAATAATTCATAGTTTGGACAGAATACACTACCTGGTTGATATTGGATTGTATCCAACTAGGGGTGTTTTTTAAAAAACTTCCTCACTTTGATTTATTTTCCAAACACCTGCATGGTTGTTTTCAGTCTTCCAAGGAGTACTCTACTTTTTTTTTTCAATGATGGGCCAGTGGCTAAAATGTTACAGCTGCTCGTGTATAAAAATGTATGTTTTCCCTGGGGATTACAAAAGGTATAATTTCATCATTTCAACTCATGATTCCTACACTAAACTGCTTGAGTTTATGCCTACAATTTATGGCATTGCATGAACCCTGGAAGGAATTAGAGTTTTATAATACCTATTTAGAGGCGTTATTATTCTTCCCATTATCCATGTTTATGTCTACAAAATGTCCTGTGACTGGCATTTGATGGAAAATCTGGATGAACTCTTGCCTCTTGAATGATTTTTAACAATGCAAGAGACAACTTGACAAACATCTTTCTATGCAGCAGATTAGGCAAGGAAGGCATTTGCCAACCTTGCAAAACTGTGATTCACTTAGAACTAGGGTTTCTGGGAGGCAGCTTTAGAATGTGCAAGCTATCTATCCTCTAACCTAGTTGCAATAATTGCTAGAGAGAAAAAAAAAGTTAAATGCTGATTTTTTTCCCTTATAATCTTCGCCCAAATAGCACAATTGCTGATAGACAATTTCAAAAGTGTTGTGACACTTCCTGTACAATGTGTTTTCATCATGTTTTACAAAAATTCTTTGTTGTTTAAAAAGGGAAAGATAGAGACTTGAGTGTTTAAAAAATGTGTGTGTGTGTGTGTGTGTGTGTGTGTGTGTGTGTGTGTTTTAAAAAGGAAACAATGGACCTTTCATGCTCGCAGCTCATAAAGACAAGTTGCTCAAAATATTTTGATACATTTAGCTGATTAACCCTGCAATTGTAGCGTTCTTCTGATTTCGTTTAGGAACTTGTTGAGGCATGCATTCAATCAGTGCTCACTTTCTGAGTTTCAAAAGAGACACCATGGAAATGATTGTGTAAGCTCTTGTCAATAGCATCCTTGGCACAATATGAACAGGTCCTAAGAAACCAAAGGTCTTGTAATTTGACTTCAGAATGTAACAGTGGCATAATGGCCATGCAAGGATGCTATAAGTTGACTATTAGTGACAGTAGTAGATGTTAAAATATTTGAATATCTTTGACACTTCCACATTAGGGGAATTCCAGTTTGCCAAGCAACTGCCCTTAATTTACATTTTTGGGGTGGGCAGAGAGGCTCTAGCTATCCTAATATCGGAAATACACAGCTATACACCAAACCACAATTCACCCATGCTTTGCGTGCATTCCAAAGAGTCTAACATGTTCATGTGACCTTTGTGGCCAAGCCAAAATGGGTGGCTGCAGAACCCTGCTCTTCCCTTGTCCCTGCTGTCATATGATGTCTCCATACAACTAGCTTCATGCAAGTCTTTTCAACCCCTGTGAAAGGTAAACCAAGGACAAGCTCTTTAAATGCCTTCCAGAAGACATTCAACGGTGATATCATGGAGGTATTACTCATAAATGGGATCCTTAGCAATTGTCATTTGAGGGGACAGAAGTGGCAAGGAAGAGCAGGGTTGTGTGGCAGCAGCTGGGAGGTTTGTGTTACAATTACCACCAAATCCTTTGCCGCTACTCAGAAGTACTCCGATTGTGGCTGCTCATTGAATGAGGCTTCTTCCTCCCAAGTAACAGCGGAGCCAGCTTGATCTTTAGGAACTGCTTCCTGGCTTCCTCACTTTCCCCCTCCGCATTGGCTTCCCCAGCCAATCACAAGGCAAGAACTCCTTCAACTCCTCCTCCTGCCCTCCCTCATCCAAAGAAAAAAAAATCAGCCCACCCATTCTTTGTCCAATGATCATTATTTTCTTCTGAGATAAATAAGAGAGCACGCTCCTGCCTCCTGCCCTGCTCTTCCTCCTTTCCTTCCTCCCCAGCCTGCCATCATGCTTCCTTCTCCTCCTCTAGCAGTGCCTCACCCCAGTGTTTCCTCGAGCCCAGAGATGCTTTGGTGGCTGTCATCACAAAAGCAGTCAACCAGCCCATTACTCAGGCAGGATGACTCTGGGTCTTAAAGCCCGCCATCTGCAAATATGGTACTGTATACAGCAGTGGCTCTCAAACGTTTTAGCACCGGGACCCACTTTTTAGAATGACAATCTGACCGGGACCCACTGGAAGTTATGTCATGACCAGAAATGCCAACATTGTGATGCCAGAGCCTGCTGCTTTCCTGAAAATGCAGCAATAAGTTGGGTTCTTTCTCAATCGTTTTCCAATAGCACAGTGAATCAGAATCAGAAAAAAAAGCCTATTTACAACCTTGACTCAAGCAATATAGCAGCCACACAGCACTTCCCCTTTCCCGCATCTCATCTTCCCATATTTTCAATATGGCTGCTCAGGTGCTTCGTGATCTCTCTCTCTCTCTCTCTCTCTCTCTCTCTCTCTCTCTCTCTCTCTCT
>JAJKFI010000096.1:807175-845006 GCA_029204185.1 Lerista edwardsae
ATAATAATAATAATAATAATAATAATAATAATAATAATAATAATAATAATAATAATAATAATAAACCCACCTAGGATTTATTTAACTGGGAGAAATAGTGTAGCTGGAGGGGTAGGAACCTGGGGCCAAATGAAGTGATGATACCCCACATCATCGTGTCACCCTCCTGCACCTGTGCAGTCACCCTCTCCCTCATGCATGTGCAACCCTAGCCTGGAAATGGCCCCATTTGGAAACCAGGGTGGGAGGGCTCATTTCACAACATTTGTAATGCTGATAAACCCCAGTCACCCTGTCCTCCAGCAGAGATGGTGGGAAACCATCACTCTGGCTTAGCAGGGGGGCACAATTACCCCCACGCCATCCCTGTAGTAGCTGCACCACTCAATGAGAGGGAAACCAACAGCAAAGGGGGAAAAGAGAGGTAGCAATTCAAGCCATTCCCCAAACTAAGAACAAGGTCCTTCAAACCTAATTGTAGTCGGGCAGTCACAGGTTGGGCTGCAGCTCCCTCTTTTTTCTCTGTTGTTCCCTCTACTGATGCAACAGCGCCTGAGAACAGAATGCAGCAGTGCAATCCTATGTGGCTATCCTGCTGGCAGGACGCATGGTGGAACAGCAGTCATAAAATACACCCGACAGCACCTGGAAGCACATGCTGCTGGAATGCCAGTGAGAATGGTGGAACCTTCTGGATAAGGTTATGAACCTTCATAAGGATGGAACCTTATGGATGGATAACCCCCCTGGACCCACCAAGACAGGTAGGTTGGCAGGGAGGGTAGGATGGCATAGGGGCAGAATGGGGGCGAGGGAAGGGCGGGCTCCTAGAAACTACACTTCCCAGATATCTTGCTGCCTAATGAAGGTCTAATGAAGCGTGTTCACATCAACCCTGCTGCCAGGTGAGTTGCAGCAGAAATGAGAAGGTGTGGTGGTTGGAAGGCCTGATCATGAACCCATGCGAGTGCTATCAATGAGCTGAGTTCGGGAAAGGCAGGGGTAGCTCATCATTAGCCAAGAAGTTCTGAACTGGTAAGTTCAAACTCTCCAATTCTAAACTTCATTTGCAGCATTAACTAAATGGCACTGAATTATCCAGCTGGCAGCGCAATCCAAGCACACCCTTGGGCCGATGCCGGATTCGGGCCCCGCAGCTTGCTCGGCCCTGCGCTTGCTACGTCGCGGGCCCTTGCCCGTGGAGGTTCCAGCGCAGTCCCAACTTTGTCGTCGGATACCGCACAGGCCCACTGGACTGGCTGTTTTGGTGCGGGTTAGGATTGCGCCCTGAACGTGCATGGAACATACTGTATGCATTCTGTAAAGCTGTATGTGAGCCACAATGTCTTACTGTTAAGGTCCTGACCCACTCCTGAGTTCACTGACCTTAAATTTCTTTGCTTTAATGGTAATCCCCAAACCAGAAAGAGAATAAAAGTGCCAGACGGGGTAAGGAGTGTTCAGTTCCCTCATACAAAGCCCAGAGGCAGGGGCAGTTCTAATCAGAACCGCGCCCATGGCAGGGAATGACATTGTGCCCCCCCTGCAACATCATGACGTCACGACGTCATGACGTTGCAGGGTGTGGCTTCCCTCCTGGCTTGGAGGGCAGAGAGCGGCCACTGTGCCCTCTGAGCCAGGAGGGAAGCCACCGGGGCGTGCGCTCCGGGCCAGGGGTTTAAAGTGCACTTTAAACCCCCGGCCCAGAGTGCGCAGCGCCCACTCCCCGCCCTGTCTGCTAGGGCGCGCGGGCTCTTTGAAGTGCTCACGCGTCCCAGCGGACAGGAGGGGAGCAAGCGGGCGGGTGCCATGTTGTGGGGGCCCCCACGGGGGGTGCCATGCCATTGGCACCCCCCCAAGATGGCCCCAAGATGGCGCCCAGGGCTCTTGCCCCCATAGCCCCCCCTAGATCCATGACTGCCCAGAGGACTACAATGGATTAATAAAGTATGACGATTTATTAATGCCCATAAAAACCAAATTCCAAGTTACAAAAAGGCAATGATAATTCTTAGTAGAGAAGCATACATTCAGTGCAAATAAAAAGAAGCAGCACATACAGTGACTGGCTCCTGAGCTTAACCACACCTCCAGCCAACAAAGAGACTTCCCTCTTCTTTGCTCAGAACTCTTTTATAGCTCCAGGCCTTAGCCAGATCAGCTGGCCAGCATGCCCCTCTTCATAATTATGGTAGCTTCCTTTCAGCTGGTACAAGGAGAAAGTCACGGTAAGGCCTTAAATGGGCCAGTACGTTGCACTTACCAAATGGGGTCATTCATTAGGTTAAAAAGGGGACAACTGAAAAGGCAATTTTGAACTTTGCTAGTACAGCTTGGTTTTCCTAAGACCAGAAGGCCTACTGTGACAGGTCTGCTTTCGCTTTCACCTTAACACAACCGTATTATTTTGTCACAATATGGGTCTGCAACATAACAGAACATGAAAAGATGTTCCTTCCCAGATTCTTTTTCAGGCTTACAAATACCAGCTGTATACCCTGTACTCCTCACTTTGCTGAAAGATACTTTCATTGTTGCGCATGCAGACATAACAAAAAACACACCCTGAATTCTTTAAACCATTTTCTACCAATGATACATTAGAGTAACGTTGGTAGAAATGCAACCTCCAGAGCATCATTGGTAGAAAATAGGTTTTAAAGGGAATCAATTAAATAGCATTTTTCAATGTTTGCCCCCTGCCATACCACTTTGCATGGTCCATCTATTGGAAGCACCACCGGAAGTAACTGGTGATGACATCATCACCAGTTACACCTGGATTGGAGACCAGACATGATGCAACAAACACCAGTAAGAAGTTCAGGCAGACACTAGCGGGGTGGGTTGGGTTGGGTTGGGTTGGTGTGTGCAAAAAGTGCATGCTGGAGCTTTGCTCATCAAGCCAAGCACTGCTTGCCATGTTGCGTTGCTGGTCTCACTGCCAGGCATCGGGGATCTGGGGGTCCCACAGGTACCACTGGACACCCCCCCCCCCAAGTACCACTGGTGATATGAACAACCACTGGTTGAAAAAATGCTGGAGTCAAAAATTATGCAGCGTTTACACCGAGGGCAATGTTTTGACGGCTTTTGATTTATTCTTTTTACCATTTTGTTTTTACACTTCCATAGCTCTTATTTTTGCGTATCCTTTGCTGTTTATAATTTAAGTTGGAGTTCATTTCGAGTGATGTATAATACATTGTCTCAATGAAAAGTTCCTTACTACGTTTGCATCAAAAAATGACACGTATTAGTAAATGATAGACTCAAAGCAGGTAATTGTGTTCAAGGGAGCAACCATAGGTTATAGTCCAGTGAATGCCAACAGGTACTATGAAAGGAGGTTAAAGGCGCAATCCTAGCCTGGAGTTAGGCTGGCCCAAGAGTGTTGCAAACATGCTGTAAAGTGCGTTTGCACTGCTCTCAGAGTCAGGGAGGCCAGTGCAGTGGTGCGTTTGAAGACTCCTGGCCACACACGCTTGCAACAAGTCACACAAAAGTGACTTGTGCTGGCCTAACTCCATGTTAGGATTGCGCCCTAAGAGAACATTCCTCTTGTGACCCTGAAAATATTCAAGGACACAAGGACAGGACACTGTGATCAAATGCAGCATTTACCATGAGCCTCGTCATTTTATTATGCTTGCATTAGGTTTGCACTATCGTCTAAAAATGGGGATTTGGGGGGGCAGGAAGAAGGAATACAGCCGGAGAGCTACTTGGGTTTTTATCTGCTATGATTTTAATTAAATAGATTAAACAGGTTTAGAGGGAACTGTTTGCTTAATTTCTTTTTATTCAGCATCAACTTATTCCCGCTGATTAAAATCATTGTCCTTCCCTTGCTTTTCCGATTTTCACTTTATTTTTGAGGCCTTGGGACTTGGTGATAAGGGGGAGTGGAATCTGTTGTACAAGTAGACTCCTGTTTGAGCATGTTTATACAAGCCAAGTTATTTTAGATGAGGTCAATTGGAATGTCCTAGCAGCATTTACCCATTTACGCGAGCTGTCGTGAGCTGTTTGTGAGAAATTGGGATTCCAGGAGGAAATAAAATTTGTACAAGTTTTGAGCCCACAGATGAAACGATGGAATGTTTGGAGGAGGGAAGCTGACTTGATGGAAAAGGACAACACCAATCAGTAAGAACCTGACTGAGAGCGCAATCCTAATCTGTAGGGCCATTGGGAGCTGTGAGCCATCCATTGGCAGCATGGTGTGCCTTGACAGTGTGCCATGAGATGCAAAAGGTTGAAAATCACTGGCCTAGTGTATCCTGATTCCACAGACCCTCTCACAGGGTCTAAGGAGCCTCTCACCTTAGGAGTCTAAGGTGCTCCTGCCACTAGCCTGCCTCCTTATTATTATCTCTGCTATGTCTCCCCTTGACATTTCCTGGTGGTAAAGGCTTCAGAAAGCAGCTCATGCACTTGATCTTAAACCTGTGACAATGGGGTCAGTTGATGCTGTTTCAGCAGTTTACCAAATTTCTGATGGCCCGGTCCTACCTGGGCTGGCAATGGCTGCCATCAAGCAGTCAGCGCCAGCCGGAAAAGGCACTCTGGCAGCACACTCCATTGCCTTTCCTCCAATGCCAGTGGATTTGGAACGGCCTGCCACCAAAGGCAAGGTGGTGGGGAAGGCGAAATGATGTGACAATGGGATGGGAAGGTGAAACAGGGAGGTGATGAGGTGGGGTAGATTGGGTCTGGGAAAGGGGCAGGTCTGGTGGCAGCGGCTAAATCCTAACCCCTTTCCCGGACCTGATCCAGTGGAGCCCTGGCAGAGTGAATCTTTATCCTTTGATGTTTGAAGAAAAAAAAAGAGAACCTGAGAAGGAGGTGGGGAAGGAAATAGTTAAGGACCACACCTCCTGGAAGAACCAGAGAGAGAACAGGTGGATGGTCTCAATGACTAGACAGTGCACTGCCCTCCAGAAACCTGCAGGTGGCGCTGCCCCCAAATTCCAACAGTTGTTTCTTAATTGTGGTTTATGAAACATGAAATAACCTCCTATAGTTACAGAGACTGATTTGCCACAAGAGGCAGTGAGAACCTTGTGCATACATGGGGCTCTGGGCTGATGTCTGTAGCATCAGCTCATCAGTTTGATGCCAGAACAGGAATTCTAATGTAGGCACGTCTTTCCCATTCATTTCAGTGACTGACAGTTCCAAGTGTTGTCTTCTCCTTCGGGGTAAATGAGAAATGGCAGCATCTGTAGGAGCTCCACGTGGATGCTCTACTTCTGTCAGCCATTCACTGACTCCCATAGGACTGCTGGCATTGAACTGTGCAATTGTGATCACGTGGAGGAGAATGTTTGGCGTGCATCATTTTTGTTATTCTTTTAACATTTTAAGGGCGCAATCCTAACCCTGGCATTGCACCGGACCAGCACTGTTGCAAATGTGCTGTAAGGTGTGTCTGCTCCACGGAATCAGTTGCTGGGCCGGCACAAGCTGCAGCACTGGTGCACAAGCGCCGTTGTGCCGTCAGCTGCACCGGTCGAATGCAGGCTTAGCTCTGCTGGTGCAGGGCCATGTCAAGGGCATGCCACAGGCATAATAGGCCAGTGCCATGGGCAGAAATGGGACAGGGCCATTGGGCCATACCCAAACCCCTGTCCCCAGGCTGGGCAGCCCCACTTTGGGCTGCTCCTGGCCACGTGGACCAGCACCTGCTATTTTGCTGGCACAGATCCAAGAAACCACATAGGCAAAACATCCCCTTGCCCCGCACCAAATCCTAACATGCTTAGGATGTGGCCCAGCTGCACTGGCCTGGCTATTCCAGCACGGGTTAGGATTGGGCTGTAAAAATACGTTATTTTTTTTAAAAAAATATTTTCTGAAAAATTAGCCACCCAGTCCAGAGACAACAGGCAGGAAAACAAACATCAACAAAAGCCTACAAACTATCGCTTTAAAACAGTAAGGGCGCAATCCTAGCACCAATATAGCTGTGCCAATGGGCATGTTCTGCATTCTGCAGTGGAGTAGTAGTCACAATTTGCCTCCCCTTTGTCCCCTTACCTCGGAGCTGCATTGCCTTTACCTTGGTGCTGGAAAGTATGTTAGGACTACGACCGAGACGTATATTGCTGAGGATGAATAAATGGACCCTGCTGCCATAATATCTAACAGTGGCTACCACCTTTTTCATTAGTGTTTTTATACATCATCATCATCATCACCACCACCATCATCACCACCACCACCATCATCATCATCATCTGACTTCTGTATTGTGAACCAAATAATTTGAAGAGTTGTTAATGAAACACTTTTAATTCCAGATCATCTTTAATGTTAACACATATACTCAGCGCAGGAAAAGTCACGCATGCAGTTCTTTGATAAGTGGAACCCCAGCCTTTGTTGATGGAAAAGGAATTCTGTTTACTAAGAATTTTCTCTTGTCATTTGGGAGACATCATATTGATTCCTTCTTCCAGACAGTCCGTTCACATCTGATGCCAACATTCCTCAAGGGTTAGGCATGCCTATGAGTTCTGTGTAGTTAACGAGGCTTTCACTGTTCGTCGAGTTCATCCCCGGTGAGTTCAATGACAGTTCTCAAAGCTGGAGTCACGGAAACTTCTAAACAGACCATACTGTTCTCTTCTACTTTAAAAACCATCTCAGGAACTGCATGACTGTTCTGATCATTTTGCTGTGGGGAGATGGAATTGGACCGATGAGAATCAATCGAGACAGCAGAACCAATATCTGCCGAATGTTACGATAGCCCCCTAAATACTTGTTTACTAATTCCCATCTGCATGTGTCTTAGAATATCTCTGAAACTTTTTTTTCCTGAAGCTGGAAAGATAAAACAGCATGCTGCTTATGTATGCATGTCCCATAGCAGAAGTGAGCATTATGTGAGGAAAGCAGTTTTTACACTTGCCTTCAAGCATGTTCAAGTTGCAGAGGTCTGGTAATTATGGAAACTGCCGTCAAGCAAACAAACGAAAATTTCCGCATAAGAGGACTACAGAACTAGCCTGAGCTGATGCAGTCAATATGTTTGGGAGCGCAATCCTAACCTGGAGATAGGCCAGCACAGTTAGGCCAGCAAAGTTTGGCAGGCACAAAGGAAACAAAGTAATGTATGTTTGGACCAGGCACCCCCATGTTCAGGCGCGCATGATTTCTTCCGCCACCACTCAGGCAAAACTGCTCGATCTGCGGCGGGGCAAACACACGCGCCTTCCCCTCTCTGGGAGCTGGAGAAGCATGTGGTTTCCCCCCGCCGCTGCTCGGGCAAAACTGCTCGATCAAGACTTTTTGTTCTGTTTCCAGCATCCAATACTGCAGCATCCAATACTAACCAATACTGACTTCCATACTCTTCCAAAAACTATAATTTTTTGAGAGAGGTGGAGAGAGGCCTGATTGGAACACCTGTGCTGGGCTTGCAACTCACGGCACCATTTGGCTTTTCTCCCCAGGCAAGTGTGGACCATCTTAAGCCTTTGGCTTGCCAGAGGCGCAAGCCTCTGGCGCGAGCCGAAGGGCAAGAGCCAAAGGGCTCTTTGCCCGTGGCTCTTCGCCTGGGGAGCGGAGCCGGGAGCCTACACCATCTGCTGCTGTGCTGTGTCCGGGCTGTCCTGGTTCATCGTCCTGTGGATCGTCACGCTCCAGCTACGCCTTTATTTTTGGGGCCTGTCAACCTGTCAACAAGCCAACCCCAGCCTTTTAACTGAGTGAGTGATAGTATGCTTGAGATCTCCTGGCCAGAGTGAGAGTCTGGCCAGGAGAGAGGAAGGTTGTCCCTGCCTCCGTGAGAGGGGGGCAGGGAAGGAGTGAGGCCTTTGCCTCAGTGAGAGAGAGGCAGAGGCCTGCAGCAGCCCAAGCCTCAGTGTGAGGGGGGTGAGGGCTGCTGCACTGGTTGTTAGTGGGGAGTGTATGTGTATGTGTGCCTGTGTTTTAGTTTTTTGTACTTGTGCTGGTGGCTGGCTTGTAGGTCGCTCCTGCCGGAATTATGTGTCTGACATCCCGAGGGAGCTCAGGGGAGGGGAGGGAGGCCACCATCAGCAGAGTCACGGGTTACGGAAGGTATGGCGGTGGGGGTTGGGCCGGACGTCACAGGAGAAGGAGGGTCAGTCGTAGACTGACTGTCCCTCTTTCTGGCCCTCCCCTCATCCCTCTGACCCTTGGAAACCCTGGCAACAGTCCCCTGAGTCTGAAGCTGCTGCTTCTGAATGCCAGGTCGGTGAATAACAAGACCTCCTCAATCCATGATTTAATCTTGGAGGAGGAAGCCGACCTGGTATGTATCACGGAGACCTGGCTGGATGAGCTGGGAGGGGTCAGTCTTTCCCAGATTTGTCCACCGGGTTTCCGGGTACTGCAGCAGCCACGACTACAGGGGAGGGGAGGTGGGGTTGCAATGGTCTATCGGGACGTCATCCGTCTCACCAGATACCCTGTTCAGCAGTCCACCAGGTTTGAGTGCCTTCGTGTTGTGTTGGAGGGGCGAGACAGAACAGGGATTCTGCTGGTGTACCGCCCGCCTTGCTGCCCAGCAGTCTCCCTGCCTGAGCTGACGGAGCTGGTCTCGAGCGTGGTGTTGGAGTCCCCCCGCCTTTTGGTGTTGGGGGACTTCAATGTCCATGCCGAGGCCCCGGGAACACCTGCGGCTCAGGATTTCATGGCCTCCATGGCAACCATGGGTCTGTCTCAAAGAATTTCTGCCCCGACGCATGAGGCGGGACACACGCTGGACCTGGTGTTTACAGCTGGACAGGTTGATGGTGATCTGGAGGTGGAGGATATTGTGATCACTCCTTTGTCATGGACAGATCACTGTCTGGTGGGATTTAGGCTTGTTGCAGCTTCTCACCTCTGCAATGGCGGGGGATCGCATTCTATGATCCGCCCTCGGAGGCTGATGGATCTGAATGGATTCCTGAGGGCTCTGGGGGATTTTCCTGCTGCCAGAGTTGGAGATCCACCTGGTGCCCTGGTCGATCTCTGGAATACGGAGATGGCCAGGGCCCTGGATGAGATCGCTCCTGAGCGTCCTCTGCCCAATCGCAGAATCAGAGCAGCTCCTTGGTTCTCTGAGGAGCTGCGAATGATGAAGCGGAAGGGCAGACGACTAGAGCGTCGGTGGCGAAAGACTCGTGCCGAATCGGACCGGACCCGGGCGAGGGCCCATTTAAAAGCTTATTCTAGAGCAGTGGTGGCGGCTAAGAGGTCACACTTATCTGCCACCATTGCGTCTGCAGAGAACCGTCCGGCTGAGCTTTTCCGTGTGGTCCGTAGCCTTTTA
Organism: Lerista edwardsae; assembly: GCA_029204185.1. Taxonomy (NCBI): domain Eukaryota; kingdom Metazoa; phylum Chordata; class Lepidosauria; order Squamata; family Scincidae; genus Lerista; species Lerista edwardsae. Next base: position 816,465 of record JAJKFI010000096.1, read on the forward strand.
CACCTGGCCCCCCTTACTGGCAGGGAGGAGCACACGTAGGCTCGCTGTGACGAGTTCGCAAAACATTTTGCAGACAAGGTTGATCAGATCCGGCATGACTTGGACGCCGCTGTGGGCATATCTAGTGATGTCCCTGGGGAACCTGTCTGTCCTACGATTTGGGATTCTTTTCAGCTTGTAGAGCCTGAGGATGTGGACAGGATTCTCTGGAGCGTGAGACCTGCTGCTTGCCCGCTCGACCCTTGCCCGGCGTGGCTAATTAGAGCTGCCCGGGGAGGGCTGGCCGAGTGGACAGGGAGGGTGGTGAATTCATCTCTGAGGGAGGGGGTGTTCCCGCCTGCCTTGAAGCAGGCAATGGTACGCCCCCTCCTGAAGAAGCCCTCCCTGGATCCTACAAACTTAAACAACTTTCGGCCAGTCTCCAATATCCCATTTCTGGGCAAGGTGATTGAGTGGGTGGTGGCATCCCAGCTTCAGAGGGTTCTGGAGGAAACGGATTATCTGGACCCATTCCAATCTGGCTTCAGGCCGGGGTTCGGGACGGAGACTGCCTTGGTCGCCTTGATGGATGACCTGCACCGGGGGATGGACAGGGGAAGTGCGACCCTGTTAGTCCTGCTGGACCTCTCGGCGGCTTTCGACACCATCGACCATGGTGTCCTTCTGGGTCGGCTGGCCGGGTTGGGGCTTGGAGGCACTGTCTTGGAGTGGTTCCGCTCCTTCCTGGCTGACAGATCCCAGAAGGTGGTGCTGGGGGACGCTTGTTCGGCACCCCGGCCTCTTAGGTTTGGGGTGCCGCAAGGTTCCATCTTATCCCCCATGCTGTTTAACATCTACATGAAACCGCTGGGAGAGGTCATCCGGGGGTTTGGAGTGGGGTGCCATCAATATGCTGATGACACCCAACTTTATCTCTCCTTTCCCCCTGATTCTGAGGAGGCGGTTGAGGTCCTGGATCGCTGTCTGGAGGCGGTTGGGGGCTGGATGTGGGCGAACAAGCTGAAATTAAATCCGGATAAGACAGAGGTGCTCTTGGTCCGGAAATCCACAGCTCGGGTATTGGACTATCACCCTGCTCTGAATGGGGTTGCACTTCCTCTGAAGGAGCAGGTTCGCAGCTTGGGGGTTCTCCTGGATCCACAGCTACACCTGGAGCCCCAGGTGGTGGCGGTGGCCAGGGGAGCCTTTGCTCAGCTTCGGCTGATTCGCCAGCTGCGGCCGTACCTGAGCTGTGCGGACCTGGCCACAGTGACCCATGCCCTAGTGACATCTAGATTAGATTATTGCAATGCGCTCTACGTGGGGCTGCCTTTGAAGACGGTCTGGAAACTACAACTAGTTCAGAACGCGGCGGCTCGGGTGGTTGCTGGGGCACGTCGGTTTGACTCTGTCGAGCCACTGCTTCGGCGACTGCACTGGCTGCCGGTTCTGTTCCGGGCCCAATTCAAAGTGCTAGTTTTGACTTTTAAAGCCCTTTATGGCTCGGGTCCGGGGTATTTGAGGGACCGCCTCCTTCCATACAATCCAACCCGTACTCTTAGATCATCTGGAGGGGCCCTTTTGACTGTGCCGCCACCAGGAGAAGTGAGAGGGGTGGTGGCCAGGAAGAGGGCCTTCTCGGTGGTGGCCCCCCAACTTTGGAATACCCTCCCCTTAGAATTGAGAACTGCTCCCTCTCTGTTAACATTCCGGCGGGGGCTGAAGACCTTTTTATTTCAAAAAGCTTTTAATTGTTGACAGGTCTGGCGGGCTGGCTGGTTTATTATATTTTATGATCCACTGGTTTTGTTGCTTTTAAATTGTATTGTTGTTGGTTTTAATTGTTTTATTGTATTGTTTTTTATATTGTTTTTAAAGTGTTTTTAATGTTAATTTTTATATTTTGTAAAGCCGCCTTGAGCGCCTTTAGGCTAATACGGCGGGATATAAATCTAATAAATAAATAAATAAATAAATAATTGTTCCGGATTATCATCATCATCATACCTTTATTGGCATAATAAGTACACATACATAAATAAAATCAGTATCCTTTAATAATAATAATAATAATAATAATAATAATAATAATCTATATATATAAAGAAGAGCCTGGGTATGTGTGTGTGTGTGTGTGTGTGTATGTATGTCTCGCATAGGCTCCGCAACGCCTGGAGCGATCGGCACGAAACTCGGCACGCATACACCTTGCGGCCGGGCGACAAGCACTGCGGGGGTCGGGCCCCCCTAGCACCCCCGGGGGTGGGGGTACGAGGGGGTCCCCGCGTGAAAACGGTCAAAAACGGCCAAAAACGGCATCAAATCCAGTTTCTGGGGTCGCCGAGATGAGCGGTGCCGCTCCCGATGCCGTTGAAGTCCGGGTTCGGCCCCCCCTCGACGTGGGAGGCAAGAAGGGGTGCGAAACAAAACGTCCGCATGCCCCGCTGGAACGCCTGGACCGATTGGTGCCAAACTTGGCATGCGGACGCCTAGCGGCCTGGCCACAAACACTGCGGGGGTCGGGGCCCCCTAGCGCCCCCAGGGGTGGGGGTACGCGGGGGTCCCCGCGTGAAAACGGTCAAAACCGGCCAATATCGGTGTCAAATCCACAGTTTCCGGGGTCGCCGAGATGAGCAGTGCCGCTCCCGATGCCGTTGGAGTCCGGGATCAGACCCCCCTCGATGTGGGGGGCAAGAAGGGGTGCGAAAGAAAACGTTCACCATGCCCTGCTGGGACTCCTGGACTGATTGGCGCCAAACCCGGCATGCGGACGCCTAGCGGCCTGGCCACAAACACTGCGGGGGTCGGGCCCCCCTGGCGCCCCCGGGGGTGGGGGTACGCGGGGGTCCCCCCGTGAAAACGGTCAAAAACGCCCAAAAACGGCGTCAAATCCACAGTTTCCGGGGTCGCCGAGATGAGCGGTGCTGCTCCCGATGCTGTGGGAGTCTGGGTTTGGCCCCCCCTCGACGTGGGGGGCCAGAAGGGGTGCGAAACACAACGTCCGCCATGCCCTGCTGGAACGCCTAGACCGATTGGCGCCAGACTTGGCATGCGGAAGCCTAGCGGCCTGGCCACAAACACTGTGGGGGTCGGGGCCCCCTAGCGCCCCCGGGGGTGGGGGTGTGCAGGGGTCCCCGTGTGACAACGGCCAAAAACGGCCAAAATCGGCGTCAAATCCACAGTTTCCGGGGTCGCCGAGATGAACGGCAACGCTCCCGACGCCGTCGGAGTCCGGGTTCAGCGCCCCCTCGATGTGGGGGGCGAGAAGGGGTGAGAAACACAACGTCCGCCATGCCCTACTGGAACGCCTGGACCGATTGGCACCAAACTTGGCATGCGGAAGCCTAGCGGCCTGGCCACAAGCACTGCGGTGTTTGGGGCCCCCTAGCGCCCCCGGGGGTGGGGTACGCGGGGGTCCCCGCATGAAGACGGCCAAAAATGGCTGGAATCGGCATCGAATCCGTAGTTTCCAGGGTCGCCGGGACGAGCAGCGACGTTCCCGATGCTGTTGAAGTCCGGGTTCAGCCCCCCTCGGCGTGAGGGGCGAGAAGGGGTGCAAAACGAAATGTCCGCCATGCCGTGCTGGAACGCCTAGAGCGATGCGCACAAAACCTGGCACGCACGTGCCTTGCGGCCTGGCGACAAACACTGTGGGGGTCAGCCCCCCCAGTGATCCCGGGGTGGGGGTATGCACGGGGCCCTGCATAAATCGGTTGAAAACAGCCATAATCGACATTGAATCTGTAGTTTCCGGGGTCGCCGAGTTGAGTGGCGACGCTCCCGATGCCATGGGAGTCCAGGTTCAGCCCCCCTCAGCGTGGGGGGCGGGAGGGGTGCAAAACAAGATGTTCGCCATGCCCCGCTGTGACGCCTGGAGCGATTGGAGCCGAACTCAGCACGCACATGCCTTGTGGCCTGGTGACAAACACTGCAGGGGTCAGGCCCCCCATTGCCCCCGGGAGTGGGGGTGTGCAGGGGGCCCCACAAGAAGTTTCTCGGGTCACTGAGACAAATGGTGATGCTCCCGACACGGGTGGAGTCCAGGTTTGGGGCCCCCCCTCGGCATAGGGGGTGAGAAGGGGTGCGAAACAAGATGTCCGCCATGCCCCACTGCGATGCCTGGAGCTATTGGGGGCAGACTCGGCATGTGCGTGCCTTGCGGCCTGGTGACAAGCACTGCAGGGGTCAGGCCCCCCTAGAGCCCCCGGGGTGCGAGTGCGTGGTGGCCCCCGTGTGAGAATGGTCGAAAACGGAGAAAATCAGTGTCAGATCCGTAATTTCCAGGGTCGCCGAGGCGAGTGGCGATGCTCCCGACGCTGTGGGAGTTCGGGTTCAGCCCCCCCTCAACATGGGGGTGAGAAGGGGTGCGAAACAAGATGTCTGCCATGCCATGCTGGAATGCCTGGGGAGATTGGTGCCAGACTCGGCATGCACGTGCCTTGCGGCCTGGAGACAAACACTGCGGGGGTCAGGGCCCCCCAGTGCACCCAGGGGTGGGGTACACAGGGGGCCCCATGTGAAAACGGTCAAAAACGGCCAAAATCAGCGTCGGAACCGTAGTTTCCGGGGCCACTGAGGTGAGCGGCGATGCTCCTGACGCGGTTGAAGTCCTGCTCCTGACGCGGTTGGGGGTGAGAAAGGGTGCAAAACTCAAACTCTGGAAGATCATTTTGTTACCCGGGCAACGCCGGGTAACAAAAAGCTAGTAATAATAATAATAAAAAAAACAAAACCCTGTAATCTTCATTTACAATTTTGGTGGGACGGCTCCTCCTTCTCTTGACAAGATTATCTTACTGTATTTAATGGCTGTATTGCATTTTTTCATGTCCAGAGGAGTTTGCTTGTATTGGCTTTGCAACTGATGTTGATTTGGATCATTGGCCCATCTGGGACTTTTTGACCAGCTAGTTCAGAATTGCTGAGCAGAGCAGCTCTCCAAGATTTCAGACAACATTTTTCTGAGTCCTAACTGAGAGAGTGAACCTGGGATCCTCTGCATACAATGCAGATACTCTTCCACTGGCCTATGGCTGCTCTTGATATACAAGAGCCCTGGGAAGTACATGTCAATCCTCATTATCCACTAGAGTTGGGTTCCTGGAAATCCTCAGGGATAGCAAATTTGAACATAACAAACCATTGATCCCAAGGGTACCTTATCTGCCAGAATGGTCCAAACACACTTTATGGGGCCCCTTGTGCCGGCCAAACTTTGCTGGACTAACTGTGCCAGACTAACTCCAGTTTAAGATTGTGCCCTGAATCTCACAAATTGATGCTTCAGGAGAGTATTACTCTGGCCTTGAACATGCCCTTTTAAATTCTAAAGTATTGTACATTGTGTGTATACATTGCTTCTCTTTTTTAAAAATAAAATAAAATAAAATAATTTATATTTTAAAACATAGTTTTTCTCCTTTTGAGAAGACTGAGGGCGCAATCCTAAACTGAGTTAGGCCGGCATAAACTAAGCCAGCAAAGTTTGGCTGGCACAAGGGCCACCGTAAAGTATGTTTGGACCACTTTAGGAGTCAGAGACCACAGCACACAGACGTGCTCCATCCTCCCTAACTCTGAAAGTGGTCCAAATGTGCTTTACGGTGGCCCTTGTGCCAGCCAAACTTTGCTGGCTTAGTTTATGCTGGCCTTACTCCAGTTTAGGATTGCGCTCTGAAGCAGCTCTATAGTTCCCAGAATGTTTTCAGGAAATAAGCAAGTGGGGAGGCAAATAAATGAGTGCAGACCTCAAAATAGTCCAGCGCTCAGTATTTTGCTGACTGTGTTGTGTGTGCGCTTGATTTTCTTTCTGGTTCACGCAAATCTAGGTCACCCTGCAACAGCGCCTGGCTGCAATACCCAAGACTCAGCACACAATCCTTTCCTTCTATATATACTTTGAAAGGTGAAATCGGAGTTCAATGCCATGTTAGTTCAGGGGGAGAAGTCAAATGTGCTCAGAAATCTGATAAATGTACACAGAGGAAGTTCAAGAAGAGTGGATGGGAATTCTTGGCACGGGAGGAAGGTGGCCTAGGGACATAAGACCTGGGAACTGCCTTGACTTCACAATAAGCTTTGCAGCTAACCTTCAGTGTCTTACACTAATAGAGGGTAAAATGGCCAAATATACAGACCTGTGTTTTTTTTTCTTTCTTTAGCATCATTATTGGTAGCCAAACTGCTCTAAAGTTTCCTACTTCTCAGCACCATTATTTGTGTTACACTTTACGGTCAGGGTTTTAGCGGCTTATCATGTGGAAGGTTTGCTGCTGTATTTACCTGCCCCACTTCAAAGCGGAAATCGATGGCCATGTCTGGGATTCATTCCGATGGATCCCGCTGCTGAGAAGGTGGGAGAAGGGAGAAGTAGTGAATTTTGCATTGCAGCTTGGGGGAGATCCTTGAGCACCAGCCTTGTGGGAGTCCCTTCCTTTACATATGTATACTGTGTATGTGTGTGTGTGTCAGTTCATCCCTTCACCTGCCTATCAGAAGTGAGTGGGATATTTTCCTCTGCTGCAGCAGATGCTTCTCCCCCTTTCTCTGCCACCCACATTCACCTGCCCAGACAAAGGAGGCCTCCCCCCCCCCCCGCATTTTTTTTTTTTGCACCACTGCTATGGGAAGACTTGGCAGCAGCTGCTTACCCTACCCCACCCCATTTTTAGTAAGTATCCTGTGACTTATCAAATCAAGATGGAGCAGCAGGTGGTCTTCTGCAAATACCAGTCATTTAAAACTCCAGGTGCCCAGACTCAAAATGAACTGGGACAGAGCATCCAGACATTGGTGGCAACAGAATAGGGGATGGACTACTGCAGCTGCTTCTTCTTTCCTTATTGCCTGCCTTATTGCCACAGGTCACAGGACACTTGCTAGGTGATGGGGCGGGGGAAGTGACTGTGATCTCAAGCAAAAGAATTCTGATCCTCCCACTTCCTGTAGAAGGCAACTGTGGATATTTTCCTGCTTCAGATATCATTGGATGATATCATTGGATGATATCATCATTAATGATGATATCATTAATCATCCTTTTAATGAATATTGGTTTCTAAAAAGAAGCAATCCATTTAGCAGTTTTACATGTGTTCTTTCTGAGAGTTAGCATGCCTCCAGTTGATTTATTCCACACAAGCAGCTGTTCTGGATAAAGCAGCCTTACTAACTCATGGTTGATGTACTGATATTTGTAAACTCAACACTACCATCAGCAGATCTTTAGCCTCAACTGTGAGAGACACACTTATGACATCAATCAATCAATCAATCAATCAATCAATCAATCAATCAATCAAATATATACAGTATTTATATACTGCTTTTTGACAAAAAGTTCACAAAGATGTTTACAGGCAAAAAAAAAGAAAGAATCGTAAAGTTAGGACATGTTATGCTTATGACTTGCTACAGCCAGTTCAGTATTCTGTCAATGTAGCAAAGGCAAGAATAGAATGAGCCCAATATGCTGCTGCACATTTCTCTTCAGTTCTGCTGATGGGTTCCTGTAGCTCAATAAAAAGTTAAGAATCCCTATAAAATGTTGTTGTTGTTACTGCTGCTGCTGAGGATGATGATTAAGAGGATGATACCACCCCCACCCCCACATTTTTTGGTAGAATCCCAAAGTCACAAGTACCAAATTAGTTTTCATGCATAGATTAGTTTTCATGCATAGATTAGTTTTCATGCATAGATATAGACTAGCTCAGTAATTGTCTATATGTAGACTTTCTTGTGTGGGACATGGTGGTGCTGCTGATAAAACTGCTGAGCTGCTGACCGGAAGGTGGGCAGCTCAAGACCACACAATGGAGTGAGTGTTATGCCCTAACATAGCAATGCCAATGGGGCACATGCTGCATCCTGCAGTGGAGTAATAGAGGCCTCCTCAAGGTAAGGGAATGTTTGTTCCCTTATCTTGGAGCTGCGTCGCCCTTACCCTGGTGCTGGAAAGTTGATTAGGACTGCACTCTTAGTAAACATGTGTTGAGCGCCTTTAGAGGATTGTCCAATATTAGCAAATGCTTTTATTTTTAAATCCATGCTAGCAGAATCCAAATTAATAAGCTTGAAAAAAATGAGGAAACGCCCCACCTGTTTTTAACTGAAAACATTGACAATAGTGATGCAAGCACAGTGTTTTAAATAGAGTTAAGGGAAACAATGGGGTGTACAAAGATAATTACATAGAAGTTATAGCAGCTCAAGATCTAGCCTGGTTCTTCTATCATGTATGGAAAAGGAGCAGTGGAGTTAAAGTGGGCGACGGCAATTGTTGTTTCAGCTCTTTTTCTTGTAAACAAACATATGGTTTTCCCTTGTCAGAAATGAAACTCTGATTAAGTTTAGTTTCTCTTTCAAGCATGTAAGCATTTCCAGTGGATTTTGTTTCATGAAATGGTTGAATGCTTCCTGCTATTTTTGTTATTCCCTCTCCTTGGCCACGTTGGTATAAGGATATACACAGGAGAAATAAAGACTTCCATTTGGGCATTCTAGCAGAGATCTCTAAAAATGTCTTGACATCATAAAAAAAAAAAAAGAGAGATTGTAACTGGCAGAACAGAATCAAATTGAAGATGGGCACATTATCACTTACAATTTAGCTCCCCGCATTATGTTGATGTCGGGGATAATATCATGCATTAGTTTATGTTTATAATTTATGGCTAGCGGTTCCATTTCCATAGGAAACATATGCATGAAGTGCTTGCTGCACAACTAAGCTGACTGTTCTCAGAAATGCGGCAACATTTCTGCCGCGCAAAGTACTAAATTCCCAGGATTTCCTACGGCTTTCCGGGCAATCGGTATCTTACTTCTAAGTCCATTGGCGGGCGACGTGAGATCACGTTGTCTGGAAAGTATGTAAGCAAATGCTTAAATTTCACTGTAGCACCAAAGCTTAACATTATACTTGACAGTGAACTGTGCAGTAAAACAGCCTCTTTCTATCATCAGTGATGGAAAAACACTGCTGACTTGGCTTTCCCTTGGCTCCCTACTAGCCTGAAGGAAAAACACTCAGATTAAGCCTGCAATCCTATATGAGCTTACTGGGAGTAAGTCCAATGGAACTTAATAATACTTTGGAATAGACACACCTAGGACGCAGTATAAGAGAAGTAACTGGTGAGTACATCAGTATTGTTTGAGCTGGCCCAAACAAAAGCGGCCTTAGCCTGGTCTGTGCCTCACCCATTTAGCCCAAACTGGGGCTGGGCTGCCCTTTACAACTGTGGAACATAGTTATGCTGTTGTGAATGGCCATATTGTGGCATGGGCAGTGCACCACTGACTACCATTTTGGGTCCGCTGTCACAAATAGTGCCAGTGCCAGAGGCCTGTTGCCGCCGCTGTGGGTTATCTCCAGCAGCAGATGGTGGAAGTGGGGAGTGGCAACAGGTGGGCAGAATGGGGCGGGAGAGGGAGGAACAGGGAGGCCTGGGCAAGGAAGGGGAAGGGAACAAGGTGGACCAGGAAAGGGAAGGGGTGGATCTTGGAGACACTGATGCACGCCAGATCCTACCCCCTTTTTTCTGTCATTTTGCCACTCGATTGTTCTCCTCATAGGAACAAAATAGCTGATGCAGATCTGAGGAGGCTCACTGGGGCAGCAGATGTTTACCCTGGGGTAAGGGAACAAAATGGCCCAATCCTATGGGCCTTAGTGCTAGAGATATATGCATATCTCCATCTCTGTGGGTCATAAACGTGCAGCGCTGGTGGTAAGGTCTTTCAGGGTGGAGGGAGGCGGGGAGGGGCAGAACTGGGCAGGGGAGGGGTGGAGCAGGGATGGAACTGGTGGTAGCCTCCACCACTAGAACCATATCCTTCATATTGGGCCATGCAGCCCAACAAGGATGCTCTCTAGTCTGCACCAGCAGAATAACCGGTACCGGCCTGAGGAGATCCATTGCTGGGTCAGCGTCCATACCTAGGGGGAGGGGACAAATATCTCTTTCTCCCAAGCTGCCTCTTACGGCTGCCACAGCACCTAAAGGATGCAGCAGTAGCCATTTTGGAACCACTGCTCCTACGGGGGCCTGGCCCCTTAGAATGGGGCTGAGGTCTCTGGACGGGAGCTATAAATCATAAAGTTAAATGGCTCCCTGTCCCAAAAGGGCTCACAATCCAAAAAAGGATAAATCACACACTCCATTGGTGGAGGGGGTAGTTTGGATTGGGCTGACAGACTGCTTAACTGCTTCATAGTAACCCCCATCTACTGCTTTTTCACTGAACATTTCCTCATGTTTATCAAGAGCAGTATTAGTTACACATATATGTGCTGTTCCTGTTGGGAGGCAAATTGCTAAGCGTTGCAGGAGCCTGAGCGTCTATGCAATGCGTCCCCTCCCCCTTGCCTCCAGAGCCTTTCACAGTCCAGAGAGCAAAGCCTCTGAGCCACGAATGGCTCTGAAGGGGAGGAGGAGGGGCCACATTACACAGGAGCTCAGGCTCTTGCAACACTTAGCGTTTTGCGCCCCTGTAGGAATGCAGGCATTGGAGAAGTTAGGTCTGAGATTTGGTCCCTGGACCCTGGCTGGTCCCTGGACCCAGGCTGGGGAAGGCAGGTCTGGCCTTAAGCCAATGTGACCAATATTGTCACATTGAGCCCTGTGCTCCCCCCCCCCGCATCAATGCAGTGAGCACATTGCCTGCTGCTTCAGACGGGATCTCTATGGGCTATAGGTCAGTGGGGCAAGCAGAACAGCTTTACTTTGGGGGCCCCCACCTGCCCCGGCCTCCAAATGGCCCAAAATGGGCCTCCTGGAAGTAGTTGGTGGTGACATTGTCAGGGGTGGGTGGGGGGCTGTGCAGGAATGCCCTGCATTGGGCCTCCTCATTCCTGAGATAGCCCTGGGGGAAAGACTGCAGCCTGAACCTCTGGAGAGCTGTTGGCCATCTGTGTAGTCCATACTGAACTAGATGGCCCAATGACCTACCACAATGTGAGGCAGCTGTATGTATTAAAGGCTGGGACCAGCTCACTCAGCTTTAAGCCTGCTTAAAGCTCAGAGGATAATGATCCCAAATCATCTTAAGCGCAAGTATTTCATCTTAACCGGGCGACGGATTGAGCTGTAGCTCATGAAACGATTTGTTTAAAAAAAAAATGTTTATGAAAAACTTCCTGCTCTACCCACTCAGAATTATTAAGAAAGCTTTGCCAAAAAGTAAAGATAATTAAAAATAAATGTAATGTTTCTTTAATCCTCTTACATTGAAAACCAGATGTTGATTTAGCATTTCCAAACCTCCTGTAGAGGGGAAGATAGTTCCATGGTCATGTGACACAGAGCAGCAGCTGCTGATCTGAATATACATTTGTAAACACACTGCTTCATAGTGTTCATGCAATAGAATGCGCTGGTTCATTAGAAGTACTGTACCTCCCTTGGGAAGACGAGTAATTACATGCTAATTCATTTTAATGCTACAGCATTATCTACTGATAACGGTGCAATTAACTCAGGTCACTACCAAGGAGTGTGAAGAGGTCAGAAGAGAAAAAAAAAATCAGAAGTTATTCCTGTTAGTAAAAAAAGATCTTTAAATCAATGGTGTATTTTAAGAAGAGCCAATGGAGAGATTTAAAGGGAGGCATAATACGTTATGGACTCGATGAGACTCTAAATGAAGTAGAATACAATACTTCAGGGAGTTTGCAAAGAATATGTATGCTGTATATTTGGCGATACTGACAAGACACAAAGGCCTATTCTCCTTAGTTTTTAACTAGCAAAGCAATGGCCAAATAATGCTGATGAACGAAACGATGAAGACGCAGATTACTGACCGGCCGCTTCCTTCTGCTGAGTCAGAGCTCTTGTCCGGTTAGCTCAACTGCAGTAGCTCTCTAGGAATTCAAGCAGGTTTCCTGCTTACCCAGAAATGCTGGATTGAAGCATGAATACACGTCAAGGAGGTGCTCTGAGATAGAGCTCAAGTCCCGCCTCCCCCGCCATACTTGCTCCCAAAGGAGAGGACCTGCACGATACACCCAGTGCAATCCTGCTTTGGAAGTGTGCCTGTGTTGACAGCCTTGGAGAGGGATGGTTTGCTTAACATTCTCCCAGTGCTGATGGATGCATCACACATGGATAGTGTGTCATGGAGGCAGGCTTGCCCCCTAAACATGCACCGTACGCATGTAATCAGGGGTGTAACCAGTGATGTCATGCACCCACTACGCACCACTACGCGAGTACCGGTTTCTAGAAGTTGAGCTGGCCTAAATCATTATTTGTTTGGCATTTGGACAAGTGCCAATCAAAAGTGAGTACCGGTTTCTAAATCATTTGGATGACACCACTGGGTGTAACCAGTGGTGTCATCCTACCGGTACGCTGGGCGGGACATCCGGGTGATCGTCAGCCCACCCATCGCGTACTGCAGCGTTACGCCGTTTGCATAACCAGTTACACTGCTTGCGTACGTTACGCAAATGGCGTAACGCTGCGGTATGTGACGAGTGGGCTGCCAATCACCCAGATGTCCCACCCAGCATACTGCTAGGATGACACCACTGGGTGTAACATAGGCAGAACCTGAGGGGCACGTACATGCCCTGGGCACTATGCTAGGGGTGCCCAGCTGCCACCAGGTTCTCCTGGAGGGCATTGCTGATTACATGTGCCCTGTTCTAGTTTCTGTGAAGGCTCCAAGCCTCCACAGAAGTCAGTATGGGGCATGTAAAGATATCCCCTCCCCCAGGAAAACATGCCTTTATCACCAAGGGTGAGATACTGCTGGCTTAGCTGACTTCGTGTGATGTCATGATGTTGTATCATGCTGTGATGTAACTGCCTTGGGTGCTGGGATGATACATTACGCCCAGCAGTGTTATTCTCCTGGAATGCTGGGCGGGACATCCGGGTGATCGACAGCCCGCCCGTCGTGTTCCGCAGCGTTACGCCGTTTGCGTAACGTACGCAAGCGGCGTAATTGGTTACGCAAACGGCGTAACGCTGCGGAATGCGACGGGCGGGATGTCGATCACCCGGATGTCCCGCCCAGCGTTCTGGCAGAATAACACCGCTGGTTATGCCCCTGCATGTAATCACAATGTATGTGCGGAGGTCATATGCTTCTGCCAGCCATTTTAAAGGGGTCAGTGCTGGTCGCAAGTGTCATTCTGAAGCTCCCTGCAGCCTTTGGAAGGTCTCTGCATAGTGGATAACGAGGACAGAGGCACAGATAACAAGGTAAGCAGCAATTCTGCCCCTCACAGATAAGCAAATTCACAGATAGCGAGTTCACATACAAAGAGGTTGGGTGGATGGAGAGAATGGATCCATTCCATGGATAGACGGATTGACAGACAGATGCATGACCTTTCCTAATATAAGGTGTGTCAGGACTGAAGGCAAGATGGGCTTCGATCTAGTGGCCCTGCTGGTGGAAACATCACCCCAGAATGGAAGGAGCATTCCACTCACACAAGAGCATTCCAGTTCTTGTGTGTGCAGAATTCCATTTCCATTCATGGGAAGTGCTTTTGTCTATGGGTTACCCCTGTGCTGGATCTTGGAATGCTACTGACATGGTTTCCTTTTCTACATAATTGTGATTCTGTTCAGCGCTTCCTTACCTTAGGGCTCAATCCTAAGCAGCTTTCCAGCACTAGGGTAAGGGCAATGCAGCTCTGAAGAAAGGGAACAAACATTTCCTTCCCTTGAGGAGGCCTCCATGACTGCCCCCTCAACAGTAGGATGCAGCACATGCCCCATCGACACAGCTGAGTCAGTGCTGGAAAGTTGGTTAGGATTGCGCCCTTATTGTTTCATTGTCCTTGTGAGCCACGAGCAAGACTTTAGCACAATGGTCTATCTAGATGAAATAATTAAACCTGAATTACGGTGGAAAGCCAATTGCGGCCTCTATATTACTACCAAAGGAGTTCAGGGTGATTAATGCCGCTTAAAAGACACCAACGGAATTAATATTGATTAGGTGATTATTTTAACATGTGGCCATTTACTGTAATTTATACCAGCTTCCGTTTTACAATTATATCAGTGCTGCACTTGACCCAGTGCCAGCTGGTCCAAGATCTACAGCTGCCCTGGGAAGCTGACGTGACTTTTCTCAGCATCCCGAGCTATAACTCATGTTGGCAGTTGATGGGCCTTTGTCTTAATCAGAAGCCTGATAAGCAGCTGTCCTCCCAGTAGATGGCAAGTTTGCTTCATAATACAAATCCTCGTCGGAGGGAGGAAGCTGCATCCTCAGTTGCATTTCTTCATAACAAAATCTAGCCACATGCTGTAGTTTCCCATACGCTGTTGAGCGATCTGTGGCTAATAAGGTTAACACTAAATAATCCAGACAGTAAATACATCTTCAACTTATCTGAATTAATTATAGTTACCGCAGTAAGCGCAGTTTTCAATTAATTACAGTTATGTGCATTAAAATTGAAGACCATAATGTCATAACTGAAATGTCGTTACAGTGGGGGAAGGCTGAGGTTCTTGTACCTGCAAGTGTGCATGTCTGTTTGAATGGGGAACACTGTTTCTTTCGCAAGAAATGTATGTGAAGATCGGACCATCACATTGGAAACCTGAAAGCAAAGTTGCAACATAGCCACTTCTTCATCCTTGCCCCTTGCTTCTAGGGCCTTGCATGTTATTTTCATTAAGTTGTCACTAATGCTTAAAAAACAATGTTTCCTTTTGTCATAGAGAACTTAATGGGAGTAACTGAGAATCAAGCCTGCGTTTATTTGCATACCTCAAACTGAAATGTCCAGAAACAAATTTTTCCAAAAGAGAGGAAAATTCCTCATTAGGGTTTGACCCAGTGGTGTCATCCAAATGATTTAGGAACAGGTACTCACTTTTGATTGTCACTTGTCGGGGTCTGCCCACCAGAAGTGACGTCATGAGCCAGAAGTGATGTCATAAGCCGGAAGTGATGTCGTGGCAGGAAGTGAGGTCATGATTGTGGCCATGGATGTGATCATGTTTGTAATCACTTCAGCTTGTGGTTAGTGTTGATTTAACTTCTATTGCTTTGCTTTCTAGAGATGTGTGTATACATATTTGGCTTCAACTGTTCCCTGGTTAAATAGCAGGCTAGACTGTACTAGATTGGGAGCCCTTTTGGGACAGGGAGCCATTTAACTTTAATGTTAAATGCAAGGAGCCGGCAAGGAGCAGGAGGGGGAACGGGCGCCCACCGGGCTGCGCGACCACGTGGGCGCCTCACCGAGCGCCAGCCCGGCCGGCAAGGAGCAGGAGGGGGAACGGGCGACCAAAAAAACACCGCATGGGGGCTGGGGCTGGGGGGAGACTGCACGAGGAACCGGGACGCTGGATCTGCGCGGCTGGAGGGAGCGGGAGCGCCAGGCAGCCTACCTTCTCACACTTGCTGCCTTATTCCTGGGTCTCCCTCACTGCTGCTGCTGCTGCTGCTGCCGCCTCCGGTCCTCTCACTCCACTGCTGCCCCTGCTGCCGCCACCACCACGCTGCCTTCCTGCCTGCCTCCTCACAGAAAGTGCAGGCAATGGCTGCAGGCGTGCAATACACATGCGCAGCTGCTGAGCCAACCAGCTGATGGGGCCAGCTTCGAGTGGGCGGGGCCAGCTCAACTTCTAGGAACTGGTACTCGCGTAGTGGTGCGTAGTGGGTGCATGACATCACTGGTTTGACCCCAGGGATGTTTCTGGGTAATATTATGGTGCATTTAGATAAGGTATTATGAAAATATGTGGCGTGGCTACTTTTGGAATTCTGTGTACAGCTCTAGTTGTCCCATCTCCAGTTGTCCCATGGTAGAAACAGAAAAGAGTACCCGAAATTAACAAAGGGTTAGATCACCTTCCTGCAAAGGCAAAGAAAAGACAGGAAGCAAAGTGTTTACAGCTTTTTACTTGTTTATCTAATTTAGGAAGATGATCAATGGGAGAGATAAATACTTAAACATGATGAATGTTTTCCCTCTCATGACATTAAAACGTGGGATCACCTAGTGCAGTGGT
Organism: Lerista edwardsae; assembly: GCA_029204185.1. Classification (NCBI taxonomy): domain Eukaryota; kingdom Metazoa; phylum Chordata; class Lepidosauria; order Squamata; family Scincidae; genus Lerista; species Lerista edwardsae. The sequence goes on from JAJKFI010000096.1 coordinate 832,442, forward strand.
ATTCAAACCTTTTTAAACCGGGACCCACTTTTTAGGATGGCACTTTTGTCGGGACCCACTGGAAGTGATGTCATTAACCTGAAAGTGATGTTGTGGCATGAAGTGATATCAAGCAGGAAGTGCTGTCATTGTAACACAATCAAATGACACTCCTGAAATGCAAATTGGCATTCTTGGACTGCAGCAATTGCACAACCATGAAACATCCCTGACAGAAAGCAAGATTAGGACCAAATATGATGTAAAAGCATTGAACTAAAAAAACGCACAAAAACCTCACTTGAAAATTCAAACTGTTAACACTTACAAAAGGAATATAAAAAAGTAAGGTCTGCAGTTTCCAAGATGGCTGCTCCCAGCTTTCCACAACCCACCTGACATCATGTCGTGACCCACCAAGTGGGTCCCAACCCACAGTTTGAATAACACTAACCTAGTGATACTGATTGGCAGTAGATCCAGGAATTTACAGAACATATTGACACAAGATGTGGTAATGGACACTAACATAGCTGGCTTTGGACTGACAAAATGCCCAACATTTGGCTAGTCATCAAACAAAACATGCATATTCAAAAGGAGTATATCTGTGGGTCCAAGATGAGAAACTGTGGGTAAATTCTATGAGCAGTCTGCGAATTGATTCATCAGAAGCCAGTCGCTGTTGGAAATTGTCCCACAATGCTAGACTAGATGACTCTATGGTGACACTGTGTTCTTATGACTACATAAGCTAACACACTGTGATGTCTTAAAAGTTAGACGTATTCCTGGGTATATTTAAGGTGTTCATTTACAGCTCAATCCTGAGCTGTCTGGCCACTGCGGGTGCAGGGGTAGCCAAATGGATACCACTACATCCTGTGGCAGCCATGCAGCCACTCCTCTGGAGAAAGGGATGTTCGTCCCCTTCCCCCAAGGAAAGCCCCACTGCTTGCAATGGTGCTCCACATCTCACCGCTGGCTATTTTGCCGGCAGTGAATTGAGCAGCCCCATATCTGGCTGCAAGGCAGGGCGTTAGATCTGCCATTGGAAGCCACTGCTGGGTCCAACGCCCTTGCAAACCGGCTCCTTCCCTGCCCAGTTCCACCCCTCCCCCCTCCCCCCACCCAAATGGACATACCGGCAGCTAGCACGGCTAGAGTGGCAGTTGTTCAGTCCACTCCCGTTTGGGCCAGGCGCTAACTTAGTGCCGCCCCAGCGTGAGCGGTACAGTGTCGCATATGTACACATAGGTAGTTTTTTAATTCCTCTGGAAGGGAATTCCATATTTGTGGTGCCATCACAGAGAAGGCTCTCCTCCTGAGCTATCATCCCTTTAACTGGGGATAGAGGTGGCTCTTGAAGGAGATCCCCTTCAATGGCCTAAGAATGTATGGGAGAAGGCTTTCCTTTAGGTGACTTCCTCACGAGGAAGCTGCTTGAACTAGACACTAATGAGGCTATACAATAGCTACGAAACTAGATGCGACAGGGCAAAAATGATGCCATTTTTTGAATCAGTACCCCAAATCAGTGGCGTTATTCACCCAGTATGCTGGGCGGGACTTACCTTTGAGCGGCAGTCCTCCTGTTGCATCACGCTGTGTTCCCGCCCCGGGGCGGGCAGGAAAGCGGCGGAACGCAGAGTGACGCAATGGGCGGACTGCCGCTCAAAGGTAAGTCCCGCCCAGCCTACCGGGTGAATAACGCCACTGCCCCAAATCCATATAAAACCAGCATGAATTTTGGATTTAAAAGTGTTGTTGTTTTTCTGACCCTCCATTTTGCAGGCCTGTGCTATGGAACAAATCCAGAAAGCTCCACCCACTAGAATGTATCTGGTTTTAAAGTCATGGTATTACTGTATACCAAAAGTGCTTTTCAATAACGACCCGCATAAGGTACGTTGTTCATGTTATCAGCTGTAACTAGAAACTCAGGCTGGAACATCTCATGTACCATTACCTTTATGGAGCAATCCAATTACCACATTGGAAGTGCACTAAAGTGTGCTCGACACATATAAAAGGAATCTGAATCATCCTTTCATGTGGCAATAGAAATGTGAATTGTGCCTGGACATCATTAATGGTATAGAACAATGTGGACAAAACGAGAGAGTTATTTAAAACATGCACTGAGCATCCTTTGAAGCACCAACTTATTGTAGTGAAAAATTGGCACCGTTGGGTTTTGTTAGACGTATTTCAGATGGAGTGAAGTGACTGCCCTCAGGGGAAATTACTTTCTGTGAAAGAGCCCTCAGCTTCCAGGCCGGCTCCTCAAACACAACTTTCAGAGCACTGTCATAACCACATCAGTGTCTTCCTCAGGCAGGAAGCTGAAAACTATCAAGCACAGTAGGCCGGCCGTGAGCCACAAAAGATTTCAAAGGCATCGGCCTACCTGAGAGAGTTTGTGACAGGGGGCGAAATCCTGTCAAATGAAACAGAGCTGCTTAGAAAACCACTCTGGAGACAAAGAAAGCTGAAGGGTCATCTAGGCCCAGCTGTGGCCGCATTAAGCTGCAATTTTACTCTCAGGGTACTTTGGAGGCATTTTGCAATAACCCTTCTGATCGAGGTTATTTTGGCCATCCTGCTATTTGAGAGCCTGGCATTGCTCCTTGTTGGCTGCTCATTAACCTCCTTGATAACTCCTGGGATGTCATTCCGGCAAATGGTACAGCAAGCACCATTCACACATAGCTGTCAAGATGAGATGGTTTCAGGGGGGCAACTCGACCGGGCAGCTTCTTGGGATGCAAGGCATTACAGGGGTGCTTTGAGTTGTCAAGAAAAGAGGGCACTCACCTGCATGGGTGCAGTGGGGGCAGCCACATTTGATCATCACTTTTCAAGCATGCCTTTACCTGTTGCCAAGTACCTTTGCCTCTGTGTGTGTGTGTGTGTGTGTGTGTGTGTGTGTGTGAGAAAGCAGGGTTAGGAGTGCAATTGGTGAATCATACCTTACTAGCCTTGGACTGGAGGCAACAGATGATTCTGTTTGGGATGCAGTGCTAAAATCAAGATGCTGAACCAAGCCTGAACCCAACCCCCCAAAAGGGAAAATAAAATTGAACCAGAACTAAACTTGAACCTAAAATTTCTGGTTGGCCTTGAACTGAGCCTAAACACAGCAAGTGGTTACTGGTTCAAACTAAGTAAGTTCACTATTCACTACTATTAGGATTAATGCTTTATTTTTCTGCGTGTTTTTTTTTTTAAATAACGCAAAGCACCAATTAACTGGGAGCGCAATCCTAACCTGGAGTTAGGACGGCACAGTTAGGCCAGCAAAGTTTGGCTGGCACAAGAGACACCGTAAAGTATGTTTGGACCACTCTCTGAGTCAGAGAGACCAGCACACAGATGTGCACCATCCTCCCTGACTCTGAGAGTGGTCCAAATGCGCGTTTTGGTGGCCCTTGTGCCAGCCAAACTTTGCTGGCCTAACTGAGCCAGCCTAACTCCAGGTTAGGATTACCCTCTAAATCCTAAACTGAGAGACAGTGACTGGTTCAGGGTCCTGGGTTCATGGGTGAGTCGGTATGTGAAGCTGGCCCTCCCCTGCCTCATCTGGGATGAGAACCAAGTTGCCACACTCGTTCACAATATGGCTCTGTCAAATAATCTCCCATTCACAGCACAGCTATTGACTCTTCCACATCCAAGGAGAAGTCCATGGGTGGCAACGGCTTCTGCATATGTATAGCTTCAAGGTGGATGGGAAGACGGCGCCCAATTCCAAAGCGACATGTGACATGCGCATGTAGTCAAGTGTCACAGCCGAGCAGAAAAAAGATCTCAAAACTGGAACTTTGCAACTGTCGTGTCATAAAGTTTCCGATGACAGACTAAAAGATTACCAAAGACCTACCCCTGAAATAGTCAGAGTGCAAATTACTTTCCCCCCCTTTTTGAGTGGGGAGGGGTTGCTTGTCAGGACTGAATATTTAGGCTTCACACTCATCTGCACATCTTTGAAGTTAAAAATATATTACATGGCAGCTGGGTTATGTTATGCATCCAGAATTCATAGAAGGTAATAGTTCCAGTCATCAATGATAAAGTGGATCATAAAACACATTCAGTAGACAGCCATCTTCAAACAGCGACATGGGCTCTTGGACTGGATGTAACTCATCCTTCCTCTGTCTCTGTAGAATACAAAGTAAAAGTAAAAGAGATTTCCCCACCCCCCTCTGTATTTACAACATTTTGGGTGACCAAGACATTAATTCTTTCCAGTAAACTAACAATATTTTCTGAGCCATTTTTCCTGGAACTATGTACTTGAAGGATTTAGGAACTGTGGAAGTTCTAAATGAGATTTCTGCACTCATACCTCTCCTCGTATAGTGCATTGTGTAGGCCTCTTTGCATAACTCAAATCTTACAATTGCTTTTATTCTAAATATATGTCTATTACTTTGCCTTCTCCCACCTTGCAATGGAACTCACAAGCTACCGGTTAGCCTTCTGTGTGTGGTTAGACTTGGTTCACAACAAATGTGTAGCTAAAATAGTTCAGGGGATGCAATTGTACTGGGCAACAAGCTTTAGGGGCACCAGCAGCTAAAATTGTGAAAACCTTGGTAATTATGAAGAAGACCATAGTGTTCTGTGTCATTGGAAGGGTAATTGAATGCAGAATGCAATGAAACCAACTGGCGTGTAGTATCTTTATCAAAAGTTATGGTCAAATGGAAAATGAAAATATAACTGTAAAAAGCCTTGGCTTAGATAGCTTTTAAAGTGGACAAAAAAAGGAGGGGCCATACAGACCACCCTGATCTCCTTGAAAGAAGGGGAGTACTAAAATGTGAAAAAAATGTATTAAATTGAATGACTGAATGAATAATTTTGCCATGTGGAATGTTAAAAACATATGGGCCCTGAGTGTCAAATGGCTTAGGTACACCACTGTTGGGGATGACAGGACTTGGGGGGCAGCAGAGGGGGCACGCTGTTGAGGGGAAGATGTGGGTGCCCCCATTTTGCACCTTTAAAAGCCCAGACATGCTGTCACTTCCTGTTGTGACATCACTTCCTGTAGTGATGTCACTTACGAGAAATCATTTTGCCCTTGGCACTGGGCTACACTTTCATTAGCTATGCCACTGGTTCACAATACTGTGCCATTGAAACTAGCTGATGAACAACCAACTCAACATTGACAAGCTCTACATATGCCATTCCTTGCCTTCCTGTATAAGGGCATCCTGAATCACAGGCCATATCTATGAAGCATATTAAGGGTCTTTTCCATCATGGCACCTTGCCTTCAGAATGTTTTATTTCTGATCACTCGTGAGACCTCTCTCTGCTGCTCTCTAGAAGAAAATGAAAATTCAGGTGCTGTGTTTCTTCTCAACTTTTAACATCCAAGAAGGAGCCCTTCCTTTTTATCTAAAACAGAAGTTTCCAAACTTTGAATCCACAGCCCACCATAGTCACAATGGCCATAGTCACCGTTGTCAAAGATGTATAGTCATGACCCAATTTTTGGTGGCTTACCAAAACAGAGTAGATTAGATTATGTGCATCAAGGGCTAAACAACCTGCTACTTGGGACAAGCAGTGCTGCTCAATCACCATTATTGCCACAGAGGCTTGAGTGCTTGATGTGAATTTTTTTTAGGTGGGACCTGATACTAAAAAGAACCACTAATTTATCATTGAACTCTTTAAACCTCTTTTTATTTAACTCACTGTCTTTCAACCAAACTACTCTTCTCAAGGATATCTTCAGGAGATCTTTATTCCTGAGTCTCAAACATGGTTTAATTTTGTTTAATCCCAGCAGGGTACATGGGAACAAACAAGCTTCAATTGTTCAATTAAGAGAAGCTTGGGTTTTTTTTTTTGCTAGTAAGTAAATTTAGAACCTGGCTTGCTTGCAGGGGTAGGTGTGTGTGTGTGTGTCGTGCGTGTAACATCTTCCTTTTTTAAATAGAGACTTCTCAGCCAAATGATCGTCCAATTGCAGACTGTAGTTATAGGATCCAAGAAGTTATACCACATGATCTGCTCTTTGTGCAAATGTTTAGTTCTTATTCTTGAATGTTACTGAAAGCCTTTCCTGTTCCCAAGATATTAGATTTTAAAAATTATTGTTCAATTAAGAGAACGATACTATTCGTCGCTTTAACTTTTGCTTGGCACGAGTTTTGTCTGAGAAATCAATAACTCCTAGAGAAATTGCGAGGTGAAGTACATCATAAGAACATAAGCCTTTTCCACGCAATCAGTTAAGAATTTTTAAATTTCAACTGCCTCAGAAATGCTATTGTCAATAACCTTTCACAGTTCAGGTCGTTGATGTAGACAATAGGCTTGAGGAAATGCAAAAAGAAAACCAAATACAAGAAGACCAAAGAGGCACCCTTTCTTGCTATGAAATAATTAACAAACATCTTTTCCAATGAAATCTCTGATTTGTTTCAAAAGAATGTCATCAGATTTTCACAGCCTATATTTAACTCCCTTTTCCCTAATCAAACATAGCTTTGTGCAGAGCTAGCAGTACTACAGATACAAAACACTAGGAGATTACTAGGAGCACTTAATAATTGCTAAAGCTAGCAGGTAATCATGGCTGCTATCCTAAAGACACTTACAGCCCAATCCTGAGTGCCTGGGCACTGAGGGAACAGCAGTAGCCAAATGCCGCTGTAGCCAGTGGCAGCTAGGCAACCACTGGGGTCTCCTCAGGAGAAGGGGACTCATTCCCTTCCCCCCAGGAAAGCCCCACTTCCCTCAATGGGACTCCTGAACTGGTGAAGAATCAAGCAGCCTTGTGCTGGGCTGCCCTGGTTGAGGTGGGAGATAAGCAGAGGCGTCATTCAGGTGGAACGGCCCGGTACTCCGTTCCGCTAGTTCCATGGAGGTCCCGGGCCGCGCCGCTGCCTCGGAGGACGGGCGAGCTGCTGCTGGGCCCGCCCACCCTCCCTTGCGTCCGGAATCGCTCTAAAATGGAGCGATTCCGGCGCAGTGAGGCTTGGGAGGGCGTGGCAGCCCTCCGCCATAGGGGCGGAGGGCTGTCAATCATCCGAGCGTTCCGGTAGTTGGCGTGCTCGGATGACATCACTGGAGATAAGATCTGGTGGTGGAAGTAACTGCCATTCACCCCCCCTGCTCTGACCTCCCCATATGCAGTTCCGCCCTCCCCGCCCACCTGGAATCGCCACAATGCTGGCTTGCCAGCTCGGCAGGGATGCCTCCAGGTGTGCAAGGATGCTGCTGGGCCAGTACAGGCAGTAAGACCTTTGCGCTACGGCAGTGTTTCCGTTATGGCAATGTTCCATCATGTTTGTGCCATCTGCTCTGAGCCTGATAGGATCGGGCCCTCATTAGCTTCACTGAACACACTTGGACTCACTTCTGACAACACTATTTTATTTTCTAGACACTTAGATCCTGCCTTTTAGTCTCTGAAGGATCTCCCATTGCAGCATAGGAGACTTGCATAGAAATGTTTTGTGAACAGCTCTTAGCATGGCACACATTACTTCGGTAATACAATCGCCAAGTGATGTACCGCAGTGCTTAACAACCCAATCCTATTGTGCTGGAATGCTAGCAAAACAAGCAATATTTTGCCATTGGCGACAGCCCTACAGCCGTTGCAAGACAGTTTCCAACATTGTGGAAAACCGCACACTTCCAGCCCACTGCTGGAGGGGCCAGAGAGGCCCTAGACGTTGCAGTGGGGTGCTGGAGGTCTGCAACCAAGGATGGGGCAGCAGGAGGGAGGAACACAGTGACAATATAACACTTGAAACCTCTTCTTTTATATGCAAGAAAAAAAGACATATGCCTCAGTCCCAAAACAAGAAGAGCCCAAGGAGACCCCTCCTGGAAATCTGGAAGCAGCCTTGGCAACCTGGCTGCAGATGTTCACTGGCATGCAAATCCGAGTCAGCTTGGCAATTATCATCGGAGCTGTATTGATGCCTTTTGTGAGGTGCAAGAAGATCCCAAACTGCCAGTTTTTGCCTATTCATCTGTCTATTCATCAGGGACAACAGCCAGATCAAGGCCTCTGAATGGCTCTTTTCAGGAAGATGGTGATAAAATTATGTAGACTTGAAAAAAAAACCCTGTAAAAATTGAAAAAAATTGCATGCCTATGCAATGCACACATTTATTTTATTTTATCTTTTGCCTCTAACAACGTGCAAGCAGCTTCTTCTCTCCTGGTCGCAAGTAAGGCTTCCATGTACCACTTCAGCACAGTGAGAGAATAGGAACTGCAGGGTATTAGAGACAACCCTAGATGGGCCCTTGGCTTTATCCAGCAGGATGCTGCTTATGTTCTTAACTTCACTGTGCTCTGTTGTGCCCACAGGAGGGAGTTGATGTTCCACTGGGTGTCTTCCGGTTCTGGTGTTGCGCAAGAGGGAAACGATCCATTTACTCACCAAGTCTACTGTATATTCAGAGGTGATGCAGGGTACAGTCATTTATTTTAAATCCCATAATTCAGACACAATATATCATGGCTATAGGTGTTTGTTTATGATGAGTAAGGTAGGTTTACAGCCTGATTGCCCAATCCTAACCTGCACTGGAATAAGCAGGCCAACTAGTTTACACTGGAATTGTGCCCAACCTAACAGGCATAAGCCACGGTAGTGGGAAGCGAAGGTTATTAATAGCCCTTGAGAATTCCAAGGCCTGGTTATCCCACAGTTTCTGCTTAACTTGCTTGAGGACAGCCACTAAAGGGATGTCTCCAAGTAACTCAGCACTAAGGCCCAGTTGATTTAGTTTTCCTTCACAAAGCACATTAGAGAAAGAAGTGTCCTTTTTTAGGTGATATAGAAGGCCTTTTTGGGAGTTGTTAAAGTAAATCTTCAGCCAAAATCTAATAGTTCTCAGCCAGGCCAAGATCTCTATCTTCACTTGTCCTAATTCAAGGCAGAGAACTGAGTAGGGCACTGCATTTGGTAAGGCTAAGATCTTCCTAAAAAACATAGCCTGATTTCTTTCATATACATGGTTAAATGCCTTGATCCAGACTGGAATACCGTATAGCAGTTGGTTAATGACCTTAGCATTGTAAACCCTGATGGCAGCCGGGACAAATGAACCACCTTCTTTGTAGAAAAAACCTAGAATAGCCCGGGTGGTAATTTTTGCTGTTTCCAGTGCCATTTGGCGATGACCTACCCACGAGTGGTTGTAAGTGAACAGAACACCTAGATATTTAAACTGTTTTACCTGTTCAACAGAATGGCCGTTAAACACCCAACTTTGAGGGGACCATCTTTTGGCAAAGACCATTATTTTTGATTTTGAATAATTAAGATGGAGCTTATTCTTGGCAAAATAATCCAAACAGCCACGAATCAATCTCCTAAGGCCCACACGAGTTCTTGACAAAAGAACCGCATCATCTGCATATAATAAGATAGGTAACACAATGTCCCCTAGTTTTGGGGGATGGGCATTTATCTCAGTCAAGAACGGGGCCAGATCATTCAAGAAGAGATTGAAGAGGGTAGGGGCCAATACACATCCCTGTTTCACTCCTTTATTAGTAAGAAATTCTTCAGAGAGAAGACCCTCCTGGGAACATCTGACCCTGCAGGATGTTTTGGAGTAAAGGCATCTAATCAGCATTAGGAGGTAGGGGTCCACTCCTAGCTTTTCCATTTTACTCCACAAAAGATCTCTATCAATACTGTCAAACGCTGCCTTGAGGTCTAGAAAGGCAGCGTATAGTTTAGCTTTAGGCTTAACTGTATATTTGTCTATCAGATGGGATAAGACTATACAGTGATCGATAGTGGAGCTACCATGCCTAAAGCCAATTTGCTCCACCCCTAGGATCTCTTGTTGATCTATCCAGTGATTAAGATGTCCCAATAAGTGGCTGGCATAAAGTTTACCGACCACCGACAATAGGCTTATTGGTCTGTAGTTTTCCGGGGCCTTACAGTTTACACTGTAAAGGTAAAGGTTTCCCCATGACTGGGTGGTCTAGTCGTGACCGACTTTAGGGGGCGGTGCTCATCTCCGTTTCTAAGCCTGTAGAGCCGGCATTTGTCCGAGGACAAGCTTCCGTGTTCATGTGGCCAGCATGACTATATGCCGCAGTGCACAGAACACCGTTACCTTCCCACCGAAGTGGTCCCTATTTATCTACTTGCATTTTTAGGTGCTTTCGAATTGCTAGGTTGGCAGGAGCTGGGACAAGCAACGGGAGCTCACCCTGTCATGCAGTCTTGAACTCCCAACCTTCCGGTCAGAAAGCCCAGCAGCAGCGGTTTAACCCACTGCGCCACCACATCCCTAGCTTACACTGTATCCAGCACAAATTAGGAGGTGACTGCTGTAATGTGCTGTAAAGGAATATATTCCCCTTCACCCCACGTTGTGTGGCAGCCACTTCAATTGAACTACTCGGATCTGCATTAGCACAATTGCAGGCGCAGGTCTGAGCGGTCTGGTGCAACACTAGGCTGGCCGGGGAGGGGGGGTTAAAATCAGGTCTCTGTTGTACAGGTCAGTCCTACCCCCTTCCTGGGCCCAGTCTGCCCACCGGTCCACCCTTTCCCTGGCTCCCCTCCATCCAAAATGCCCATGCACCGCCCTCTGCCCCCCCATGCTCTCCAAGCCTGCGCTGGTTGCTCTTGGCCAGTGCAAACATACCCTTTTTCAGTGCAGGAAAAGCTGGGTTCGGCCTCCATGAGCCAGCATACATCTGTGTGCTGGCTCAGCTGACTTGAAAGGAGACTCCTTTACAGCATGTTTGCGACACTCTGGGGCCAGTGGAAGGCCCACCTGCTTCTCAGGCTTGCATCCCGAGTCTAAATGACACACAACGGGCTTACTTCTGAGTAAAATAAATAACACCATTGTCAAATGCCTCTTGGCATGGCGCCCAATGAAAAGAAAACGAAAAGGAACAGAAAGTCCATGTTTCACTTTTTCTAAATGTCGTAGAAACAAATCTGAAGAGGAAAACACAAAGTCACAAAGGAGACCAAAAAAGGGGTTGGGATTTGTAAATGTTCTTTGTTGGGAAGTCGGGATGGACAGTGGAGGTCAAAGCTAAGTGTAGCTACTTTGCATCAAAACAATATTAAAACTATTTCCAGCAAAACTTCTACTGACAAATGAGAAATTACCATATCTTAATGCCACGGAATAACCTTTATCTCAAAGAAAGCCTAGCATTTTTGAAAAGAAACCTTATACCTTTTTTCCCCATTTAATTTCAGGTCACTGTGACCATCCTTTCTGCTCTATTTCCTCTCTACCATAATTTTTCTGTAATAGCTTCAACAATTATTTTTTCCTAATTCCCAGGTAGTCTGGATCTCCTGTATCCCTTGACAACCGTATTTTAACACAGTATTGAACTTAAAAAAAACATTGGTAAGCGCTTTTATTTATTCCATAAGTTCTACCTGCATTCTTAACATTGATGTTAAATATGTTAACACTACTACTACCACTTCTAGTGCAAATAAGCTTGTTTCTTAGACTATTTTACTCACTCAGCAGTTAACAGATTGAGGGTGCAATCCTAACCAACTTTCCAGCACTGACATAGCTGTGCCAATGGGGCACGTGCTGCATCCTGCAGTTGGGGGGCAGTCACAGAGGCCTCCTCAAGGTTAGGGAATGTTTGTTCCTTTACCTCAGAGCTACCTTGCCCTTATCCCAGTGCTGGAACATTGGTTAGAATTCTACCCTCGGAGTGCAATACAAAGCTGGAGGGTGTCATAAGCACAAATATGCCATAAAGCAAGAAGCACCCGGAAAAGAAAGCACCCGGAAAGCAAGCACCATAGAGGCTGGGGAGGCCAGTATAATGCATTCTGCATTACATTACCTTTCCAATGATATATAACATGATGGTATTATTTATACATGGCAAGTTTTTCACCATTTTGGCCACTAGTGTCAAGCTCAGCTTGTTGCCCCCCTAAAACTTGTTGCCTGGTGCAATTGCACCCCTCTGCACTTCTTTAGCTATGCCCCAGGCAGTTTTCCTTTGGTCTGATTTGGAATTGGTTTAGTACTTCTAAGCTTTTTCAGCTCGTGTTTGGAAGCACTCCTTTGATTACTGGGATTTCTTCCCTATTGCACGTGTGCTGATCTCTGAGAGCAGGGGTTACTTCAGAAACTGGATCCTTTCCTGGAGCTTTAACAATCAAGCATTGGGGCTCCTTCATAGTTCTATATAGCTGTGGCCAGGACTTGGATGAGACAGGGATTAACTTAATGGAGAAATGCTGCATCTGTGAAGCCTTAATGGGCAATTTATATTTATATCAGGTCATGAATTTCGGCAAATCACTATGATTGCTGTCTTGCAGGTTGTCCATGATATTGACCTGTGCTTGGGACTGAATGACTGGCAAGAGGGAACATGGCTCTTAACCAGAGAAAGGTGTAAGGCCCACTTCCACATCAGGGTTTGTGGTACAGGTAGAACCTTTAAATGAAAATCAGAATTTTCACATCAGCATCAACTTGGTTCTTTTGAAATTCACAAACCAACCAACCAACCAACCAACCAACCAACCAACCAACCAACCAACCAACCAACCAACCAACCAAC
>JAJKFI010000096.1:845016-862256 GCA_029204185.1 Lerista edwardsae
AACCAACCAACCAACCAACCAACCAACCAACCAACCAACCAACCAACAAACAAACAAACAAACAAACTGCCTAGAAGATGCAGGCAGATGAATGGGAAAATCTTGAGAGCTGTGAAATAAAAAAACACACACCCCACATTCATCTTGAATAGACAGAATAGTAAATGAAAATCAAGAGTTTTATAATAGGAAAACTGCCAGAATATATTAGAATTTCATGTAGCTGTCATGCATTTTCAGTGTAATGAGGGTGGTGCTGCTGAGAGGTTTGTGCACATTTGAGGTTTATTTGAGGTAGAGAGGTTTGTCCACATATTTTTAAAAAATATTGTGTTCAAATTTCAGCTCTGATGCTGACCTCATGATAGCCTTCCAAAGCAAGTTTTTAATGCAGCAGCTCCAATCTGACTGGTAAAGGTTTCCCCATGACCGAATGGTCTAGTAATGACCAAGTGTAGGGGATGGTGCTCATCTCCGTTTCTAAACCAAAGGGCCATCGTTTGTCCGAGGACAAGCTTCCGTGGTCATATGGCCAGCATGACTATATGCCAAGGCACACAGAACGCCATTATCTTCCCACCGAAGTGGTACCTATTTATCTACTTGCATTTTTACATGCTTTTGAACTGCTAGGTTGGCAGGAGCTGGGACAAGCAACGGGAACTCACTCCGTCGCGTGGTCTTGAACTGCCAAACTTCAGGTCAACAAGTTCAGCAACAGCGGTTTAACCTGCAGCGCACCACATCCCTACTTGTAGCAGTAGCTTAATAGCTAATTTACCATTGCCTTCAGTGGGTCAGCATTTCACTCTCAGAGTGCAACTGGGCATATCTCTACTACAGCAAATAGACCTTGGGCACAATCAGGGCTATGGGTGGCATTTGATGCTCAATCTCCCAATATAAAATGGGGGAAATTGTTCTTACTGGGAAATGTCGTCTAGATTCTTTTGCTTTCAAAAATTATATTTTCAGCTTTCAACATTAGAAGTTCCCTAAGTAGCTGACACAAATAGAACTTTAGTTAATACAAAGAAAATTTTTAAAAAATCCACATCAGTCCCTTTCACATAAAATAGCAGTAAAAATAAACTGCAGTAATAAAAGCAGAAATTTTAAATAGAAAAGCATCAATGAAGCAAGAGTAAAACAGTGATAAAAAGAACGAACACAGAGCAATTACCCCCCCCCCACACACACACATAAAACTCCGATAATTCAAAGTGTGGGTAAATATCAGTAGGAACTAATCCTTCGATGGCTATTTTTTTTGGTCTGGATTTAGCCAAGTAATTATGTTACATTGTGACGTGGCATCATCAGGGCCAGCCTTAAGCCAATGTAACCAATGTCATTACATTGAGCCCAGTGCTTTGCTGGGCCCCGCACCAGTGCAGTAAGCAGATCACCTGCTTTAGCAGCTGAGATCTCTGTTGTCTGTAAGTCAATGAAGTGAGAACAGCGGCTTTGCATTGGGCTTGCCTCTGAAGAGCCCAAAATGGGCCTCCCATCATCGTGTCACCACAAGCTATTTCCAAGCACAACGCTTCACACGTGGCACTACAAGTGCTCTTCTTGTCTCCATGATTGTATGGTGAGTGAGGGACCCACAAGAAGGATGGGGGGCCCTGCAGGAATGCCCCTTATTGGACCCCGCTGCTCATGGAGCCATCCATGGGTATCATTCCAGAAAGTTGTCTGGCGGAATTAAGATGGGAGATTTAACATCTAGGGTCACACGTGGGTAGAACCTTCATCCTTTCTCAGTTGATGGGAACATAAGGCCACCATTGCCTTCTCCTCTTCAGAACCAATAATGGGTGAACTGCCTGGTGAGGGGCTAGAGAGTTCCAGAACTTCCTTTTCTGTGAGTTTTGAAACTGATTACCCTCTCAGAATCAGAAGAGGGGAGAGTGAGAGTTGGCTGAAGGAGAAAGAAGAAAGTTATAACTGAGGACTTCCTGCTCTTTTCTCTGAGGCTGTGTCTAGCAGATCTAGGATTTTCTTCTGCTGTGAATATCAGGACACTTCCCTCTGTCTGGGTAGAGTTGCAGGAGTTCTTCTGCAGATTTATCCAATGCCAAGAGCATAGGAATAGTAAACAGTGCTTGCTTAAGAGCTGGCCCTACAGGACTGGCAAGCTGTGGGACTGAATTTCCAAGGGCAACGGTAAAAGACCCTGTCACCTTTCCTCTAAATAGTGAAAGTTAATTTTTAATAACATATAATGAATGCAATGAGGCTAGCCCCTGTAACTACCCAGGCTGCTGCATTTTGTACTAACTGTAGCCTTCGAACTGTTCTCGCGGGAAACCCTACATACAGCGAGTTGCAGTAGTCCAGCCTTGAAATCACTAACGCATGGATCACCGTGGCCAGGTCAGAACGGCTCAAGTATGGTCGTAGTTGGCACACCAATCGAAGCTGGGCAAATGCACTTCTAGCTAGAGCTGCTACCTGGTTCTCCAGAGACAGCTGAGAGTCCAGGAACACTCCCAGACTGCACACCTGTTCTTGCAGGGGAAGTGTCACTCCATTCAGAGTGGGTGAAAGTCTTAGTACCTGCATTGAGAATTTCCTGACCAGGAGGACTTCTGTCTTTTCTGGATTCAGCCTTAACCTATTGGCTTTCATCCATACCTCAACTGCCTCCAGGCAGAGGCCCAGGACCTTCACATCTTCTCCAGTTTGGGATGGTAAAGAGAGATAGAGTTGAGTGTCATCAGCATATTGATGACACCCCACTCCAAACCCCCGGATGATCTCCCCCAGTGTTTTCATGGATATATTGAAGAGCATGGGGCATAAAATAGAACCCTGAGGCACTCCATATTGTAAAGGCCAAAGTGCGGAGCAGGAGTCCCCCAGCATCACCATTTGGGACCTGTTAGCCAGGAAGGAGTGGAACCATTTCAGAGCAGTTCTCTAACCCCAGCTTTGCTGGCTGATCCAGAAGAATACTATGGTCAATTGTATCAAGGTTACTGAGAGGTCTAGCAGGACCAGTAGGGATGCCATCAAAGCTGTCTCTGTCCCGAAGCCTAGTCTGAAGCCAGATTGAAAGGGGTCAAGAAAATCTCTTCTAGGAACCCTTGGAGCTGGGATGCCACTATCAACTCAATCACCTTCCCTAAGAAAGGCAGGTTGGAAACTGGGCGATAATTGTTTACGTTAGTGGGATCCAAAGATTTTTTTTTCAGGAGGGGGCGCACAATTGCAGTCTTCAGGATGTTTGGCATTACCCCTTCCCGCAAGGATGCATTTACCTTGAGTTCCATCCAGTCAGCTAGCCCAGCCCAAGCAGTTCGTACTAGCCAAGCTGGGCAGGGTCAAGTGGGCAAGAGGATGGTCTCAAACTTCTGAGGATCCTGTCTATCTCATCAGGCATTTCTTATGTGCATTGACCAACTTGTCCAGTGAAGCTGCCCATCCACTGTGGAGAAATAAATTACCAGTGTTCCTCTGTGCATCTACGGGTCTTTGCTGCATTAGCTGATTGGTGAGGTTATCTTCCAGACATGATAACCTCTTGAAGATCTGAGCTCTGGGGATGTGAGCTGCCCACCAGCAGTGCCACCAGCAGTGTCAATTGTCAAAAAAACTGATGATGTGATGTGCCTTGACAATTTTAGCTCCTTGTCAGTGTGCCGTGAAATGAGAAAGATTGAAGCTCTCTGCACTCGCTAAATTGACCAAGCAGGACATTACTAGTAATAAGTGGACATCAATTTCCACCTCTCACACAAACTCCATTTTGCATTCTTCTCAAATGGGTTGATTTTCTGACACAAGGAAATGTTCAACCCTTCATTTTGCTTAACAGGTGAAATTTGCATCTGCAAGTCCACTTGAGGGCAAACTTGTTCCTTCTGCTACATCACACCTTGAGCAAAGCATTGCCTTATGCCTTAGATTTATTTCATATGAAAAAAATGATACATCACCTTCTGAAAAGAAATTAATCTCTTACTACAAAGACAGTCACCTTAGATCCAGATATAGTACATTCCCCCCCCCCCCATTAAATCAGGTACGTTATTCATAGAGGTCAAATATTTCATGTGCTAATTACAGCTTCACGCTCTATCAAAGTCCAAGTCAAGTACATCACCAGTTATTGATACTGAATAAAACAAATTACATCCTAAATGGATGCTGTGCAGAAGTAGAATGCGCTGAAAAAAAAAATGGGGAAAGTTCTGACATGCTTTCAATTGCATGGGAAAACTTGTTGCATATAGAAGTAAGCAGAGGCCTTTACACAGATCTTTCCTGGTACCCGTAGAGAAATAGATGGTAAGTCACAACACAGCTCCAGCATAGACTAGACAGCATTATTACTTCTTATCATTAATTAACGTTATTCCTCCATTCCTTTAGATTGTGAGCCCTTTTGGGACAGGGAGCCATTTCACTTTAATGTTATTATTTGCCTGTAAACCGCTTTGTGAACTTTATGTTGAAAAGCGGTATATAAATACTAGTGATAGTGATTGATTGATTGATTGATTGATTATCATACTTTACTCATGTATTTAGCTTTACCCAAGATAACACAGTATCTCTTTATTCTTTGGCCATTGGGTTCTTTTGTTCACAAATCTGGGTCCACATATGTATGCTCAAGTATGGAACTGTTGCTCTTATCTCAGTACTGTTAGATCATTGCATCACAAACTGTGGGTTGGGACCTACTTGATGGGTTGTGACCTGATGTCAGATAGGTCGCGCAAAGCTGGGGGCAGCCATCTTGGAAGCTGCAGGCCTTCCTCTTGCTGTATTCCTTTTGTGAATGTTAACAGTTTGAATTTTCAAGTTAGGTTTTTTTAAAAATAAAATAAAAATCTTTAGTTCAATGCTTTTTCCTAATATTTTGTCCTAATCTTGCTTTCTGTCAGGAATGTTCCATGGTTGTGCAATTGCTCCAGTCCTGGATTACCAGTGTGTATCATTTCAGGAGTATCATTTTATTATGTCACAATGATGACATTTCCTGATTGATTATGTCAACTTCCAACCATGGCATCACTTCCAGGTTAATGACGTCACTTTTGGTGAATCCCAGCATGAATGCCATTCTAAAAAGTGGGTCCTGATCTAAAACATTTGACAGCCACTGTGTTAAGTGATTAACTGCCCAATCAAATGTAAAATTCCCATGCAGCTGATCCAGCATGGGCAATGGACCATCTTGCAAGCGATTTTTGGCATCTGGATGTCTCCTCGGGCTAAGGGGATGTTTAGCCCTTTGCCCTTGGGTAAACTTCAGCAGCCGCAATGGTTCAAACTAGACATGTACCAGTGATATCCCTGGTGGAAATCTGTGTTGATCTGTGTAACACAGGGCCTGTGATTCAGCATGCACTGCTGCCAATCCTGCCCCCCTCCTGGGCCTGATCCCCCCACCCCTTCCCCATCTTTCCCCTGTTCTGCCCTTCCACGTTCTCTCCCTCCACACACATATACACATCGGGCTTACCTACTCCAGTGGGCCTCTGCCACTGTGTGTGGGAAGGCTGAAGCCTGAACTCAGGTTGAGGAAGCTTCAGAAAGTTTATTTGAGTGTTGCTCTTTAGGGCTAGGTTCAAAGGCTACATTTTTGTATTGCTGTCAATTCCAGTGGGCTGCTGGTTGTTTCAGAACACCGACCCAATCAATATTTGCATTGCCATCTGAGCCTCTTAGAAGATCCTTGTGCCACAGAGATTAGTTTTATAATCTGTGCAATAGTGCAGTGTTAGTAAAAAGTCATACAAATAGGGAGGTACTGAAAACACAATGCCTTACAACAGAGTAGGGTCACCTATGCACCACCCATGTAACTCAACCTACAGGATCTGGATGACAGAGCCATTGACTTTATTACTCAAGTTATCTATTGAGTTTCATTGTGCTAATCCTGGCTCAGTAAGCCTATAGTACTCCTTCTTACTTACTTACTTCTGAATCTGTGTTAATGGTTCAGAGCTAATGTGCAAGAAGCTACATGCACAAATGATGCATGGAGTGGGGAATAGCTGGAAGAAGAAAGTCGGGATATTTGGCATTTCCCCGGTCTCATCTCTGAATAGTGTATGGCTTTGCTTCACAGCAGCGTTGTTAACAGGAGTTTGGTGAAACTAGCCACATGAGACTACTTTAAGATGATCAAGGCTCTTGAGATAAAAAGTTTATGCAGTAAGCTATGGCTCCACCAGGCCAATGAAGACATGGCTTTCCGCAGCCATGTGCTTCAAAGCATGCCTGCAGTTGCAGATTCTCAGGGTTTTCGAAACCAGTTCAGTTCTTCTTTAGAACAACGCCCATTAAACTTAATTACAAAGAGAAACCTATTTCAGTTATACAAATAATATCCCCATGTAGCCTAATTTAAAATAATTGCCTACATCTCTTTTGTTCCAAAGGGAAAACACAGACTAAGAGAACTGCTGACTTATTTAAAATGTCTTTAATTATATTATTATGCTACCCTTTGCTTTGAGCCTTTTTTGGTTCTCTGGGTTACATTTTAAATTGGATGAAAAGTGTGAACTTGGAGAGAAAAAAGATTCCCGTACAACTCCCTTCTCGCCCCACCTCCCTGCAAGATTGAATAGTTATTAATTTACGGAAAGATGGAGGGTCCTCCCATTCTGCCCATTTTCCTCCCTTTTGGTAGTCAATGAAATCATTATTATTTTTCTATCAGGGAAGGATATTATTCTATCCCATCTCTGATTTCTTGCTGTTCACAACTTGGCATGAAAGCCCATCAAAGCATCTGACATGAAAGGAGAGAAACATTTGACACAAAGGAGTTATTACGGTGACATGGAGTCGTGCGACAAATAGACAGAGATAAAGTTATTGTATTACTTGTGACAGCCTGTATTGAAACAAGTGGGCACCCATGGCTAACCTTATTTCAATGGTGTTCTACTCTGTCAGAAATAATCCAATAAAGTCCATCAGTTGGTTCTATGTCCAACAGGCTCTTTGGCGTAAATCCCTCCTGGAAACGTGGGCGGCACACTCTTTGGTACATCATTACTCACAGCTAAACATGTTATAGAATAACGTCATTGCAAAGACATTACAGCCTTTGCTGCAAGGACGGTTTGGAGAGACGTTATGAGAAAGAGATGGGGATTGGAATGATGATATTAACAGTTGTTTGCCAAGGCCAATGAAGCTAAATGGACAAATGTCACCCTAGTTTTGTGGTGACCTCCAGCAGCCCAAAATTCCCTATGGAGTACAGCAGAAGTCGTACTGGCACCATTGCAATGCCACACAGGGATTTAGGTAGGATTGGGCTGTACATCTGTGAACACAAAGGGTTGTATCCTAAGCAAGTTAGTCATAGTTAGAGATGGGGTTTTTTTTTCAAGTGATCAACACAGAACGCTAAATAATGAGAATTTCTACTGAAAACCCTACATAAAACAAAATTTAGGTCAAAACGTGAAAAAAACACCGCTTTTGTTCATTTTTGACAGAGTTTGACACAAATTTAGATCAATTTCACAAAAAAATAACACCACTTCTGTTTATTTTTGACACTGTTTTGAGGAATCCACAATAGTTTTCAGTAAGGAATCAGGAAGAGGAGTGGCAGAAACAGAAGGAAGCTTGCTTAAACTTGCATGAACACACATATTCATAGTTCACAGTGCATGCTGGGGTGACTTTAATGGAATGTGGAAGTAGTAAGCAGCAGTTTCTTGACGCACCAAGCAGCAACCAGAGTGCAGCTCGGGAATTTCTGAGCAGGTGATTTTGGGCTGGGGTGTGTGTGCCAGTGATTGCTTGCCTTTGTAGTGCCATTCACCCCTATTTATTGTATTGTGCTAATTATACAATTGGCATAAAAATTTGGATAAAAACACATAACACCGCAATTTGCTATATTAATCAAGAAAGTTTGGAAAAAATATCACCAAAAACCCCATCCCTAGTCATAGTTAAGCAGCACTGAAACCAATGAGACAAGTTAGAAACTTAAATCCTATTAATTTTAGTGGGACTTCGAAATCCTTCCTTAGGAAACAAACCCTTGTGAATAGTAGTTCCTTTTCTTCTGTGACTTTGAGACACCAACCGAAAAATATCCTTAATGTTCTCAATTGCACAAAATGTTGCCTTCTGGGACAAGGAAAGTATTTCTTTCCTGCGGCTATCTTTGAAGAATAGTGTTTTTGTTCCCACAGATATTCTCAAAAGTGTGAAAACTTCCCCTTCTATGGAACATCTGCTTTGCGCAGCCTCTTCACAAAGACAAAATTTTGACAGTTACGGGTGACATCACAGAATTGTGCAGGTTCTCTCAGCGATTGCCTGAATTTTGCCCGAGCCCTGTCCTTCCTTTTGTCATGGCAGACCTGTCAAAACATGTCAAGGAGCCTTGTAAGGAGAAACAATGTTTGGCCTTATTTCAACAATGCAATCTGTACAGGAAACAATGACTGGTTCAGAACCCTCTGGAGCATGAAGCTTCTTTAACCAGCTATGTACAGAGCACCGTTTCATAATACTGCAGAGAATTATGGGGAGTCCTCTTCACACATTGAAAAGCTACAGGGGTTGGGGGACTTTCAGCTGGCATTCAGAGTTTAATGTTCAGGATTTGGGAAGAAAAAAAGGAAGATCAGGAGCAAAATATATTGACTGCTTCCTTCCGAACCAATTTGTTTTCCCCTCCCCCACCAATGACACTCTGTGTTTTGAGGTTTTTTTGTAGTTTTGTTTTAATGTTTTAACTTTATTATTATTATTAATTAATTAATTAGTTAGTTAGTTAGTTAGTTAGTTAACTTATATACAGTCAAAATGATAAAAAGATCACAAATATCACAGACTGGTCTTTTGTTGGCAATTCAAGCTCTAATCAAGAGCCATCTGCGTAAGATGTATGATGTTCCCAACAATGTAGTTTTTTGTAGGTCAGATGTTCTTATATCATTGATCTTCAAAGTTTCTAGATGTTTTTGTAGATTTTTCGAAATAGATCCAAGTGCCCCGATGACAATTGGCACTACTTTGGATAGTTTCTGCCATAATCTTCCAATTTCAATTGTCAAGTCCCTATATTTTATGATTTTTTTCAAGTTCCTTGTCTTCAATTTGGCTATTACCAGGTATGGCAATGTCTATAAGCCATACTTTTTTCTTTCAAACCACTGTTATATCTGGTGTGTTGTGTTCTAAATACCGATCAGTTTGAATTCTAAAATCCCATAAAATTTTTACATCTGCATTTTCAACAACTTTTTCTACCTGATGGTTAGTAGTTTTTTGATACTCAACATTATATTTTCTACATAAATCATCATCATCATCATCATCATCATCATCATCATCATCATCATCCTTAAACCACTTTGTGAACTTTGTGTTGAAAAGTGGTATATTAATAGTTGATTGATTGATTGATTGATTGATTGATTGATTGATTCATTGATTGATTGATTGATTGATTGATTGATGCATTGTATACTTTATTATGGAGCTTTGTCAGCCACCTTAGGAATTTGCTTCAGCATGGGAAAGGCAGGATATAAATTTGTCAAATAAATGAAGTTCTGTCTGCTTTAGGATTAAAAGACAGGTTGATTTGATTATCCCTTACCCAGACTGCTTGGGGCAGGACGTTGTCTGGATTTTGGATTTTTCTGGATTTTGGAATAATTGCACAAACATAATTAAAAATGCTTCCTCTTGCTCTTTTCACTGTTACCCATTTGGGTGCCTGCTGGCCCCTTTGACATTTTTCAATAATGTCTGTAAAGGCACACACCACCAAGCAGAGAATCTCTGTACTAGTTAGAATTGGAAACATGATGGTTTATACCCAGTCCAAGTAAAGACATAGAAATGTATTTGTAGCCAATGAAATGTACAGTGGTGCAGGAATGGGTTTAATATTAATTCTAGAAACATCAGCTTACTAATCCAATTCAGAGTGAAGTGCAGTTATGAAATAATGGGCTTAAACACTTCTAACCTGTCTTGATTGTCTTTTTTCCTCAGGAGTGTTGGCTGTAGAAGCACTTGAGTAAAAATTCTTGGCAGTTTAGCAAAACAGGATTAAATATGATTGAGGGAAAAAATAGGATTTCCTCCCAACGTGAAACCTGTTATCAAAACTCTTCTCTGTTCGAGAAGCTTGTCAGAAAAATGTTTTTGCTTTCCATTTCCAAATTGAGCAGTTGTTATTAGAAAACTGTGAATATTGCTAAAAGACAAGGAAGTTTTAACCTGCTAGTTTGGCAGTTTTGTTTTTGGGAAATAGCTAGCTCTGTTTTCAGTCAAACCACTCACTCATAGTATTTTAAGAGCTATTTTACATTTTTCTCAGCATGTGACAATTTTTTTTGGTTGTTTATTTGGTGTAGTGCTGTACTGAAAAAAAAAAAATCAGAGGAGACCCTGTTGGCAAAGCCTGCAATGGAATCTTGTGCCTCCCTCTCTGTATGTAGAACAATACACATATATCACAATTTTCACATGAAAATTGCACATAAGTGTGAAAATTGCACGTAAGATGAAGACGTATGTGCAGTTCCAAGTACTATAGATATTTATAATGATAGATAAACATCCATCTCTGATTTATGAGAATGAATAGGGCTAGCCTTAGGACTAAGGCTTTGTTAGTTTTTGAACTATGTTATTACTTTATAACAGTGTTATTCAAACTGTGGATTGGGACCCACTTGGCGGGTCACAATCTGATGTCAGGTGGGTTGTGGAAAGCTGGGAGCAGCCATCTTGGAAACTGCAGCCCTTATTCTTGTTGTATTCCTTTTGTGAGTGTTAACAGTTTGAATTTTCAAGTGAGGTTTATATATATATATATATATATATTGTTTTTAGTTCAGTGCTTTTACATCATATTTGGTCCTCATCTTGCTTTCCGTCAAGGATGTTTCATGGTTGTACAATTGCTGCAGTCCAAGAATGCCAATTTGCATTTCAGAAGGGTAATTTTATTATGTTACAATGAAAGCACTTCCTGCTTGATGATGTCAGTTCCTGTGATAACATCATGTCCAGGTTAATGACATCACTTCTGGTGGGTCCCGGAACAAGTGCCATTCTCAAAAGTGGGTCCCGGTCTAAAAAGTTTGAATATCACTGCTCTGTGACATTGGTGTGCTTTGTTGCTCTAGACAGGTCAACAAATGTTCTTCTAGACCTGACATAGGACCTTCCACTTGCCCACTTTTCAACAGTCCATCCAACACACAGTCTAATCTCAGAAGAGCTGAGCCCCCCAGGACCCAGGAGAAATGGTCAGTTTGCCTTGCATGATGCATGAATTATGCCCGCTTGAGATAAATTTCTTGGAGTGTAGTGTTATGAAAGATAGTAACCCAATAGAGCAGAGGGAGAAGCTGGGAACTCCCCAGGAGAAGGGGGCATTTGTCCCCTTTCCCTGGGGAAAGCTCTGCTGCCCGCAATGGGGCTACTCAGCTTCACCACTGGCTATTTTGCTGGCAGTGGATTGAGCAGCCCCGTGTTGGGCTGTCTGAGCCACCACTGGGGATAAGAACATAAGAACATAAGAAGAGCCCTGCTGGATCAGGCCAAAGGCCCATCTAGTCCAGCTTCCTGTATCTCACAGCGGCCCACCAGGTGCCCCAGGGAGGCATGAGACTACAAGATGCTTGCATCCTGTTGCCACTCCCTTGCACCCGGTACCAGTAGCCCACCACCTTTGTAAGGAGGTTGCACAATCCATCATTGCCTATAGCCCATGATGGACCTTTCCTCCAGAAATCTGTCCAATCCCCTCTTAAAGGCATCAAGACCAGATGCCATCACCACCTCCTGTGGCAAGGAGTTCCACAGATTAACTACCCGCTGGGTAAAAAAGTACTTCCTTTTATCTGTTTTAACTCTCCCAACCCTCAGCTTTAGTGGATGTCCCCTGGTTCTGGTGTTTTGAGGGAGGGAAAAGAACATCCCTCTATCGACTTTATCCCTTCCATGCATAATTTTGTATGTCTCAATCATGTCCCCCCTCAGGTGCCTTTTTTCTAGACTGAAGAGCCCCAAACGCTGCAGTCTTTCTTCATAAGGGAGGTGCCCCAGCCCCATAATCATTTTTGTCGCTCTCTTCTGCACCTTTTCCAACTCCACTATGTCCTTTTTGAGATGCGGCGACCAGAACTGGACACAATATTCCAGGTGTGGCCTTACCATTGATTTGTACAATGGCATGATAATATTGGCTGTTTTATTCTCAACCCCTTTTTTAATGACCCCAAGCATGGAATTGGCCTTCTTAATTGCTGACGCACACTGGGTCGATACCTTCATTGAATTGTCCACCAGCACCCCAAGATCTCTCTCCTGAGCTGTCACAGACAGCTCAGAACCCATTAGCCTATAGGTAAAGTTTTGGTTTTTTGCCCCAACGTGCATCACTTTACATTTGTCTATGTTGAAACGCATCTGCCATTTGGCTGCCCATTCCCCCAACTGGGAGAGATCCTTCTAGAGCTCTTCACAGTCGTCTCTGGTTTTTACCACCCGGAAAAGTTTTGTGTCATCCGCAAACTTGGCCACCTCACTGCTTATCCCTGTCTCCAGGTCATTTATGAATAAGTTGAAAAGCACGGGCCCCAAGACAGATCCCTGGGGCACTCCGCTTTTCACCTCTCTCCATTCTGAAAATTGCCCATTGACCCCCACTCTCTGTTTCCTGGCCCTCAACCAATTCTGGATCCATAAGAGGACCTGCCCTCTTATTCCCTGACTGTGAAGTTTCTTCAGCAGTCTTTGGTGGGGGACCGTGTCAAATGCCTTCTGAAAATCCAGGTATATGATATCCACAGGTTCACCCACATCCACGTGCCTATTGACCTTTTCAAAGAATTCCAAAAGGTTTGTGAGGCAAGACTTACCCTTACAGAAGCCATGCTGACTTTCTTTTAGCAGTACTTGTTCCTCTACATGTTTTAGGATTTTATCTTTGATGAGGCTTTCCACCATCTTACCCGGAACAGACGTTAGGCTGACAGGCCTGTAGTTTCCAGGGTCCCCCCTTCTCCCTTTTTTAAAGATTGGCGTGACATTGGCTATCCTCCAATCCTCTGGCACCGTGGCCGTTTGAAGGGACAAGTTGCATACTCTAGTTAAGAGGTCAGCAACTTCGTTCTTTAGTTCCTTAATTACTCTTGGGTGTATACCATCTGGGCCTGGTGACTTATTTATATGTAGTTTATCAATTTGATCTAAAACATCTTCTTTATTAACCAGTATCTGATTTAATTCCTTCGTTAGGAAGGGCTGTTCAGGCTGTGGTATCTGCCCAAGTTCTTCTGCTGTGAAGACGGACGCAAAGAATTCATTTAATTTCTCTGCAATCTCCAAGTCCCCTTTTATCTCCTCTTTCCAGGATAAGATCTGGTGGTGGAAACCACCACTGGGTTCCACCCCTTTGGGGCTGGTTCCTCCCCTCCCTTGCTCAGTTCCTCCCCCTCCCCACTTCCCCCACCCTAACTGGGCTTACTGGTGGCCAGCAATGCCAGAGCACTGGCCAGGCCATTGCTTGCATTGGGGCTTGGTGCTGAACGAGCGCCACCTCAGTGCGAGTGTAAACGTGCCACAGGCATGCTTTATGGCACATTTGTGACATTTTCAACGGTGCTACATATGTACTGCCGGCCATAAGGGCCTTCTGGATCAGGCCCTTAGTCCATCTGGGATGTTCACTACTTTCACAGAAGTCTAGTTTTCCCTGGCTGTCAATATATGCTTTATACACTACTACTGTACATCTTCAAGACACTGAGATGTCGAACACATACTTGCTTCACTGAATTGTGCTGTAACCTGTAGCATGTTAAAAAGTACAGAAATATGAAAGGAATGAGTTAAATAATCAGGTGGATGTTTAATTAGGATTCCACAAAATGTGGGTTTCAGAAAGAATTTCAGGAGTTTGCAGAGCCCAGAGGAGTTTGCAGAGTTGAGCTCTTCAACTCTCTAAAGTTATTCTCTCTCCTTGCAGTCAGTAACCTGTAGTTCAGTGGTTCCCAACCTCTTTAGCACCGGGACCCACTTTTTAGGTAGGTCAACCTGTTGGGACATCCCCATGACCAGAAGGGATGTCCTTATGCAGGAAGTGACATCCTTGTGCCTTTAAAAAAAGTATTTGGACTACCACAGGTTACCAAATGCAACTGTTGTCTTCAAGAATGTGGAAACAACTTCAAATTTCTTCGAAAACATATTGCTCTGGAGGTTCCCTGAAAATGCTGCAAAAATGCCACTAATGTTGTGAAAATGCATCTATGGTAGTAAATGGGGTCTCCATGACTCTCTGAAAACCAGCTCGTGACAACCCCCCTCCCCCCGCGGGGGTCATGGTCCTCAGGTTGGGAACCACTGCTGTACTTGACAGAAAGACTACAAGTCTCAAATCTCAAGAGACACTGCAAATTTCCCTCCAGTCCTGCTGTGGAGGACTGGGACAACAGGGGGGTGGGGTGAAAAATCCTGCCTGGCCCTTGAATCCCTGCTGCAGGGTTTTCGGGTGCACTGCTTGCAGTGTAGCAGGGAAATGGAGGGAGGGGGAGAAGAAAATCCTTCCCTTGCTGCTATCCCATGGCTGGTTAGGGCTGGAAAGCAAGTTGCTTGGGGGTCGGGAATGACAGGGAGGGTGCCTAGGTGGGCATTTTTCCAAATCTCAGAATGACCTGTAAAGGATCTTATATTTTTCCCCAATACAGATAAGGAGGGGAAAAATAGGGCTGCTTCCCATTGTTTCCATGAGATAAGACTAAACCAGCTCACCCATCTCTAATTTACTTGAGGACATCTTTTTAAATATTTAAGGAAATGAAATATTCTGGTCCATTTCCAAGGAGTTCCGTTTCTGTTCTGTATAACCAAATTCAACAAAGGCAGAGAGGCAATATGTGATTTCCTATAGCCTTTCATCTACGATAGGCAGTTCTACGATTTCAGTCTTTATACTGGGGCTTGAACTGTGGTGACTTGCCGTTAAAAGCCTTTACCGAGGTTAGCGCTGTAACAAGGATCCCAGCCATTAAAAATCTGAATGTAATTTAACATTTTACAAATACTTAATTTTATTATTTAAAAGACTGCATTTCCTATCTAGGACATCTAACTATGCCTCAGAGTAACAAAATCAAACTCTACGGATATCTGAGCATATTATGCACAATGACTTGTCACCATAGGGACATACGGATAGTGCAGCAGAGTGAGACTGAAGGTCTATCTAGGGCACCATCCTAATTATCAGTTGCCTCTGGGAAGTCCACAACAGGCAGACTGCAAACCCATCTGTGCTCCCCTGCAAGTGATTTTTTATTCAGAGGAACTGAGCTTCTCAGCCTGAAGGTAGCAAGGAGCCATCATGACTCATCGTAATTGGGGCATTAGTCCTCATTCCTTTTTAAAGCCATCTAAGTTACTGACCATCACTATATCCTCTCCCACCTTAACTTGCCTAACAGCTGGTCCACTGCCTGCTGCTTCCAGTGAAGGACTCACTGGCTGCTACACAACTGGTATTGAGTCACACAGAGCCACTTTAGTGATGGCGGTCCATGCAATGTGCTGGCAGATCACAAAGATAGAACTGGACCTTAAAAGATGGTCCAAATCAGTGATGTCATGCAGGGGGTACGCGCGGGTAGGCGAGTACCGGTTTCTAGGATTACAGCTGGCCCCGCCCATTCACCCGCCCACTCATCGACTCCGCCCCCTGCAACGTTTGAATTTCCTGCACGTTTGAGTTGCCTGCACGTTCTGAGAGCCAGGAAGGCAGCGAGCGGAGCCTTGCCTTGCCTTGCCACTGAAAAATGAGCTGCTCTGGGGTTTTGGAACTGTTGGGTCACTTTAACATGATGCCAGGCCTCCTTAACATGTTCTGGGGGTGCTGTGGAATACTGTTGCAACTGTTGGGTCAGTTAAAATCATCTGAGGCCTCAAAAAGGGCTTTTTTCATGTCACGTCCTGCCACGATATCACTTCCGGCTTATGATGTCACTTCTGGTGGGCGGGTCCCGACACGTGCCAATCAAAAGTGAGTACCTGTTGTTAAATCATTTAGATGACACCACTGGTCCAAATCCTATGCATTACTCAGAAGTAAGCCCCATGACGTTCAATGGAACACCCAGGGAAGCATGTATAAGCTAATACATGCTTCACAGTCATAAGCTAATAGGAAGGGAGATGTGCTATCATGCAATGGTCATGCAGTCAATAACACAGTTTCTAAGTCAATTCAACTTATAAACACCACCTTCTTGTTCTTTGCCTGGGCCACACTACTTGCACATTCTCTAGATCTGTAGCCATATTTCTACTGTACTGATAGTAATAATCACTGAAAGGGCAAATTCAAATATTCTAATAGCTTAGGGAATCCCCAAAGGACAACCTAAAACTAATAATAATGGCTTTAATGAGTATACTGGGGATTGTTTCAAAGCAGCCCTGGAAAAATAGCTGACACTGCAGAATCTCGAAGAGGAGCAAAATAATATTAGAAAGTTGAGGAGGAATTCTCAAGACCTGAAATAATTTGAGAAGTGGCTTTGCGGCTTCACCTTCTCACGTGTCTTACATGGTCGTTGGAGGAGGAGGAAGGGCTGATGCTGAATCTCAACTGCTGTAGATGCTGAATCGCAACTTTGTTGGAAGGCAATGATATATTCCCATTCAGCTCAGCAATGGGGTCACTCGTCAAACAGGTGGTGCAGCGTGTGTGTGTGTGTGTGTGTGTGTGTGTGAGAGAGAGAGAGAGAGAGAGAGAGAGAGAGAGAGAGAGAGAGGTCCATCTTGAGAGGATGGAATCCTGTGAAATAGTCCTAAGATCTTGAAAGACAGAGCCTGCTGCTTAATTGTAGGATAACATATCTGATGGGAAAGATTTTATATTAAACTTCCAGTTGCAACCAAAACTTTAGCTATAATCCCATGCACAGTTAGACTGCTGAAATCCCTTTGAGGTCAATTGGGTTTAAGCAGATTAATGGTGTGCAGGACTGTAGCCTTTGTTCTATAACTCAGCATGCTTTACCATGTTCTGTTTAGAGTTAACTTTCCAAAATAAAGTTCCTAAGTGATACACATTTACTTACCAGTAGGTCAATTTATAGCTCAGAAAAAATAGCATGCATCCATCCTGCTTAGTCTCTCTCTCAATCTCTCCCCCCCCCGTGTGTGTGTGTGTGTGTGTGTGTGTGTGTGTGTGTGTGTGTGTGTGTGTG
>JAJKFI010000096.1:899551-913625 GCA_029204185.1 Lerista edwardsae
TTATTATTATTATTATTATTATTATTATTATTATTATTATTATTATTATTTAGATTTTTATCCCGCCTTTATGCCCGAAGGCACCCAAGGCGGCATTACATGGAAATATAAAATTTAACATTAAAAGACAATATAAAAACAATATTAAAACAATATACTAAAACAAAATAAAAACAAAACAATAGAATTTAAAAAACACGCCCTGTGGATCATAAGATAAAATATAACACACCAGCCAGCCAGCCAGCCAGCCTGTCAACAATTAAAAGCTTTTTGAAATAAAAAGGTCTTCAGCCCCCACCGAAATGTTAACAAAGAGGGAGCAGTTCTCAATTCTAAGGGGAGGGTATTCCAAAGTTGGGGAGCTTATGCTGACCTGACTCAGTTTAGGATTGCGCCCTAAGCTGCTGGTGAAAAAGGCCTCCACATGTGCACTAGAACTGCTTGACTCTCCTCTGCTCCAGGTAAAGTGGATGGCCCTTGGCAGTAGAAGTACACACTGGATCCTATCCTTGATTTTTGAACCACCCTGTCCCCTTGCTTTCATTGGACGCATTCCAGCAAAATAGCTGGTGTGATCCAAGGAGACCCATAGATCAGATGGCCTACTGGTGTCCAAGCTCATGAAACTCACAAAATCTGGTGGAAAGTGGGGATACTAAGAGAGGTTGGAAGAAGAAGAAGAACCCAAGCAAAGTTCCCAGTGGTTAGTGATGACCTTTCCCCCCTTACTCTCCAGTCTGTTCTTCTTGCTGGTCAGTCCGGAATTCATGGGGAAATCCATGCTAATGGGGCATGTGCTGCATCCTGAGGAGGGGAGGCAGTCACAGAGGGTTCCTCAAAGTAAGGGGAAGTGTGTTCCCGAACCTCAGGGCAGCATTGCAGGTGCGTAAGATTGGGCCCTGAGATCATCACAGAAGATTCTGAAGAGTTGGAAGTGTCCCAAAACAGGGAAAAACAAGCTCAGGGATTTTCACCATACGAGAAAAGACTTGCATTCGAAAAAAATAGATTCCTATTATCAAGCACAAGTTCTCAGGAGGCATGAATTTGTGTAAATACATTTTAAGCTGAGTGTCTTTTCCTAATTAAACAGATTGTTCTCTTGTGTAATGATGTCGTTTTTTTTCTTCAAGAAGAAATACAATCATGTGCCCGAATGTTATGCTTCACCACTTGAACGGGTGCACTTGCACCATGGAGGCGCACGCTGCATCCTATAGGGGGAGACCTTCGTGAAGTAAAGGAATTTTTGTTCACTTGTCTCTAACTAAGAACATAAGAACATAAGAAAAGTCCTGCTGGATCAGGCCAAAGGCCCATCTAGTCCAGCTTCCTGTATCTCACAGCGGCCCACCAGGTGCCCCAGGGAGGCATGAGACAACAAGATGCTTACATCCTGTTGCCACTCCCTTGCACCCGGTACTCTGAAGTAGCCCACCATCAATGTAAGGAGGTTGCACAATCCATCATGGCCTATAGCCCACGATGGACCTTTCCTCCAGAAATCCATCCAATCCCCTCTTAAAGCATCCAGACCAGATGCCATCACCACCTCCTGTGGCAAAGAGTTCCACAGATTAACTACCCACTGGGTAAAAAAAAAACTTCCTTTTATCTGTTTTAACTCTCCCAACCCTCAGTTTTAGCGGATGCTCCCTGGTTCTGGTGTTTTGAGAGAGGGAAAAGAATATCCCTTTATCAACTCTATCCATTCTGTGAATAATCTTGTATGTCTCAATCATGTTCCCCCTCAGGTGCCTTTGTTCTAGGCTGAAGAGCCCCAAATGCTGTAGTCTTACTTCATAAGGGAGGTGCCCCAGCCCCGTAATCATTTTCGTCGCTCTCTTCTGCACCTTTTCCAGCTCCACTATGTCCTTTTTGAGGTGCGGCGACCAGAACTGTACACAATATTCCAGGTGCGGCCTTACCATCAATTTGTACAATGGCATGATAATATTGGCTGTTTTATTCTCAACCCCTTTTTTAATTACCCCAAGCATGGAATTGGCCTTCTTAATTGCTGCCGCACACTGGGTCGATACCTTCATTGAATTGTTCACCAGCACCCCAAGATCTCTCTCTTGAGCTGTCACAGACAGCTCAGAACCCATTAGCCTATAGGTGAAGTTTTGGTTTTTTGCCCCAATGTGCATCACTTTACACTTGTTTACACTTTATACTTTACACCTTAGTTTACACAGGACCTAAGGTTCCTGTTGCCCCAAGAGTCCACTCAGATCTGGGCCAACTCATTGGCTGGCACAAGGTCAGATGGATCTAAGGCTAGACAGGGTATACAGGATATTGGCGGTGCATTTGCCACAAATAATCATCCCCTGTCTGCCATTGACATGCCTCCTGGCAGCTGGAATCCCCACCTCAACCTGGCCCCTCCCAGCCCACCACACACCTCCCAGGCCAACTTACCAACACTGGGAGAGCCAGCCAAAACACTGCAGTGTGGCCAGCACTGCTCACCAATTGTGACTTCAGCCTAGCAATGTGTGTGACAGAGTATGACAGTTTGTGTTACCAGAAACCATGAGCCACAAATTCAAAGCATGAGTTCCGGCAGTGCAGTTGAGGGATAGGACTGGGCAGTGAATGAGTGAAAGATTCAATGGGAAACAGCAAACACCTACATATAGTTAAGTAGATAGAAATGTAAGCAATTAATTAAATAGCTGCAAAATTCAGGTAGATAATCCCTTATCCAGACATCTGAAATCTATACTATTGTGAAATCCAAAAGTATTTGTCCAAGCCTTTTAAAAAAACGTTCTGCATAAAGGTCTCAGGCTCATTCCCGCATATAGGCTGTAAGAGCTATCCTCTGCTCTGTGGGGTGTGCCTATACAGACACTGTTGAAAAATGTCAGAGGCCAGCAGACACCCAAATGGGTGAAAAGAGAGAGAAAGCATTTCTCATTATATTTATGCAATTATTCTGAAATCCAGAAAAATCCAGACACCTTCCCAGCAATCTGGATAAAGGGTAATCAACCTGTAAAAAATTGCCTATGCAATTGCATTACTTATTGACCATGGCTTAGAAGTCAGAAGTGGGCTTACATCTTACTGACTTGCCAGGTACAGCACGGTTTTGCAAGTCTCCTTCATTTATACAACTCAGGAAGTGAACAGCATGAAGATTCAGAGCAAAATTCAGCCCTAAGTAAGCATTTTAAGAACATAAGAACATAAGAAGAGCCATGCTGGATCAGGCCAAAGACCCATCTAGTCCAGCTTCCTGTATCTCACAGCAGCCCACCAGGTGCCCCAGGGAGGCATGAGACAACAAGATGCATCCTGTTGCCACTCCCTTGCACCTGGTACCAGTAGCCTACCACCTTTGTAAGGAGGTTGCACAATCCATCATTGCCTATAGCCCACGATGGACCTTTCCTCCAGAAATCCGTCCAATCCCCTCTTAAAGGCATCAAGACCAGATGCCATCACCACCTCCTGTGGCAAAGAGTTCCACAGATTAACTACCCGCTGAGTAAAAAAATACTTCCTTTTATCTGTTTTAACTCTCCCAACCCTCAGTTTTAGCGGATGTCCCCTGGTTCTGGTGTTTTGAGAGAGGGAAAAGAACATCCCTCTATCGACTTTATCCCTTCCATGCATAATTTTGTATGTCTCAATCATGTCCCCCCTCAGGCGCCTTTTTTCTAGACTGAAGAGCCCCAAACGCTGCAGTCTTTCTTCATAAGGGAGGTGCCCCAGCCCCGTAATCATTTTCGTCGCTCTCTTCTGCACCTTTTCCAGCTCCACTATGTCCTTTTTGAGGTGCGGCGACCAGAACTGAACACAATATTCCAGGTGCGGCCTTACCATCGATTTGTACAATGGCATGATAATATTGGCTGTTTTATTCTCAACCCCTTTTTTAATTACCCCAAGCATGGAATTGGCCTTCTTAATTGCTGCTGCACACTGGGTCGACACCTTCATTGAATTGTCCACCAGCACCCCAAGATCTCTCTCCTGAGCTGTCACAGACAGCTCAGCACCCATTAGCCTATAGGTGAAGTTTTGGTTTTTTGCCCCAATGTGCATCACTTTACATTTGTCTATGTTGAAACGCATCTGCCATTTGGCTGCCCATTCCCCCAACTTGGAGAGATCCTTCTGGAGCTCTTCACAATCCTTTCTGGTTTTCACCACCCGGAAAATTTTTGTGTCATCTGCAAACTTGGCCACCTCGCTGCTTATCCCTGTCTCCAGGTCATTTATGAATAAGTTGAAAAGCACGGGCCCCAAGACAGATCCCTGGGGCACTCCACTTTTCACCTCTCTCCAATGTGAAAATTGCCCATTGACCCCAACTCTCTGTTTCCTGGCCCTCAACCAATTCTGGATCCATAAGAGGACCTGCCCTCTTATTCCCTGACTGTGAAGTTTCTTCAGCAGCCTTTGGTGGGGGACTGTGTCAAATGCCTTCTGAAAATCCAGGTATATGATATCCACAGGTTCACCCACATCCACGTGCCTGTTGACCTTTTCAAAGAATTCCAAAAGGTTTGTGAGGCAAGACTTACCCTTACAGAAGCCATGCTGACTTTCTTTTAACAGTACTTGTTCCTCTATGTGTTTTAGGATTTTATCTTTGATGAGGCTTTCCACCATCTTACCTGGAACAGACGTTAGGCTGACTGGCCTGTAGTTTCCAGGGTCCCCCCTTCTCTAAAGATTGGCGTGACATTGGCTATCCTCCAATCCTCTGGCACCGTGGCCGTTTGAAGGGACAAGTTGCATACTCTGGTTAAGAGGTCAGCAACTTCATTCTTTAGTTCCTTAATAACTCTTGGGTGTATACCATCTGGCCCTGGTGACTTATTTATATGTAGTTTGTCAATTTGCTCTAAAACATCTTCCTTATTAACCATTATCTGATTTAATTCCTTAGTTAGGAAGGACTGTTCGGGCTGTGGTATCTGCCCAAGTTCTTCTGCTGTGAAGACGGACGGAAAGAATTCATTTAATTTCTCTGCAATCTCCAAGTCCCCTTTTATCTCCTCTTTCCCTCCCTCACCATCCAGCGGGCCAACCGCCTCTCTGGCAGGTTTCCTGCTTCTAACATATTTAAAGAAGCTTTTATTATTCCCCTTTATGTTGCTCGCCATGCGTTCCTCAAACGCTTTCTTGGCCTCCCGTATCACCTTCTTACTTGTCTTTTGCCAGAGTTTGTTCTTTTTTATTCTCCTCACTGGGACAAGACTTCCATTTACGGAAAGAAGCTTCCTTGCTCTTTACAGCTTCTCTAACTTCATTTGTCAGCCATGCAGGCACCCTCCTGGACCTTGTTGAACCCTTCTTTCTTTGCGGTATACACTTCCTCTGGGCCTCTACTACTGTTATTTTAAACAGCCTCCATGCAGCCTGGAGGGATTGGACTCTTTTTCCCTTCCCTTTTAATTTCTTTCTAACTAGCCTCCCCATCTGAGGAAAATCTGCCTTACGAAAGTCAAGGGTTCTTGTGTCAGATTTGCTCTGCACTCTTTCCTGGACATGCATGGCAAAACCAATCGCAGCATGGTCACTGTTCCCCAATGGCTCAGTAACACTTACATCCCTAACTAGGTCCCGAGTACCACACAATATTAAATCCAGAGTCGCCTGTCCTCTGCTCGGCTCCATGACTAGCTGCTCTAAGGCTTCTGAAATTTTATAGTCCTACTAGCTTGTCCCTACCCGGCATTGCCCAGGTATGTATGTATCCCAAGCTTCTATTAGACAGGAAAAGGATTGAATTATATCTATCATTACATGTAAAACTGAAGTAATGTTATGTACAGGAAATTAAAAGTATAAGTACAGTATAAAAATTATAAAGTAAAATCTTTTACAAATGCACTATAATATTAATTTAACTCAGGGCTTGATTTTAAACAACATTTTTAGTTTCACCTCCAGGAGCAAGAATAAATAAATTCTTGGGTAAACCCACCCTTGAGCAAGCAACATAAAGTTGTCCGTGGGAGAAACATGGCAATCTCAAATCCACTCCGTAGTACTTAATAGACTGCCCCTGTGACTTGTTGATCGTGATTGAGAATGCAAGTCTCACTGGAAATTGCAATCTCTTAAAATTAAAAGGGAGACCCATTGGAATGAGTGGTATTCATGGGAAAAAACCTGTTTCACCCTCTCCCTTTCTTGTTACGATAATCGCTTCAGTTACAGTACCCAGCATCTTCTTGGCACACAGCCTTGTTCCATTGCAAAGTTTTGGTGGGTCAAGGTTCTGTAGTAAAATAATTGGAGATCCCACTGTAAGTCAAAGACGATGTGGTGGCAATCCAGCCGAATCAAGTGAGTTTAGGAAGTCTGATGGGAAATGGACGACCTTATAGGCATATACTACGGTATTGATAGACTTGTATTCAATGAGTACGCCTGGTCACATGGCAAGTATTTGATTGGAGTCCAAGACCTGGGCATAATGGTGTCTAAAAATTTCCAGAAGGTTCTACAGAGTTCTATTTGTTCTATTCGACTACACTTGGGCTTAAATGCCATCGGGACCATCACCAATCAGCTTAGCAACCCCAAAAATTATGGATTTGACACAAACATCGGTCATTTTGGACATTTTATTTTGCACCCCTTCTCACGCCCCATGCCGATGGAGGCTGAATGTGGACTTAAACAGCATTGGGAGTGTCACCGTTCATCTCAGCGACCCCGAAAACTATGGATTTGATACTAATACGGGTTGTATTCAACTATTTTTACATGTCACCCCCTTCCCACCCCCACCCCTACGGGTGCTAGGGGTGTCTCATCTCCACAGTATTTCTTTCCAGACTGTAAGTCATATATGTACCAAGTTTGGCGTAAATCGCTCCAGGCATTCCAGCTTAGCGACCCCAAAAACTATGGATTTGACACTAACGTCGGTCATTTTGGACATTTTATCGTTCACCCCTTCTCACCCCCCATGCCGATGGTGGCCGAACATGGACTTAAATGGCATCGGGAGCATCACTATTCATCTTGGCGACCCTGAAAACTATGGATTCGACACCAATGTCGGCTGTTTTCGATCATTTTTACATGGCACCCCCTTTGCACCCCCACCCCTAGGGGTGCTAGGGGTGTTTTACCCCCGCAATATTTCTTTACAGATCGTACGGCATATGTGTACCAAGTTTGATGTAAATCGCTCCAGGCATTCCAGAGTTATGCGGGAACATACATACAAACATACATACACATGTTCTTTTTTATATAGATAGATTGATTTCAACAAGCATTGCTGTTAAGCACATGCTGAAATCCTTCCCACTGAAACCAGTGGGATGTCAACATATAACTTTAGTATCATTTTTAAATGAATTTTAAATGGAAACACAAAATTCAGGGAATTGTTTTAATACATTTGAATGAAGGGGGATAGATCTCTGCAACCTCTCTATGATAATGGACCTGAGATAAATCTTACACTACTGGAATAATTTCTTTTAGATTGATTCATTGATTCGCCACTTGATTAAAGTACTTATGCCTATACTGTTGCGTTTAGAAAAAACCTCCAAGGCATAGTTCTATCAGTTGTGGTCTGATTCTCACAATCACTTTGCCTACAACGGACTACTTAATTATTTGGCATAGAAGTGTGATAATTCCAATGTGAACTAAGATCCAGGAAGACATGAGCATCCCATTGTATGACTTGACATTGAATCAAGTCTTTGTTCATGTTTCAAGCGAATTCAGGCAGCCCTGCATTATCTGTGGGGATTCCCATTCCAGGAACCCTGCGGATAAGGAAAACCATGGATAAAGGTAAAGGTTAAGGGGAGGTGGCACCTTTAAGGGGAGGTGGGCACTGCGGGTGCCAGTTGTGATGGGAAAAAAGGTGATGCACTTTTTGGACCTCCCTCATGTCTGATATGCTACTAAATGGAGCAATTCTGGATGCTGGGGGTGGGGTGGAGTGGGGTGGTGGAGGGGCGGGACATCAGTGCTAGGGGTGTGGTGACGTCACCTTTCACCCAGTGTGCTTTGGGCCAGTTACAGCTCTGATGGATAATTCAATCCACAGGTTTTGGGTTCCTTTAATCCTCCAAACCCAACAAGAGCTGGTTAGGCTCAGAGGATGTTCTGAGGCCTGAAAAGGCTTTCCCAGGCCTCAGAATGCCTTAAAAGGGCTAAAACGGTTTTTCAGTCCTAACGGCCATTCTGAGGCCTGGAGAGGTCCTGGGCCTCAGAAAACGCCAGCTCCTGTCGGGTTCAGAGGGTCCATGTGGGAACTTCTTCCTCGGGTGCTCAATGCTTAAATCCATGGGTTCCGAATCTGCAGATATTGTGGGCTCACTGTTATCTGCAAATTCTTGCACGTTTGTGAGCAATCACTTAAGCCTCCTGCAAAAGGTCGGAAATGCCTGCCAAGGGGGTGAAACTTTCAGAGCATGAGCTCCTCTCTTTCTCTATGAAAAAAAGAACCTTTGTGAATTGTTGATTCCTATGCAAAGTTGAACCTTTTGCTGGCACGTTGATGCTGGTCTTATCTGTGCTCGCAATCATTCAGGAACGGGTCTTTGGCAGGGCAATCCTCACTCCGTGCTGGAATAGGGAGGCCTGCCAGCCTGCCCCGTATCCAGCATGGGTTTTTATTCCCCTTGCCCTGTGTAACGCGGCAGCGGCCCAAAATGGGGCTATTTGGCTCTGCACTTCCAAAATCCTTGGCGCAAATCCAAGCTGCCTGGGCTGGGGCTGGGCTGCCCAGGATGGGGGTTAGGATTTGGCCCAATTGCCGGATCCTGTCTTACCCCCAGCCTTGGGCCAGTCTGTCAATAGGCCTGCCCTCCCCTAACTTCGCCTCCTTTTTCTACCTTCCCCCCACACTACTCCCACCCTTCCCACCCCCCTGTGCTAGCCGAACTAGACCAGCCTTACCTGAGTGCTGATGGTCTTGGAATATGGCACAGGGAAGCCAGTGCACATCTGTGCGCTGGCCTCATGAGTCATTGCAAATGCGCTTTATTTGCATTTCTGGGCCGGCACCGGAGACTTGTGCCATCCTATCTGGGGCCTTGGATTTCACCCTCAATGCTTCAAGTTCTCTTGATAGAATCCTTGAGCTATGTCTACTCAGATCATGCCTGGGTATGATATCACGTACCTCCCTAGGAAAGCAGAGAGCAGGAATCCAGTCTCAGAATGTGGCTTGGATATTTTTAATTAAAGCTGATTTCAAGATATTTGTGGATGATATTTATTCAGCATTCTGGATTAGTGTGTAGCGCCTACATACTGTTCCTTAATCAACTAAGACTAAACAGGTGTTATTAAAAGTAGATTAGCATGCACCAATATCAGAAGAGGAGCTTAACGGAAGACAAATACACCCTTGAAGCATGAAGCCATTATCACTTCACTACATGCCAAGAAGTTGTTTGACAAATTTGAGTGCCCTGTTGAAACATTTACAGCACTGGAAGTTCACATTAGGGAGTCGTTTTCCTATAAGGGTGATTGCAAAAGCCTCCTTTAGATGCCGCGATTACTGCGGAATCATTGGCATTGCTTTTTATCTCCATGAAACAGATATCAGGGCCTTGCCCCCTTTTACTGTTATTTATTTGCAGCTGGTAGCAGCAGATAATCAAGGATGTCCGTTCATAATGAATGCACAGAAATTCAGACAATAGGACTGAAGTGTGGGCTGACGATACGTTGACAATACGTTGACGATGCATTTAGTTTTCTAACTTCAGCAACCCTGAATTAGCCAGCTAGAAAACCTGTTTCTAAAAAGTGCAGGATGCAGTAATAGGCAAGGCATGCTAATACAACTAACTGGCCAATCTGATAAGATGCTATATTGATAGAGTTGTCTGCTAAGGCCATGTGCCTATTGGACTCCTAGTAGCGGAATGAAGTTGGGATCAGTGTTGAGACTGGATCCCTCTCCCAGTTTTATATATGAACGCCACGCAAAAGATCTTGTTCAGGCATTGAGTGAAGCCTGCGGGTCAATCCTAACCAAATTTCCAGCATTGGGTAAGGGCAATACAGCTTTGGGGTAAGGGATTAAAAATTCCTTTCCCTTGAGGAGGCCTCCATGACTACTGTTCCACTGCAGGATGCAGAACATGCTCCATTGGCACAGCTATGTCAGTGCTGGAAAGTTGGTTAGGATTGTGCCTTGAGAGTAGTTCAAATCAGGAATTGCATCATTAGTGTTGAATTGTTGCTGAAGTGTTAGTGTTGAATAGTGTTGAACTCTTGCCCCTACTAACTGGGCAAGAGGCACTTTTTGCCTCAGAGGGGGGCAGTGAGCTAAGGCAGTCATTCCCGAACTCCCCTGCAGCCTCTTCTTCCCAGCTTAGCTGGGCACCAAGATCCAAGATGGTGATGCCCAAATCTCATCTCTTGGATCTTGCACCCGGGGGAACAGGAGGGGCCACCAGGGAACATCTCGCAGCACCCATGTGAGTAAGCTGCAATACCCTAAGAGACACAATCAATCAATCAATCACTAGTATTTATATACCGCTTTTCAACACAAAGTTCACAAAGCGGTTTACAGGCAAATAATAACATTAAAGTTAAATGGCTCCCTGTCCCTAAAGGGCTCACAATCTAAAAGAATGGAGAACACCACCAGCAACAGCCATGAGAAAGACACTGCTGGGGTGAAGAGGGACAATTGCTCTCCCCCTGCTAAATTTAAGAGGACACCACTTGAAAAAGTGCCTCTTGCCCAGTTAGCAGGGGTTAATGCACACTCTGAGAATCCTTGAGCTAAGGGCTGATGTCATCAGTGCTGAACAACAGCAAGCAAGCAAGAAGGGAAGGAAGCACACCAATGCTACCTCAGTTTCCTTCTGTTCCACAGGCAACAAATTTAAACCAGGTGACCTATGGGGGTGAAAGCAGGAAAAAATGTAACTTGGCTGCCTGGTTGCCTCGTTATAGCACGCAGTGCATGCTCGGGAAGTGTCATTGCATATAGATAGGTTTGGGCCGTAATTCATAACAATTGCATTAATCTTGTAATGAAAGCCATCTGTTTCCATTATTCCCCCATTTGTTTTTGTATGGGAGGGGCACCCCCCCCATAACATGTTAAGAAATGAATGAGATCTTTTCCACAGTACATCGTTTGGCCCCTGGTGCAATGGTTTAACCCATACTTTTAAAGTGTGTTGAACTTAGCACTTTGTGCTGTCTTCTTCCATGACTCACACTGTGAAGGTCATGAGGATCCTCAGACAGCAGCTAGGCATTGAGTACAGGGCACTAAGGAGGACTCCCCAGAGAGCACATATCATTGAGATCCTGGCCCTCGGAAACAAGTTCGGGAGGCCTGGAAATAAAGATCAGAATGAAGTCTTGCAAGGCATCTCCACCTGCCCCGACGATGCTTTGGTTGCTGATTATTCAGGCTTAGCCAGGCCAAGTGGGTAGATGGAGGCTACTGACCAGAGCTTGGCCTGGATGATGCCAGGTGTAACTTTGCAGACTTGGGGCCCAATCCACTTAATCTTAAAATGGCCCTTATTGGCACCAGTATGTGCATACCACCAGCTAAAACTGTAGTGAACATGCTGTAAAGCACGCCTTGTTGAGCTGCTTGGAAGCAGGCTCACTGCTGGGAGACTGCGAAGTTTCAAGGTCCTGGAGAAGACAAACAGATACAGGAGATAAGGCTGCAGAGAGTATCTGTTCTGGCTGCAAAAACACAAACTGTTGAAGCAAAATTTCCTCCTGTCACCACCTGCTCACGCCTCTAACACAGCCCACACCCACAGTGTCAGGACTCCAGATTTCAGTAAGGCAAAGCTTGGAGGCCTGAGTGCATTTTCTCAGTGAAAACAGGAGAAGATAATCAGCAAACACCTGTGAGATGAATAAGCAATGTGCCCTTAACAAGGCCCGCTGTCCTCATTAAGGCCAGGAAGCCTACCTGCAGAACTGCACATATTGTAGGGCTGCAATAACCGGGTGATTGGTGTTAATTCCTCTGAAAGAGGTACTTAAAGAGAGGCCTCACCTCCTATCTGTGTTGGGTTGGAATGGCAAGGAGGGAGGTGCTGCTGAACATCCTGAAATGTAAGATCTTGCCTGAACTATTGTTTGACTTGTGAACTGCTTACCATCTGTGACACCGGATTCCTGGACAAGTGCTTTTGACTACGAGACTGCCTGCTCCTACTAATACAATTGCCTGGTCTAACCACGGGACGCAACGTCTGTTTTGTCTTTATTCCTTCAACGTCTTGTTCCCCACGTGTCCCAGTGGGCACCAATAGGGGGCGCTACAACAATTAAATCTTGACACACAGGTGGTTCAGGCTCTGCTTAAAGGATCCCCAGAGCCAATCAGAAATCACCCCTTGAGTCAAAGTGACTCAGCAGAACTCCTGGGTCCATTCTCTAACAGAATGACTCAGCCTTTTTCAGCTCTGCTCACCCATACAGGCCTGTAAGCTTCCAGGCTTTGTTTCACACCGCCCAACACGTCTGCCACTCTGTGCGTGGCAGCACCAAGCGGGAGGCTGGCTGATAAGGCCAACAGTAAGGGGATTCGGAAGCGGGGGGAAGCGGGGAGTGGGTAGGACTGAAACTTCTGTTACTGCATCCTGAACCTCCTCCCAGAGGCAGATCTAAGGGAGGGCAAAGCTCTAAGTTTTGCAAGAAGCCTTAACATAAGGTGACCAACCGTCCTCCTTTAGGGAGGACAGTCCTCCTTTTGTAAGTTCTGTCCTCCCTCGAAAAGTGTCCTCCTACATGTCCTCCTTTTCGATATTTGAAGACTAATC
This sequence comes from Lerista edwardsae, assembly GCA_029204185.1. NCBI lineage: Eukaryota > Metazoa > Chordata > Lepidosauria > Squamata > Scincidae > Lerista > Lerista edwardsae. Next base: position 912,334 of record JAJKFI010000096.1, read on the forward strand.
TGTAAATCTCCGTATTCGATCGATGCCGATCCGATCCGTTGCGTGTGATGTGACGTATTTGTATTTGACATGACGATTCGTCAAGGCTCGGTGTAAAGAGCAAACAAGAAAAAGCTAGGCCCTGGCTTGACTTTATTTTGAAAGAATTGTAATACAAGCAGGATTGAGAGAGCTTATTTCATTGGTTGTTTGCAAAAGGTGTGAAGTTTTAGCTGGGGTCATATCAGGAATGCAAGCTATTCAGAAAGGTTACATGTAGCTAGTGCTGAAAACAGGGGATGGCCCCTTTACCCTGATAGGCTAATTGCTTGAGCCTGAGGGGTGTGGCCGCACAACCACCATCAAGACCTTCCAAACTGCACTACTCCTCCAGATCATCCTCCAAGAAGATCATCAGACCTGATAAAGCCCCGCCTCTCCTTCAAGTCCCGCCTCTCCTTCAAGCCCTGCCTATTTACGATTTTTTTTCTTCAATTTATTTGTGTCCTCCTTTTCACTGTAAAAAAGTTGGTCACCTTACTTAACATGCAGTGGAAATCACTCCTCTCCTGCACCGTTTTAGCCAGTCCTCACAGGGAACAGCAACATCTTCGCGTTGCTTACTGGCTACAGCAGCAAGGGAGAGGAGGGATTTACATGACAGGGTAAGGCTCCTTGCAACACTTAGAGCTTTGCCCTCCCTGTAGATCCACCTCTGCCTGCTCCAGATCTGAGTGGCCTGACATGGGTCTCCTCAGCTCTGAGCCCTCTGAAACGCAGCTGGCTGTGCCACTGGCTGTGGTCTCCTGCGGGAGGGAAGCAAACGCTCCTTTTCCCCCGAGGAGACCTGTGGTATCTCAGCAGGGCCAGGATCCACTGATCACGATTTTGGCACCTCTGGAGCCCTGGGCACTGCCTGAGTTTTTGACTATCTACTGAAAAAGGTACTACTGGCTATTTTTTTTTAATCATGTATTGAGCTCATTGTAGCCCTGAACCTTGTGGCTAGAGCTGCCACTGTCCTTACCTCATCAGTTTTCAGAAACAAAAACATTGTTTTAACATTGTTTTAAAAAAAATTTAACTGTTTTTTTTAACTGTTTTTAATATTGTTTTTAATATGTTTTAATTGTATATAGTGTGGCTTGTATTGCCTTTTAATTGTTTGTAAGCCGCCTTGTGTGCCTTCGGGCAGATATAGAAATCAAATAAATAATAAATAATTAATAATAATAATTGAGAGCGAAAGAGAGTGAGTGAGAGAGAGAGAGAGAGAGAGAGAGAGAGAGAGAGAGAGAGAGAGAGAGAGAGAG
>JAJKFI010000096.1:915033-929104 GCA_029204185.1 Lerista edwardsae
GTATGTATGTATGTATGTATGTATGTATGTATGTATGTATGTATGTACATCTCCTCTCTCCACTTGCAAAGAATGCATACAAGGCAGCATAAAAGGTAAAGGTTTCCCCACAATGGAATGGTCTAGTTGTGACCGACTGTAGGGGGCGGTGCTCATCTCCGTTTCTAAGCTGAAGAGCCAGCTTTTGTCCAAGGACAAGCTTCCGCGGTCATGTGGCCGGCATGACTATATGCCGTACCTTCCCACCGAAGTGGTCCCTATTTATCTACTCACATTTTTAAGTGCTTTCGAACTGCTAGGTTGGCAGGAGCTGGGACAAGCAATGGGAGCTCACTCGGTTGCACAGTCTCGAACTCCCAAACTTCCGGTCAGAAAGCCCAGCAGCAGCGGTTTAACCCGCAGCGCCATACATACAATATAAAACACAATAAAAACATAAAGGTGATATTTATAACAAGAAACACCATAAAAGCAGCAGATAAAAAACACAACAGAGCAACATACGTTTGTTTTATATGGGGGCTGAACAGGTGGTAAGAACTGCTTATCTTCCACCCCAGGAGATACTGAGCTATTTTAAAAGTTGACACCTGCTCAGAGCAGAAGGACTTTAATATTGTATAAAAGTGGGCAGCATCGAACACAACCCAAATCAACGTTGGCAAAGAGATCAAAGCAGTATGTTTAGCCCAGCAGCCCCAGAGCTGCTCAACTACGAGTTAACTGGGGACTCATGAAGTCCAAGCAATTCACCCAGCAAATCTGAAGTGAACCTTGGGTGCCACTAGAGTCATGGAAGCAACATGCCAAGGTTACTGCTCAGAAACAAGACCTGACCAAGAAATTCAGAGGGAAGCAAAATGTGTGAAGAAAAGCGCAAAGCCAACTAAAGCTGTGAGGCTTAGGAAAGTCCCAAGGTTGCAGAGCTCAACCTTGGAATCACTCAGAGACTTGGATTAGCAAGAACTTCTATATTTCCAGAAGTGGTCTTCTTGCAACAAAGAATAGCAAACAGATAACACATAGAGTAAAGCTTCTCGAATAGCAGTTCCAGTAGCTCCAACAGGTTCTGCAAACAGCTTCTGCAAATCCAGCAGCAGCAGCAGCACACACAGAGAGTATGTGGAGAATGAAAGCCAAAAGAGCAGAATGGATGTAGCAATTGTTCCTGGGCTTGACTAAATAGTCTCCAACATTCCATCTGAGATCACATGACCTCGTTCCCAGGCTAGGTGCAAGGTCAGAATGACCTAAGCACTTTATTGCTAGTCTGCTAGGCTGCCATTCAGGCCTGTAAATTCCCAGGGACCTAATTCAATATCCAAACAATGTGTTTCCTTCAGACTCCCAATATACCTCAGGGGTCTTCTGCACTTCCTAGTTTCTTCATGCAGCAGTCACACATGTGGGCCAAACAATACAGAGTGATGGTATGCAGCTATCTATTCCACTGATTCCCTTCATGTGACTTAACATGCATGATTTGCAGCTGGGCCGGTTGACAAAGGCTGGTGAGACCCATTTGCCGCACAATCCTGCATATGTTTTCTTAGAAGTTAGTCTCACTAGATTCAATGGGAGTGATGCCACGCACATGTGCGCAGGCTTGCAGCCTAAGTTCGGCTAGATAGCACGGACCATTTAATGGCAAGCTGCCAAAAAAGCTAAACAGATTGTCTTATTGGAAGACAGTTGTTGCTGTTTAAAAGAAACATCTATAGCAAAGAAAGAAGGCATGAAATGATGGTGACAGAACTTGCCAGGGTGACAGATTCATGAAGATCAGAAAGACTAAAGCAGCACATTTAAAAAGAGGAAATACAGCATTTCGCATAACTGATCAGTCGCGTTCATTTTCACTAAGATAATGCAACTGTGGCTCATAAATTAAAGTCAATGACACACAGTTTAGCAGTGTAATGCAGCATATCTAGTCAATTACAAATAAGGACATGCTTTATTTCTTCCAGTTAGAACTTACTTTTTGCAGAAGGTGAGTGCCTAGGACCTTTCACGGTGATTCATGGGCTCACATAATGGGTTCTTTTTTTTTTTTCAAATCAGAAGCCTGAACCCTGCATAGAAGTGTGATTATGGCTAATTTCACATTTAAGTATGTGGATTTAATTAGTTCCAACCAGGAAAAGAGGGAATTTGGAGCCCCTGGGCTACTAATCCCTGCTGGAACTAGTGCGTCAGCACAGACAATTGACAGCACCAGTAGTTACCTTTGGGACATTTATCCAGTGGTGCAATTCAAATAAATTAACAACCGGTTCTATGACTTCATAGCCGAAGCAAAACAAACAAAACCAAAGCCAGCCGAGGTAAGCGAGTGGGCGGGGCCCGGCCATTTAACAACCGGTTCTATAGAACCTGGGCGAACCCCCTGAATCCCACCACTGCATTTATCCCTGGGGCTGCGTCATGACACTTTGCCATTCTCAGTGGTAAGAAAGCAGTTGGAAGTGCGCACGTATTAGTGATAAATGACCAGCCTGAAACACAGGCAAGTGGATCGCATAAAGGAATGATGGCTTCTGCATTCCTGCTTCTCTTTCCTGGTGCCAATATGATCCTTCTCATGCCTTGTTCTTTCTTGGGCATTGCGCTTTGAAAGGGAGAGAAGTTATAGAAAAACGAAACCCCCAGGAACCATGAAACAGACTGTCACTCTTGGGCACTTCTTAAATACCGGGAGGGCTGCTTTGTAGAAGGGGGTTCTTTGGAGCGAAACAGAGTGCCAAGATTTGTTCTCTGCTGCCCCAGAAGACATGGCTAGCTCTAATAGGTGTAAGTCAGAGGAGGGACTTTTTTTTTTTTAACACAAGGACCCGCTGCTTATTGGGAAAAGCAAATTGACAATGAAAGCAATTCCATCACAAAGTGGTAAGCTCTCCCTTGTTGGACTAAGTGGACTGACTACAAGTCCCTTTCCAGCTGGCAAATCAAAGTCTTTCTGAAGCAAATACATTTACTCTGCAAAATATGGGCCCAATCCTATCCAGCTTTCCAGTGCTGATGCAGCTACAATGCAGCCCCGAGGTAAGGGAACAAATATTCCCTTCTCTTGTGACTGCCTCATAGGCTGCAGCACAGGCTCTGTTGGCATCGGCATTGAAAAATTGTATAAGATTGGGCACTATTATACCTACTTTGTTAGTCTTCCCTTGAGAAGGGAAGGCCTAACCCTATCCTTTTCCCTGCCCATCAGTGCAGCTGTGCCAAAATGCATCCTATGCAGGGAAGGGGCAGTTGCAGAGCTCTCCTTTGGGTAAGGGAACAATTATTCCCTTCAGCCTCTGTGGTGCTGGATGGGGGGGGCAATTGGATGTATAATAGCTGAATAGATACACTGGCCCACATGGTCCTGTGCTGTGGAATCAGGTCTGGGAAGGGGGTAAGAATTTGTGGCTGCCACTGCCCCCAGAGGCAGATCTAAGGGAGGGCAAAGCTCTAAGTTTTGCAAGAAGCCTTACCTTGCAGTGGAAATCACTCCTCTCCTGCACCGTTTTAGCCAATCCTCATAGGGAACAGCAACATCTTGGCATTGCTTACTGGCTACAGCAGCAAGGGAGAGGAGGGATTTACATGACAGGGTAAGGCTTCTTGCAACACTTAGAGCTTTGCCCTCCCTGTAGATCTGCCTCTGACTGCCTCTCCCACCTCTCTTGCTTATCTGCTCCAGCGAGATGCAGGAGGTGCCAATGTGGGAAGGAAGGTACAGTTCTTCTTGGCACAGCATTGAGCAGAGTGCCGAGCGATTTGTGGCAGACAGTACCAGTGGGAGGACAGTGATGACATCCTTTGGTAAACATAGGATTGGACTCGGAGTTGGGCAATGTGCACGGAAGGAGGTTTGTGGAAGTGAATTTCCTTGCCTTCTCCTCAGCCCTGCCACGAAAATCCATCCCAGAGGCTTGGAGGACCCTCCAGAACAGGGCGTTTTTGGGTGCAGAGGGTTGCATGATTAAGGGAAGTTTGCAGAAGGGTTCCCCTTGAGCCAATGAAAGTGCTTCCATTTGAAAAAGAGAAATTTTGGATACGACCCCTATTACAGTTTGTGTACAATTTCAATGCAATGTGTGAAGATTAGATGTGTCCAACGTTGTAATCAGACAGTGTGGCAATTAGGATACCATAACTTTACCGATCCTGACCTGGAAACTGTCTGGAAGCAATACCATTGGCGTTCAGGCTAGCTGGAGTCAATTATGTTAAATCGTTGGTTGCTTCTCCCCAAACAAGCATTAACGATGCTGTCAAATGACCCAGAATACAAATGTTCTCTTGAGATTAACAAGAAGATTCATTATCTATTTTAAACACCCACTAGGTTTACATTTGAGTAAGGTTTTCAGCTACCATAAGCAAATGCAGCATGCTTTCAGCTTCTGATGTACACCGCGGGGTGTCAGAAAAAAACAACACTGTTCTAATATTTAAAAGTGATCATGCAGAATACATTGACATTGAATTATTTCTTTATAGTGCTCTATCTATGATGCAGGCAGTCTGATCCTATCCCCCCTGCCAGCCCATAGTATGCAGTGCTGTTGATGGAGCATACACTCAATGAAATGGTGGGGGGAGAGGCCAGACGACCTGGGAGGGATAAGTAAAAATCTTTTTAAATTACCTCCCCACCAGTTGCCTGGCCTTTCATGGATATCCTTGGACCAAGACCAATTATTTAGCTGGCATACGCTTGAGGACGCATAGAGGTGAGGGGGGAATAGGCTTGTACTGTAGCTGCTAAGATCAGGGCCGGCTTTAAGCCAGTATGACCAATGTCATCACATTTGGCCCTTGTGGTCGTCGTCTCCATTGGGGCGTCTGCGGGGGGAAGGACAGTACCTGCCGATGGTGGGCGTACTTCCGTTGACGCTCCTGGTGATGGTTGCGCTTCGATAAACAGGCAGGAGACGCAGTTGTCCTAGGCAAGGCTTTTATTTGAGTCAGACACTTTACATTCATCAGTGCTGCATTTAAAGGGGCCGCGTTGCATCACGGGCCCCTCTGAGGGTCTCTCTCGCTCAGCCCCTCAGTAGGCTATGAGGACCGGCGGCGAGGGCCGCTTTGGGGGGCCTCGCTCTGGTTGGACCTCCTGTGGGGCTCGGCCTCCCATTCCTCAGGCAGGCCGATGTTCAACCGGGCAGCAGCCTGGGTTCCTTGGAGCCCACCCGTCGGGCCTGGACGCACCTCTAAATAAGATGGGGGAGGGCGGAGCAGCCCCCTTCCTATGGGGGAGAGCCCTGGGCGCCGCGCTCTTACAGCTTCCAACAAGGGGTCCGGTTCCTGTCTAACAAGGCCTTCGGATCGGCCTCCAGTGATTCCTCCGTCTGAGGCAAGAAGGGGAGGAGGATGGCCAATCCCCGTGGCCCCTTCGGCTACTGGACCTCCATCCCATGCCCAAGAGCAACCGCTCTCTGGCCTGTCCAGACCTCTTATGAGGCCTGGAGCCCCGGAAGCAGGCCCTGCCCCTTCCTGTGGGCGTGCCCTGGGGCTGTCTACTAATGCAGCCTTCAGGCCAGGTGTGGGGCCTTGGGCTTGGTAGAGGCTGGGTCTGTTCAAAGGGGCTTCCCTAAGGCTTCCCTGGCCCTGCCCTTTAGGCTTCAGGCCTACAGGGCTTGGGGCCAGCTCTCCTGAGCTTCCCTGGTTCGTTCCCCCCTCTTTCTGGGGAAAGGGGTGCCAGTCCACCTCTGCCCTGACTCTGGGTGGGCTGCTCATCCCTGACGCCCCCCGGGAGGGGGCGGGGAAGGCCCCTTGAGCTCCCTGCTGCTCTTCCCCAGGCGGGGCATGGGCGAGGGCCCTTCTTCTCTTGTCCCCCTGTGTCCCGGTGGCTGCTTCGGACCCCCCAGGGCCCCGATCCTGGTGGTCTTTGCCCCCTTGTGACCTCAGGTAAGTGCCTGCGGCCGGCGGGGGGGCCCAGGACACCCCGCGGGGGTGACAGCCCCACACTTTTTTGGGAGGGCACACCTGCACAGTGAGCATATTGCCTGTTACTGCAACCCAGATCTCTGTGGGCTGTAAGTCAGTGGGATGAGCAGAGCAGCTCTACCTTGTGCCCTTCCCACCTGCCCCTGAACTGCCCCAAATGGGCCACCGGGAAGCATTTGGTGGTGACGTTATCATATCACCACCAACTATTTCCAGGTATCATGTATAGCACTACAAGCTCTTTTCCTGGTGAGTTGGGAGGCCACCAGGAAGGTGGGGGAGCATGGGAATGCCCCACATTGGGCCCCACTGCTCCAGGACCCGGCCCAGGCTGATACCCTCCACATTCCAACCTTGATTATCCCGTCCCCTAATCTACTTCAGTGGGACATGCAGGCACCGCTGTAATCCTGCTGGATTGCAAGATCTGCTGCTGTAAGCTGCAGATAGGATTGGGGCCTTACTTATGTATCATGATATGAACAACTGCCACATTCCCAGTTGCATAATTTCTTCTTCTACGAAAGGTAAAAGGTAAAGGTTTCCCTATGACCGAATGGTCTAGTCGTGACCGACTGTAGGGGGCGGTGCTCATCTCCGTTTCAAAGCCTGTAAAGCTGGCATTTTGTCCAAGGACAAGCTTCCGTGGTCATGTGGCCGGCATGACTCTACGCCGTAGTGCATGGAACGCCGTTACCTTCCCACCGAAGTGGTCCCTATTTATCTACTTGCATTTAGGTGCTTTCGAACTGCTAGGTTGGCAGGAGCTGGGACAAGCAACGGGAGGTCACTCCGTCGCGCAGTCTTGAACTCCCAACCTTCCGGTCGAAAAGCCCAGCAGCAGCGGTTTAACCCGCTGCACCACCGCATCCCTCTTCTACGAATAGCTTCTTGCTATTTCATCAAGCAGATGTACACACAAGCAGAATATTGCTGATTGAGACTTGGAGGCTATCAATTTTAAAACAAGAGGAAAAGAAACAAGAACATGATTTAAAAAAAATCCTTCATTTATTTACAGGCACAAAAAGGACATTTAAATGTAAATTGCAATGAGAAATATTGATCTACCTTTTTTAGTGAAATGCATCTTATTATGACTGATGAAATTGAGCAATCCGAAGTGGAATTTTCTATAGCTAATCCTCAAGAGAAAAACTTTCATTAGGAGTAAAATTATAGCCCTTAATTTTCTTCATCCAAAAGCTTCTGAATGAAATTAAAGATCAGCTTTTACATTGAAACTTTTCTATAATCTTGCTGTTCACAGTGGCATTGTGCGCGCCTAATTGCCAGGCAGACAAAAGAATGTTTCACATGCTCAAAAAGCCAAACAAAACCAAACTTATCTCCAAGTTCTTGCTGATCACTGAGTTTCATGAGCCATGCTACTGGAAGCGAAAATAGAAACTGTGAATGCTACCCTTTCATTTCTGAAATTTATCTTTGACTTCCTTAGTGTAAAGCTTTTATTGCTCATTCAGTAAAAATAATGTGCTGCTTTGCACATCTGAGATGCCTAAAGCATTTGATGATATTGGACTTAACTATTCTGCAGAAATGCAGAAATGAGCCATGAGATCATCAGATTTATGGGATTTGCAAGTCTCACTGGTGGACCATGCCTTAAAATATCTACACTGGTGGCAATCGAGTCAAACAAATGCTTTTCAAAAGAGTGTCCTTTTTTGGCTGTGTTACTGTTAATAATCAACCCAAACAAGTATGGATGCTAGTGTACATTGATTGGGGTCCAAAAATCCTCACCTACACTAGGGCCTTTCAGACCCCATTTCATGGGGCAATCTATTGCAGTATCCTCCCACTAAGTATGGAACGCTGGGTCATATAATTATCCAGAATGTGTTACGTAATACAAGGAATGTAATGTGGGCATAAGGGAAAAGATACACTTCCCATATACACTTGGAAATCACTTTGAATGATGGGGATTTAAATGATGCAGTGGTAGCAATTTTGGCACTGCTGCTCCTATGGGAGCCAGGCAGCTTAAGATTGGGCTGCTCTTTAGTTACTTACAGCCCAATCCTAACAAACTTTCCAGTGCCAATGCAGCCATGCCAATGGGGCACGCACTGTGGGTGCCATCCTAAAATGTGTTAGGCCAGCATAAGCTAAGCCAGCAAAGTTTGGCCAGCACGAGGGCCATGGTAAAGTATGTTTGGACCACTCTCGGAGTCAGAGAGGCCAGCGCACAGACGTGAGCCATCCTCCCTGACTCCAAGAGTGGTTCAAACACGCTTTATGGTGGCCCTTGTGCTTGCCAAACTTTGCTGACAAAGCTTATGCCAACCTAACTCCGGTTTAGGATTGTGCTCTGTAACTCTGTGATGGAGAGGCAGTCACAGAGGCCGCCTCAAGCTGAGGGAATGTCTGTTGTCTTATCTCGGGGCTGCATTGCATCAGTGTCAGAAAGTTGGTTAGGATTAGTCTGATCAGTGTTTTTTTCCACGATTGTACCATTTTTATAACAATCAATCAATCAATCAATCAATCAATCAATCAACAGGTACTTATATACCGCTTTTCAACACGAAGTTCACAAAGAGGTTTACAGGCAAATAGTAATAATAACGTTAAATGGCTCCCTGTCCCAAAAGGGCTCACAATCTAAAAATAAGGCAGACCGCCAGCAACAGCCACTAGAAAGACTGCGCAGGGGTGAAGAGGGACAGTTACTCTCCCCCTGCTAAATATAAGAGGAACACCACTGGAAAAAGTGCCTCTTGTCCATTTAGCAGGGGCGAGCAATAACAAGAACCAGCAATATCAAGAGAAAAGTGAGGAGTGAAGGAAGGGTAAGGAATAGACAACTGATGTCTCTCAGGGTGCAATCCTAAACTGAGTTAGACTGGCTTAAGCTAAGCCAGCAAAGTTTGGCCAGCACATGGGCCACCGTCAAGTATTATATGTTTGGACCACTCTTGGAGTCAGAGAGGCCAGCACACAGAGGTGAGCCATCCTCCCTGACTCCAAGAGTAGTCCAAAAGCTGGTGGCCCTTGTGCTAGCCAAACTTTGCTGGCAAAGTTTAGGCCAGCCTAATTCCCGTTTGGGATTGTGCTCTCAGTCTTTTGAGTGAAAGACATGTGCTGGACAGAGCCATTTGATTTGATTTAGGCTTACAAGGCATAATGCCCAAGAGTGCTGACCAAATATTGTTATGTCCACCCTTTTGTTGGTCCCATTGAAACATATACACTGAGGAGAAAGTGCATCTCAGAGACAATATTGACAACATGACATATGATATGAGAGCACAGTTTCAGGCAGTGTCAGGTGCTGTTAAAGGTATCCAAAGATCAGCCAAGGTATTAGCCAGAGATGAGATGTTCAAGCTGGGTCATCACTTGTGGTTCAGATTACATGTAAGCCTTAGGAGGATTATCCATGTCAGGGCAGGTGAGATCTGAAAGCAAATTCAGGATCTGAAGCTGGCAGCAACTGAAGGTCAAACCCAAAGCGAAGAATAGTAGACTCATAGGGAGGCACAGAAGAAAAGGAAAATAAAGGCACATGTTCGTGGGCAGAAATACAGTCCAATTTTGAATTGGTGCTTCGATGGCCAGGTAGCTGGGAGCCATTAAAACCCTAAGCTCCAGCTAAAAATGCTGTAAAATCTGAATGCTGTTACTGGCTTTTTTCAGAATTAGTTTAATATTATTTAGCTGTTCCTTGGATTTTCTCCATTTACTATATGCAATTTGCTTGTTGTTGTCTATAAGCTGCCTTCAGTATTTATGCGGAAAGGTAAGGTAAGTTAAAATGGTCAAGACTCAAGAGTGTTGAATCTCCAGTTTTAAAATAAATAATTGTAAAAGCAACAACCATCACCAAGGTGAACTCTTGAGTTTGACCCCTTCCACAAGTTTCTCATTTTCTGTTGTGACCACATTCAGGGCTTGTCCACACATATATTTATTAAATTATTGCACAAATTAATGGACTGGAAACAGTCTAAGCATGTTCATAATTCTATAGCCTGTGAGATGAGTCTTGATAATTGCATAATTTCTATTCCAGTGCTGGTAACTGGACAATTGGAGAAACAACTACCTGGATGGGCATCTTTTGAATCACATTATGGGAATATCAGCCCATATTTTACCATGCGCTCAATGACTATGGCAACTGCAGTGGACTGCACATTTGGTGAGGCTGTACGTTGGGTACACCTAATGTGCACTGCTACATATGGGTACCCAATGTGTGAAGAAAACGTCAGTCAAACAGTTAATATTCAATGGCTTAGAGCACAATCCTAACGTGGAGATAGGCCGGCACAGTTAGGCCAGCAAAGTTTGGCCAGCACAAGGGCCACTGGAAAGCACGTTTGGGCCACTCTTGGAGTCAGGGAGGATGGCGCAAGTCTGTGTGCCAGCAACTCTGACTCCAAGAATGGTCCAAACATACTTTATGGTGGCCCTTGTGCCAGCCAAATTTTGCTGGCCTAACTGTGCCGGCCTAACTCCATGCTAGGATTGTGCTCTTAATTACAGGCAGAAATTCACAAGTGCCAGTGAGGTCAACTTTGATGGCATCTCAGGTCAAATTCCAGACACCTGACCATAGCTGAATGCAGGTACATTGTTGTCTTCTGCATTTTATGAGGGTACCACTGGCTCCGAGTGTTGTAAACATGTACAAGCACATGTACAACACCCAGAGAGGAGAGAGTTCCCACTCTGGGCCAGTGCCGGTTGGTGATATGCCCCAGCAGTGCCAGCCATGGTAAGTGATTTTTTGGGGGGATGGGAGAGGCAGGGATGGGACAGAATGGAAAGGGGAGGGGAGAATCAGGCCCACCGGGGTTGGGTGGGACCTAGTGATGGCCTCTACCACCAGATCCTATGCCCTGCTTCGGGCCAGGCAGCCCAACACGTGAGCTCCATTGGCTACTTTGCACTGGCCAAATAGCCAGCGGAAACACAAGTAGTCCCATTACAGGGCCTGGAACTTTACTCAGGAAAAGGGGATAAATGCTCCTTCCCCTGAGGAGACCCCAGTATTTGACAGTGCATATAGGATGCAGCAATAGCCATTTTGGGGCTACTCTGGCTGATGGGCAGTTTAGGATTGGGCTGCCAGGGATTGGGAACCATTCCAAGAAACCACAACTGATCATTAGTTGGGAAAATGTTCTCTGCCAGAGTTTGTACATCCTTCACACTCAGGTAGGAATTCAACTGGCAAAGCCCGGTATGTTCAGTATACAAATCCACCAGCTGTCTTTATGACATGTGTTTCTTATTTGGTAAATTGATTTATGTGAGGCAGTGACAGTCACCGGAAAGGCAAGCCTTAGTTTCTGAAGAAAACAATATACCAAAAAATGGTACCAGTTGCCTGCACACTTTAGAAGCAGTAATCTCCACCAAGGGGAGGGAGTCATTTGAAATCTTTAGTTCACATACCAAAACTTAGGAAACATATCTTGTTTCAAGCATCGAGTACATTTTTGGCACTCTAGAAATGTTAAAAAGCACTAGTTCTGCATATTTGATGGAGACCAAAGAAAGATTTTTCATAGAAAACCTTCTAACAAGATCTGAAAGAACTTTTAAAAGACTGATTACAATAGGTAGAAAAGAAGTGGGAGGAATAACACTCAGTTTTAGGACTCTTGATGTAATTTTCTTTCATTTAAAAATTGCTCATTACATACAATAGGAACAAAATTTGTCTCTTTTCCAATCCCCCCATTTTAGTTTTCTTAGGAAAGCCTTGAATCAAAGAAGAAAGGTGTGATTCAATTTTAAAGTACAAGATGCAATTTATTCACTGCAATACCTTTTTCATAATGAGTAGCTATTTCTTGAGAGGGTTAGGGTTTTTTGCCAATTACAAAGCTAAACATGTATTCTTATTTTGAACAATGATTTCAGCCACTGTGGGACAGATTACTTAATACAAAAAGGCATGTTGCTATTAGAACCTCTCTGGGCACAGGACAACCTGATCCGCATCAAATACTAATGGAGAAAGGGAAGAAAACTGCAGAGACATCACCGATGTCACTGTGCTAAAAAGTGTCATGCTGGTTTTTTGCATTGTTATCAAATAATTTGACTAGGCAGGTCTGCCTTTCTGTACAGTTCAGGGTGCATTGATTGCTTTGAATGGCAGAGTGATGGAGGTGGCAGTGGGTGTCCCATGTGCACTTCATACCTGCTTCCCACCTCTGCCTTCCACCTGGCTGCCCACCTATTTGCACTGCAGAGGTGCAGTGCAGAGCTGGCCATGTGCCAACTAAGTGCCGCCTCTTCTGCAGAAGACAAAAATGAGGAAAGTAGAGTGCAGGTATCCTAAAGAATCTTCCAGGAGACATTCTAGGATGCTGGCAGATGCCTTTTCTCACTTCCTCAGATATGGTAAGGGAGATGTCACTAGGTCCCACTGCCATTGGAGGAAAAACAAAAAGAAGGACATGGCAGTGCTTCATCACCTGAATCATGCTTCCCTCTAAGTTGCATGGCTGCAAAGCTTGAAACCAAGCTCCGCGCAGCATGGAGCTCGACAACCTGGAAGTTTGGTAATGATGTACAATATCATCACCAAATCCCCAACAGAGCATTGTGATACAGTTATTACATCATTCAGCAGCAGCAGGAGTCCACATAGCAGTTCAGACCTCTTTTAGGGAACAAAAAGGGTGGGTTTTGGCAGTCGCGGATCTAGGGGGGGCTGGGGGGGCATGAGCCCTGGGCGCCATCTTGGGGCCATCTTGGGGGGTGCTGGTGGCATGGCGCGCTCCCCGCCTCCCCCCCGCAACATGGCGCCCGTGCAGAGGCGGATCTAGGGGATGCAGGTAGATGCGCCTGCGCAGAGGCGGATCTAGGGGATGCGGAGCCCAGGTCTACCCATTGGGACCAGCTGCGGGTAGATCAGCGCTCTGCAGGTCGGGAAAGCGTCCGGAGCCCGGACCTTCCCCCACCCATTCATAGCATCTTTAAAGTAGTCTGAAAGCCAGCTATATAACTTTCATGGATATATACTGATCATCAATATGCTGATGACACCCAACTCTATCTCTCCTTTCCCCCTGATTCTGAGGAGGCGGTTGAAGTCCTGGATCACTGTCTGGAGGCGGTTGGGGGCTGGATGTGGGCGAACAAGCTGAAATTAAATCCGGATAAGACAGAGGTACTTTTGGTTTGGAAATCCACAGCTCGGGTATTGGACTATCGTCCTGCTCTGAATGGGGTTGCACTTCCTCTGAAGGAGCAGATTCGCAGCTTGGGGGTTCTCCTGGATCCACAGCTACACCTGGAGTCCCAGGTGGCGGTGGTGGCCAGGGGAGCCTTTGCTCAGCTTCAGCTGATTCGCCAGCTGCGGCCATACCTGAGCTGTGCAGACCTGGCCACGGTGACCCATGCCCTAGTGACATCTAGATTAGATTATTGCAATGCGCTCTACGTGGGGCTGCCTTTGAAGACGGTCCGTAAATTACAACTAGTACAGAACGAGGCGGCTCGGGTGGTTGCTGGGGTACATCGGTTTGACTCTGTTGAGCCGTTGCTTCGGCGACTACACTGGCTGCCGGTTCTGTTCCGGGCCCAATTCAAGGTGCTAGTTTTGACTTTTAAAGCCCTTTATGGCTCGGGTCCGGGGTATTTGAGGGACCGCCTCCTTCCATATAATCCAACCTGTACTCTTAGATCATCTGGGGGGGGCCCTTTTGACTGTGCCGCCACCAGGAGAAGTGAGAGGGGTGGCGGCCAGGAAGAGGGCCTTCTCGGTGGTGGCCCCCCAACTTTGGAACACCCTCCCCTTAGAATTGAGAACTGCTCCCTCTTTGTTTACATTTCGGCGGGGGCTGAAGACCTTTTTATTTCAAAAAGCTTTTAACTGTTGACAGGCTGGCTGGCCGGTTGGTTACATTTTTATAATACCTTATGATCCACTGGGCTTGTTGTTTTCAAATTGTATTGTTTTGTTTTAATTTTGTTTTATTGTATTGTTTTTAATACTGTTTTTAAATTGCTTTTTAATGTTAATTTTATATTGCATTTTTATGTTGTAATGCTGCCTTGAGTGCCTTCGGGCAAAAAGGCGGGATAGAAATATAATAATAATAATAATAATAATAATAATAATAATAATAATAATAAT
>JAJKFI010000096.1:930580-1059023 GCA_029204185.1 Lerista edwardsae
CACACACACACACACACACACACACACACACACACACACACACACACGACACATATTTGAAAAACAGGTAAGATTTTTCAATACACGTTCCAACCCAACCCGCCCACATTACAAATAATAGCTTCACTGGAATTATTATTATTATTATTCCTCATCAAATACTGTGCTGCTATTTCAGTAGCGCAAATAATCAGTTTTCTGTTAGGGAAAATTCACATTATGTTTGATATAGTTGGTTCTAGAATGGTCAAAACAAATTCCATTGTAAAAGAAATTTAAAGCAACTCATATAAAACATGTCAAATAATGCTGCTTCACAGGAGATTTTTTTTAAAAATTACAATATTCAAGGAAAAAAAGGAGAAAAAACCTTACATGAGATCATAAAAATGTTGCCATTTCCTATAAATCTACGATAAATGTCTGAGTGACACCCATCCAGGGGACATAGTAAAGTAGACTTTTTTTCCCCAGTTTGTATTATAAGACACTTACATTTAATGATGAATAGTAACATTTCCCAGAGAGCAATCCTAACCTGGAGTTAGGCCAGCACAGTACAGTGGCACAAGGGCCACTGTAAAGCACTTTTGGACCACTCTCAGAGTCAGGGAGGATGGTGCACGTCTGTGTGCTGGCCTCTGACTCTGAGAGTGGTCCAAACATACCTTATGGTGTCCCTTGTGCCAGCCAAACTGTGCTGGCGTAACTCCAGGTTAGGATTGCTCTCTCAAAATTGTGCAGGATGCAGTCATTGAGAAGAACAGATGCAAACAGAGATGGATGCATGCCAAAATGACATTGCATAAGTATCTTCCTTTTGTCATAGAGGCACACAAAACTTATTACTCCAGCACAAGTGCATTTAGGATAACAGCCAAGGCCTTTAATCATCCTCCAATAATCTTCACCAGGTAATTAAAATCTGTTTTAATTACTGCAAAGTGACAAGCTTGTCTCGTTTATTGTTTTTTTGTCACCATTCTCAACTGTTGCTACAAAAGGAAGGGGGAAATGCCAGGCAAGGTAATGAGACACCGCAGAAATGCTCTTTTTTCCTGATTTCATGCTTCTGATAAAAATAAGGGCACCAAACATGGAAGGCACTCACTTCTGAATGAGGGACCAATCCAGAACTGCCCGACCACCCGGGAATGCAGCGGTAGCCAAGCGGCTACTGCTGCACCTCGCGGAAGCCAGGCAACCCTGGCAGGCTCCGCAGGAATGGGGGTGGGGCATTTGTCCCCTTTTCCTGCAGTAAGGGCACAGGGCAACCAACGGGTTTCCTCACTTCTGCACCGGCTATTTAACTGGCACAGAAGGGAGGGCCTCTGAGTAAGGTCATGCGGCCTCACTCAGAGGTCGAGAACCAGTGGTGATAGTCACCGCTGGTTCCCCCCGCTCCACCCCTCCCCCGTTTCAGAACGCCCTCCCGCCCCGCCCCAAACGGCTGCATCATCAGTGAGTGGAGAACTCACCACCCCGCACCATTACCGAAGCAGCTTATTGCCGGCATTGGAGGTGCTTTGCAGCGTTTTGCGCGACATTTGCCCAGACAGTACTGGCCATTGGACTGGGCCCTGAGTCCTGCCTGTGCAGCCAACATTTTTCAGCTGTGGACTGCTGCTGCTATACCGCGTTGCACCCATGTAAAATGTGATGCGTTTCCAAAACAGGGAATTCTGAGCTACGGTCATCCCAGGCACAAAGCAGGGTGATGCAGCTTGTGTTAGTGACAGATCAAGGAGGGGGTGAATGGGCAGCAGGTTCAGGGCAGCGGTGTTATGCTGCCAGAACGCTGGGCAGGACATCCGGGTGATCGACAGCCCGCCTGTCGCGTTCCTCAGCATTACGCCGTTTGCGTAATGTACGCAAGCTGCGTAATTGGTTACGCAAATGGCGTAACGCTGCAGAACGCGACGGGCGGGATGTCGATCACCTGGATGTCCCGCCCAGCGTTCCGGCAGCCTAACACTGCTGGTTCAGGGTGTCTTTCACTCGGCTACCACCTCCCTGCAGCCCACCATGGAGGTGGAGCTGCATTGATTTCATCCTTGCTTGCTAAAAACATGATCATCTACCTCCCTCCATCCTTGCACAGGGTTTAAAGGGGACACTTTACACTTTAAACCACACATGAGGCAGGGGCATCCTCATGTGGCACTTAATGTTTAAAGGGACACACTGCCTTTAAGTTTTAAACATAGAGTGAGGGGAGAGAATAGCAAAGCACAGCGCAGAGGCCTTCTGGAACATGTTCCCTTGAAATGTTAAACCCTTCGACAGGGCAGAGTGTGGTGAGGAAGGGGCTCATCTTTTTGGAAGGCAGAAGACTTGGGTGGGCCGTCCATCTGAGCTGATGATCTCCTTCAGCAGTTCTGAGATAATGAACATATGGGAGATATTATCCAGTTACAATCTATGTTGTCTTTATTTAAGATAGTAGAACATCTAAGAAAACAATTCATGCCCTCTACACAGTTGCTTCAGCCGTGCGAACTCTCTGGTTTTCGCATCCAGAGGTCCACATCATAAACAGGGATTTTGGCCTTAACAACTCTACAGCTTTGGCTGTATTTTATGCATGTTCTAGCGATGACAGGCCTAGTAGGAACATCGCTGGAAGAAGAAGCCAGCTGGCTGTTGCCTGGGAATAGCCACATGAATATTTTATATGTGTCAGTGCAGCTGTGTGTTAAATCTTAGCTGAACTGGAGTCATCAGTGCACACTGGAATGCACATCTACAGACTCTCCCAACTGATGGGAATTTCAAAGCTACCAGAGCAATAAATGTGACATCAGATAAGAGCTAAAGATCTAATTGAAAGAAGTCTGTGAGATCATGGGCCTCCGTCGGAGTACAGTTTCAGTGGCCGCACGTGTCCTTGGCTAACTGCACAATGAATGGCTTCTTCTCAGTGTGTCTCCTCACCATTTCACCCTACAAGTCTGGATGAAAGTAACTGAGAATGAAATAAATACTTATCACGTATGGTGGTATATCCTACTTCTGCATCAGGGCTATTTTAAAAAAAATGTCTGGGATTTTTTTTCCTGGTAGACTGTAGTCATTTTAATGCTCATTTACTGATTTCTAAGCTTATGCATTGTTACATTCAGTGGTGTCATCCTCAAACGATGTTCCGGAACGCTAGGCAGGACTTACCGCCTGATTGGCTGCCCATCCATGACGTGTCGCTGCCTGCCCGCCCACCGTGTGGGCACCCCTGGCTTCGGAGGGGGTACCCGCTTGCCTGGGGGGCGCACCGGGTGCCTGGGCAAGCAGCGGAGGGGCGCGCCAACCGGAGGGAGCCCGTGCAGCGGGCGGGCAGGCAGCGTCACGTAACGGACAGCCTGTCAATCAAACGGTAAGTCCCGCCTAGCATTCTGGAGCACCACTGGTTACATTACGTTGTCTGAGGGACAGCACAGCATCTGCTCATGAAGAATTCCTACAAGTCTCAGTAGAAACCTGTTCCTCGCCCCTACCATGTGTGCGTAGGCATCTCAAGAGTTGCTGGCAGGAAGTGGAAGGTCCGTATGCATATTCCATACCTGGTTCAGGCCACGCTCCCCCATTCAGCACTGTCCTATGCAGACAAACAATGAATGTGCAGCTCGCTCTTGCGCAGGTGAGATGAAAATTGCTGATCTAGACCAGTGGTCAGGGAACAGGGGTAAATTACCCCAAATGGGGTAAAAATGAAATTCCTGGGGGTAATGGACGGTCATGCTGCCGAGACACAGCCAGGCATGCATATGAATCTATATGCATGCCCAGCTGTGTCTTGGCAGCGCGGCCGTCCATTACCCCCATTCCGGTTCCGTGGCTGGCTGGCTCCGTTTTGTTTTGTTTGTTTTGCTCTGCCCACTTTCGCCAGCCAGCAAAACGCACCCCAGACTGCTCTACGCCTGCTCTGCTTTTCACACCACGGCAGTCTAGAGCACGTGGACACAGCAAGGAGAGCAGCAGAGCGGCGGCGCATTGGACCTGAGCGGCAGCGGAGCAGAGCGACAGTGAAGAGGCAAGCCAGGGGTGGCCGGGCATCGGAGGTGAGGGAAGGCACGTGTCTTTCCCCCCGCCTCCGTTGCCCTGCCGGGCAAATAAAAAGCAATGAGTTCCAATATGTAATTTTTTTTCTTTTGTTCTGGCGGGGGTGGGTGGGTAACGTCGGCGTATCTAAATATATTTTGGGGTAAAAGGTAAAAAAGTTCCCTGACCCCTGATCTAGACAGTGGCAAGACCACATAATTTTGGTTATACCAGTTTGAGCACAAACTGGGCGCTCCCAGATTGTACGTTGCCAGTGGGAAAATTTTTTCTCTCAGGCTCACTACTTCATAAACATAAAATTTTCTCCATGAAATAACTACTCATTGTTCCGCCAATGATGTTTTTTCTTCTTGACTATATTAATACGGCACCTGCCACGAATCCTAAGTGTTTGCAAAACCATGTAAAGTTTTAAAACAGCCACAGATTTAAAACAAAAAACAAAAAACCTTAAACCTTGTTTGCCTGCATTTTGACCTAAAATGTTTCTTTTTTGTTATTATTAATATTGCTGAGTTATAAACAACCCAAAATAGGAAGTTATATATTTTAAAAAAAATGCTGACAAGACCTCAAGTTCTCTCTAGAGTTGTAAACAGCAATGCTGTAATGAGTCAGGTGCCTGATGTCTTTCACAGGTATAGATTCATTTTTAGAAACACCAGGCCACTTATGGCCTACATTTGCACTACACAGAGTCCTTCACAGAGCTTTGTGGCCATTTTTTTTTATCTGAAAGGAAGCGAAGAAATATCATTTTAATTTAATTAGTTCTCTATTTTGCCTACAGGCTTGAGGAGTTGCAAAATATGTACGCTTGGTCTTACAAATGGCTTGTGAAAGTAACTCTGTTCTGTTTCTTCGTCAAATACAAACCATTTTTGTTTTGTTTTTCTAATGAGTCGTTTCAGGGAGTGGGTGTTGCTTAGTTTGTGGAAGGCACCCTGTTATCTGCATAATTCGTTACCAAAACGGCAGCATCTCTTGATTTCAATCGAAATACAAGCCAGTTCTCAGGCATAACCCTCAGTCTTCTATCGCGATCATGAATTATGCAAGGCATGAAACATTAGATGAAAACATCATATTGAAATGTCCCCTGCCATTCCTTCTAGTTAAAGCCACTTATAGTCCAATCCAGAGCTGCCCAAGTGCCTGTGGTATCCCACGGCAACCAGGCAGCTGATGGCGGCTCTGCAGGGAAAGGGGATGTTTGTCCCCTTTCCCTGTGGTAAGGGCACAGGGTGGGCAATTAGTCTCAAGCAAGAGCCTCTGTGTAAGGCTTCACGGCCTTACATGGCAGTCAAGAACCAGAGGCAAGAGTCGCTGCTGGTCCCGCCCGCCACTCCACTCCTACCTCCACCCCAGAATGCTCTCCCACCCTGCCTGGAAAGGCCACATCGCAGGCAAGCGGCAGAGTTACCTCTCACCGTGAGCAGTGCTCCCTCCCAGGGGCCCATGGTTGGTGTCGCCATGGTGCTGCCCCAGCGCCGGTGGTAATGGCTTACCACCGGCGTTGGAGGCGCTTTATGGCACCTTGTGCAACATCAGCGCAAGTAGTAAGCTCATACCACTTGCACTGAAGGGCTCTGGATAGGGCCCTTCAGCTCCAATCCTATACACATGCTTCATGGGAGTAAGCTCTGTTGAACACCATTAGACTAAGTTCCGCATAGACATGCATGGGATTGTGCTGTTAGCTATGTTTACTGCATACTGCTTCTCTCCCATATGGACAACTAGATCCATGTTCATTATGACAGTGACATGTACAGTTGTGGTAGGAATTTGTAAGGCCTTTTTTCCCCAATTAAAACTATTTTGAGAAATGACCACACACCTAATTATATTAGGACATTATTACGCATAGGGTGTCAAGATACAAACTAAACCTAACAGACAAGCACTCTTTGATGGCATCATATATACGGCTTAAAGATGCCTCAGTGAATCAATTATATCGTTTCCCAATGTAGGGGGTGACATACTGCAGAAAAATCAGCAAAGCACACTGGTACCAAAACAGCAGTCAGTGATCTCTCTATTTTTAGTCATTGCTTTTCTTAGGCCTGGACGCGAATGTAATGCAATTTTAGAAATAAGCAGCTCGTGAGAATAGAATTCTTTTCCAACTTAATTTCAACCATTCCTTGTATTGCATATAACTCCCCTGGAGGTAAAGAATAAACCCACTGTAATCATTTGGAGGTGATATTTTGCACTGGAAAGAAAAGGAAAATACCGATCAATGCAAGCGGTAAGGAGCAATGATAAACTCGTTAGTGCCTCCAGTATGTCAACTAATTCTCTTCCAGAGTCACCTTGCAATATAAGCCTCTGCAGCCGACTGTGACGTGCCCCAGACAGAAGATCAGAACAAGCCAAGACTGACTAGTCAGTTTCAAAGAGACAGCAATATCCTGAGTGCTTTGCAGTGGCGTTCCTAGAGAGGGAGGCAAAATGCTAAGTGTTGCAGGAGCCTGAGCTCCTGTGTAATGTGGTCCCTCCTCCTCACCTCCCCAGCCATTCACAACTCAGACAGCAAAGTCTCTGAGCCAGGTCTCTGAACTGCAAATGGCTCTAGAGGTGAGGGGAAGGACCAATTACCATGGAACTCAGGCTCCTGCAACACTTAGCATTCCCCCTCCCCCATAGGAATGCCACGAGTGCTTTGTTCTTTTACCCAGTTCTTGTCATTCATTAATGGTGCAAACCTAATGTGTCGTTGAGCCGGAGCAGGCCTACCTTTGCCAGCTCCAAGTGTCGCAAATTTGCTGTAAGATACGTTTGCCTCTATTTGAGTGCTGGCACAAAGGTGTGTGCCAGGCTCCCAGTGCTGGATCCGTTCCCCACATGAGCCATCACAGGTCAGTTTGCACCGGGCAGTGCAGGAGGACAGTGTGGAGGCAGGGAGGGGGACTTTTGGGGGATGATGGTGGTGGAATGGGGAGGATCAGGCCCAGGAGAGGGTGAGGTTGGTATAGTCTCCTCTGCTATATCCAACCCCCCACTCCCAGGTTGGAAAGCCCTAAATTGGCTTCTGGGATTTGCACCAGCTATATGGCTGATGCAGACACCCCTTACTCAGGTGTCTGGGGCTTTACTCGGCCTAAGGAGAAAAATATCCCCTCACCCCCTGCTAACTGGGCAAGAAGCACTTTTTCATGTGGTGTTCTTCTTATATTTAGCAGGGGGGAGAGTAATTGTCCCTCTTCACCCCTGCGCAGTGTCTTTTCTAGTGGCTGTTGCTGGTGGTATTCTGCACTGTTTTTAGATTGTGATTTAGATTTAGATTTGGGACAGGGAACCATTGAACTTTATATTCTTTGTCTGTAAACCGCTTTGTGAACTTTGTGTTGAGAAGCGGTATATAAATACTGTTGGTTGGTTGATTGATTTATTACCCCAAGTTGACCTCTACCTGCCTCCTAACTGAGGTGACCTCCAACCACCCATAGTAGCTCAGTGGTAGAGCACATGATTTGCATTCAGAAGATTCCAAGTTCAATCCTGACATTGGGCCAGGAAAGATTCTTCTCTGAAACCCTGGAGAGCAGCTGACAGTGAATGTTGACGCTAATGACCTGGATGGGCCAACGGCCTGACTTCATATCATGTTCCAATTCTCAGACAGTTGTTCTATTATCTAGACCTGCTCAAAGACCCCACCTTTATTCCCCATCAGCCCCATCCCACTTGATGACTTCATAGCATCACAGCCCTTGGGCCTGATATCGATGCTATACCAACTTTATTATAAAATTTAATAATGCGTAAGGAAGACAGATTGTCCCAACCCTTGAACTAGTCTGGAGAATATCATGACAGCCATGAATACAGAAGTTAGCCACCCCCTGTCACAAAACTAAGGACAAAAAGAAACCAAATGGGGTTGGACTGAGGTCAGAAATTTTCTAGGAGCTAATGGTACAGCTATTCTCCCTCACACTGAGCCACTGGCATAGTCAGCTATAATTACCAGCAAGGTTATTATGCATCCGCAATGACATGCCTGTGCTTCTACCAACTCATAGTTAAGCTTTAGGGAAATCCTAAATTAGCTCTTCTCCCTAGAGACTTTTAGAAACTGAAAATACTTGGTTGATGAATGAAAAATCAAGGGCAGAAAAATAGAGAGTAGGGCAGTTGTTCCAATCCCAGTCTGGTGATCCATGAGTCAAATTAAACCTGGGGGTGCCATTTGTGAACTGTTCAACATGAGGACTATATTTTATGCCTACGTTTTATTAACATCAATTATAATCAATTACTACAAGAATACAGCAAAGCCATCAATGAGTAGATCAACTCCAATAAATTAATTTTAGAGATGTTTAACTGCTAATACTCTCAACACAAAATGTTATCCAATAAATGTTGGGTCAGCCTTGATACGTGCCTATTTATAAATTATGATAAGGTTTCATTATTATTATTATTATTACTGTTGCTGAAGTTACTATTTTCTACTAGGCTAATAGGTCATTTCCCCCAATGTTTTTCCTATGTTTCATACATTTTGAAACTATCTAGCACCTCAGGGACTTCTGTGATTCCTCAGCATCCTGAAGGAGCTGTAGTCATTTGAAGATAGCAATTATGTATTTTTTGAGCATCCTTTTCTCTCTGACAAAGGATCTGGCTTTGAGTCAGAGCAGAATCAGGCTCTGATTGAGCCTGGAGCAAGGGAGTGATGAAAGATATCACTGTGCCCTCAGTGCAGCCTCGCCACACCCCTCGCTTCTGGAATCGCTCCTTTTCAGAGCGTAATGGAGGCATGGGCAGGCGGGATGGCCCAGCTCCACTCTGCTTTCTTCCGTGGCACGCCCAGCTCCCTCACCAGCATCCATGGCAGCTGCTACACTGTGCCCAGTGATGGGATCTACAAATGAACAAGGGGAACGTTGGGCGGGACTTGGGCGGGGCTTCCGCATGATTGGCTGCCCGTCCATAGTGTTCCGCAGCTGTCCTGGCCTCGGGGGGCTGCCCCGGTTAGCGCGCCACCCACTGCTCGCTCAGGCACCTGGCGTGACCCTCACCTGTCCGCCGCAGTGAACAGGAGCCCCCCCCAAGGACAGGGCAGCCGCGGAACGCTACACATGGGCTGCCACTCAAGCGGAAGTCCCGCCTACGTCCCGCCCAGCGTTCCCCTTGTTCATTTATAGATCCCATCGCTGACTGCACCCTATGGGTGTGACGCCTCTGCTTTGGGTCAGGTCATTGGACCAAGGAGCCCTTTAGCACTCTTGCCAATCTTTGAGCCCGCCTTTCAGTTTCGTTTTGTAAGTGCCTGTGTTTTGTTTGACCCTTGCAATTGTCCTGGTATAGTATATCATATTGTAAGTAAATGTCTTACCTTTTTATGTTTTCACCTGGGGACAGCCCAATGATCCCAGTGGCCAAATAAACAGTTTCCATGGGTCATATTATTTATTTTATTTATTTATTTATTAGATTTATACCCCGCCTTATTTGCCTAAAGGCGCTCAAGGCGGCTTTACAAAATATAAAAACTAACATTAAAAACACTTCAAAAACAATATAAAAAACAATACAATAAAACAATTAAAACCACCAACAATACAATTTAAAAGCAACAAACCCAGTGGATCATAAAATATAATAAACCAGCCAGCCCGCCAGACCTGTCAACAATTAAAAGCTTTTTGAAATAAAAAGGTCTTCAGCCCCCGCCGGAATGTTAACAGAGAGGGAGCAGTTCTCAATTCTAAGGGGAGGGTATTCCAAAGTTGGGGGGCCACCACCGAGAAGGCCCTCTTCCTGGCCGCCACCCCTCTCACTTCTCCTGGTGGCGGCACAGTCAAAAGGGCCAATAGGCTTTATGTTTTACACCCCTGGTCTAGAGTAACTGTAGCTTCTGCCTTTGTTTAGATCCAGAAATGAATGGTATTGAAGGTGTGCAGCTTGTTTTTTACCCAAAAGTTCCTAGCAATAGAGCAAGGACAGAACGAAAGGAATAGAAAGACTATACACACACATAAACATACACATGCACGCATGCACACACACAAATTCTGCAAGGACTTGCCATTACAGGATAAGAATTCAGACTGAGATTAGAAGGGAAAATCCTCTAAAATACATTTATCAGTGAGTGACTCTGATCAACCGTGATCTATCACAAGCAGGCTGTGGCAAAAGAAATCAGAATCACACAATAAACAGGTTAAAATGGCTTAAAGATTATTGACACTTAACTTTTATTTAGAGAGGAGGATAAGAAGGGAGCAAATGACCAGAAATGTGATGTTTTCTAAAACTTTGTGGCTTATTTCTGAACATCTTCACCAGTAGCCCCATAAATGACTTGCAGCCCAATCCTGTGGTGCCTGGCCACCACAGGCACAGTGGTAGCCAAAAGGCTACCGCTGTATCCAGTAGTAGCCAGGTGGCTGCTAGGGTTTGCCTGGGAGAAGGGGACTTTTTTCCCTTTCCCCTGGGAAAGCCCCGCCGCCTGCAATGCCAGCTATTTTGCTGGTGGTGATTTGAGCAGACCCATCTCGGGCTCTGCCAGGCATAACATCTGGTGGTGGAAGCCACTGCTAGGTCCCACCCCCTTGTGAGGCTGCCCCGCCCCTCCTCCCACCCAGGAACTTCCTCCCACCCCACCCAAAATCCTTGCAATACCAACGAGGGGTAACCTTACCTCTTGATGCTGTTGTGTCTCTGCCTGTGGGCAGAGGGGGGCTGGCAATGCTTCAGCGCAGTTGGTAAGAGCTTACTGCCCATGTTGCATGTGCCATACAGCATTTTTACAACACCAGGGTGAGTGGTATGCTTGTACCGCTCATGCTGTACGGCTCTAGTTTGAGCCCTTAATTTTAAAGGGAGCTTTACCGGTGCAGCTTGTTCCTGTGTATATTAAACCATCAGCAGGTGCACATCATTGCTTTAGTCCTAGACAAGAATACACTGGATTGCAGCCTGAGACATTGCCGATGCACCTTCCAATAAACATACGAGACAAGTTGCTCGGAATATAAACGGGGCGAATCATATTAAAAGGCAATCACAAAGTTTGCCAAGGGCTCAACCTCGCAACTCCTCCACTTTACCTAGAGGAGACCACAAACTATCACCTATTCTCCTTTTGGGTGCTCTCACCCTGACTGAAAGCTGCCCTCCATTAACTGACTGGCAGAGCTTTTCTATGTCAACCCCAAAGAGTGGAGCCAGCTGGACTCCACTGACTTCCCCAAGCTGGACACCCTTTGAGGTCAAGTTTGCAATCCAAGCCAGAGGGCTTCACAGCCAACCTCCCTGAGCCAAACAACCTATAGTGATTGGGACTGGTTCACTCATTGACTTCTGAAAACTTCTGGGTGCACACCAGAGTGCCTACTGCGCCTACTGGCAATGGAGATCATGTGGTCTCCAGTAGGCAGAGTAATCAGCAGAAGATTCCAATGGGAATTTCCACCACCCAGTTAGTTTGCTGCTATCCATGAGAACATACAGGAGTAAAGGATGTGAAGGTTTCAAAAGAAATATGGTATTTCTTTGTATAAGTTGATCTCAAGGATAAGTCGAGGACAGGTTTAAAGCCAAAAATAATAGAATTTTCTATGACCTGTGGGTATGGTATGTTGAGGGTAAAACTTAGGGAAAGGTATGAAATTCTTTGAAAATAACTTACCAGTAATTGTTCTGAGGCAACAACAGAAAGCCAACCCCCAAAATGAAGCCATTTCACTGTCTTCTGAAGCAGCACAGAAATGGATCTATACTATGAACAAGAAGGAAGAGATATGAATGTGCTTATGGGAGCTGCAGGATTTGTGAGGAATCCAGTACAGGACCTACGTAGTGCCATCCCTCATAATACCTACAATTCCCATAGGCCCCTTCACCTCTTTGCCTGTTTGGAGAAGAAGGAAAATGGCTATTGGTTGTTTACTTGCTGTCTATTGGTACCCGAGAACAATTACTGGTAAGAAAAATTGCTCTTTTTTTTTCTACCCACCTGCTTTCTGCTTCAGCCCACTCAAACCCCAAAGTTGTTGTTAGAAGCTTTATTAACCATATTGACCAGTGTATAAGTCGCCCCATGTTTTCAGAGTCAATTTTCAGGCATAAAGTTTTAGACTTATACATGAGCATACAGGGGACTTTGATCACAGTTTTACAATTGTACGAATCTTCTGACGTTTTAAAGGCTCCTACTGTGTATGGAACCCTATAGCTGTCCTCATTTTTCTGGGTTCATAATAATTAAATTAGTTGTGAGTGTGATAGTTTCCCCTAGGACATAATTTTTAAATTTCAAGCAATCTTGTCAATGACTGACTTATGTCAGGCTGATCGGCTATACTACAGTAGTACCAGCTTTCTATGTAGGAGGACTAGAAAACGCCATCTGAAACCTCTGAGAGCTGATGACAGCCGGCATAGTTAATATTATCCTAGGTGGACCAATGAACTGATTCAGTATAAGGCAGATTGCATATATCAATAGCCCATGCATGCTATAAGCCAAACCACAATTTGTTCACTGGTTGCATTTCTTAAATTCAATGATGAAAAACCTGGGGGAAAACCGGCAATCAGAAATGAAAGCCACAAATTATATGGGGTTTCTTATCATAGCGAAGTTATTGGCCTTTCACCGCTGTTGGCTTTTCACTCACTGCTCTGCAACCATGAGGGCTAGAAATGTACCGCTTATTTAAAAATGAAAGGGTGGTTTGCCCAGTTTCTTACAAAAGACCTCAGTCTAGAGAGAAACGGAGGAACCTCAAGCCATATGCTTCCCATTCAAAATGAAAACAATTCTATGTTGTCCAGCTGTGAAAGATTAAAAAAGAGATAAGCTGCAAAGCACAACCGAAAAATGCATGCTTTAATAAGTATTTTTTTTAATTTCTCAATACATTTTATGTTCCAAAAAACATGATTTTCCCACTCTGTTGACCTTCTGAGAATTGAATGGTTAATTAGCTTTCCCATACGATAGTGAGAATATGCTCGCCTAACATGGCTGGGGGACCTGCAGGCTTCTCAGTAGGAGCCCAGTGCACAGGTTCTAGCTAAATATAACCATATGGCATGGCATGCAATCTTGTAACTTCATACCTTGTGTTCTTAAGTAACCGTGCAGTGAAATATTCATCAGTTGTCTTTGCATCTGCTATCGCTGCAGAGCCAAAGCAACTGAAACTTTTTGTTCAGTGCCTCTTAAAGACAATCTTCAAGGTGTAGTGCCCAATCCAATTTATTTTCAGATCCAAACTCACCTGGTTTGGCCAGATTACCGGGCTGTGTAAGAGCTGAAAGGGAAGAGGAGAACAGAGAAAAAGAGCAGGTGTGGAGGAGAGAAAGGTGGTAGCACATCTCTGATGTGTCATTTCCTTTTCTTTCCCATCTTCATTTTCAATAGGTGAAGAGGAGCAAAGGCTGGCATGCTACCCATGCACTCTCAGTTGATGGAAACTATATGGAGTTGCTCAGTTGTGACATCTGTGTGTTTGGGGGGGGGATACTTGGGCAAAACAGGCACACCCTATAGTCAAATGTGAACATCACATTCAAAATTTTGTATAATCACAAGTATATATGCACAATTATCACACATTATGATGATTCACATGCAATTTCTGAGTTCCCCATAATTTGTATTAGCCACATACTGAATGACTATATTTGAAGCAGCACAAAGAAATCAAAATCAACCTATATGTAACTGGGAAGAAGAGGAACAAGATTTTCAAGGGTGAATTATTTTCTAATGGAGCATCACGGGCTGCCTGTGACTAAGGACAGATATGGTGATTCTTCGCCAGGCTTGAACTCTTGAATCTATCATTTTGGAAAATAAGGCTGCAATTCTAGGGATGCTTCATTGGGAATAAGTCTAACTGAACCCATGGGACTTAGTCTTGAGTGAATGTACATAGGAATGTGTACTAAATGCTGCACATCAACACTGACCACCAAAGCAAAAACAAGTAAGATCAGAAATGTGCCCCCTATTGTAAGACTTTCTTTTTTATTATTGTAACTCTCAGCCTCAGTTCCCTGTTTGCAAAAGAACAGTGATACCAGAGTGCTCAAGAAAGGAGATGTCATTATAAATAGCAAGCCTATAAAAAAGACCATCTTTCTGTTCTCCTGCCCACTCCCACGCTAACTGGTCCATCAGAAAAGAGGGTTGAGTGACAAGCAGCCATCCACGATGCTTTGCAACAAGAGATCTCTCCCTGCAGTTCATGATGCGCAGAACGAAAATGGGAACACAGCACTGCTGATGAATCCATCCTCACAAAATAGGCTGCATAGTGGAACCAGTCTATAATGACAGCCTTGGCTCTGATGGCAGACTTATTTTCTTGTCCAGCTTCTCGCTAATCTGTAATGTCAGTTTTTTGCACAACAGTGGTTTTCTCAGTAGCCCGGGAGCGGCTGCTGTTCCAACCACCACGGGGGCTTGCTTTTGACATTTCATCATTGATCATCGCAGAAAGAAAATGGGTTTGTATGGGAGCTGGAGCACACCGCTAGGCCAAAGAATGCCTCCGATGTAAGCCTTGGGCCAGATCCCCTGTGTGCCTGCTGCTGCTTGTGTAATCATAGGCATCACTTGACAAGACAATGCCGCAGCTGCTGCCGTCAAATGGATTTGGGATGGTCCTGGCTCCCGCCACTGCCGCTGTGCTCTTCCTGTGTTACTAATACTAGAGGGAGCAAATGAGATGCCCAAGGCCAGACACAGATAGGGTGCCCCCTGCGTGGCTCGTGTGATCATGCCTGTTGCCTCAGGTATTGCAGCTGCAAATATCGACGCTGCCATGGAGGTCCTCATATCTTGCAGGAAGCCTGCAGATGTGCCTTGCCCTTTCGTTGTGTCCCTGCCATTGCCAGATCTCATGCCTCGAGGCTTCATTCGTGTCGTCTCTCTGCCGCCTAGCTGGAGAGCCTTCATTGTGCCGATTAACATTTTGATTCTCTTTGCTTTTTCAAATACATGGCAAGCATCCTTCATCTTTCTGCTTAGTTTAGGACTGCCTGTTCAACACAACAGAACTTTGGCTTTCAAGAAGATGTGCTCATGCTTTATTTATGGACCGTACATATATTTATTTTGCTACCTGACCTGAGTTGGGAGGCTTAAACCTAGCAAAAGCATTAACGTAAAATAATAAAGAAAACACATTCCGTGCCCAGATTACCTTATCGATAATTTATCTGTTACCCTTAAACCTCTCCATGGCCATTCCCCCCATTGCCATGTCTTGACTTTGTTTCCAAGTCATCTGCTTGCTCACAACCTTCACTCCTCCAATTATATATATTGCCATCAGGTGCCCCAAAGTTTCCGGCATGTTGATCAAGTCTACCTATTGCAGCTTTCTGCATCCTAACCTTGGAATTCCTTTTCAGGGCATCTGCTTGCCTAGTTTCCCTTTCTTCCTTTAAATCTTACCAGATTCATCTTTTCAGTCCAAGTTTTTGCTTAACCCTTAGTCTTCATTCCTAAATAAAATGAGTCTGAACAGGAGTACAGTTCTACCCTTGGGCTTTCTGTTCCTGGGACCACTGTGGATATGAAAAGCTGCAAATAATTAAATCAATCTTCTGAGGTGCCAGGTGGTCACAAGCAACCTCCCCATGACACAGACGGCCTGCCTGAGCCTGCTCCGTGTGCCTCAGAAGACTTTCCAAACACAGCTTCTGGTTGTGTGTGGGGGTCCTCTGTGGGCCCTTCCAATGTGAGTTCAGAACCCACATTGGGTCAAATCCATGGGTTCCAAATCTGCGGATGAGGAGGACCCACTGTATTTAGTTTGTTCATGGCTATTTCTTGTTACTCCGGCATCTTCCTTTTTCCGTTCCCCCTTTGCATCCTCCCATCCTCACCCCTAACCCAAGCAGTCAAAACGTAGAGACTAAACTACCTAGACCAGGGACCGGTATTATCTCTGCTTAGATGATTTTGTAAAACATCCTGTAGTGATGCTTCTCCAACACCAACCTTGGAATGGATTATATTGAATCCAAACAGTTTTGAGTCATTCCACCAGACATCACCCTTACCCTTATTATGGGTTAATGTGATGTAAAACGCAATCTAGTATGTATCCTAGAATACACTTCATCTCACAGCACTTCAAATCCTATGCTTCCATCTAACCTTTATACACAACATGTGCATTTGCAGCAAACTGTGGAAACGCTATAATGCTGCTGCTGATTCTTGCAGTCAACTTTAAAATTCTAGAAAAATTCTTGGTTGGGGGTGTGTATTAAAGTTGACAGTAGCTTCCCCCCCCCCAAGAAGATTTAAAGAGTCAGCAAGGCTCATTACCCAAACATCACAGGAGGAAAAACCGGAAACATTTGACAAAATCTATCAAAATAGACCCAAACTCTTGCGCCCAAATGGCTTCAGGAACTGCCAAATGGACAATGCACAAACGATTCACACACCCTTCTTCCACATTCCAGATCAAAGCATCTCAGCACCGTATTACACGTCTCACTTGCATCAATATGTCTGAGCCAGGTACATAATTGCACATCCTGTGGGCAGATGCGGGCAGGTGTGAGAGTTGCCACTTTGCAACTTCCATTGGAAACCTATAAAAGAGCGAGATAGCTTATTTTCAATGTTTCATTAAATGCCTGAGACTTTCCTGAGAGATCAGCACTTTCCCTACGTACCATCATAGCTACGAAGACCCATAAAGAGCACTCTCTTTGTGCTACCATCTGTGCATCCTATTAGGGTAGCGAGTGCCTGCATTGTCAGTCGCTGTCTCACAATGATGGGGCATTCTTCCATATAAGAAAAGAATGCCAGGGGCTGAGCATGTCTGGAAGTGGTGCAGTACGTTTGTATTAGTTACATTTGTATTTTGCTCCTGGGGATCAGTAAAGCTGCTGGGAGGGTTGGCTTTTAGCTTCTGATAATAGAACGTTCTGCCTGTTGCCAATTTTTACTGGGTAATTTGTATTTGTTTTTCTCTCTTCTTTGACTCACTTGGAGGCTTTGGGGTATGGCAGTCAAGAAATAAAGACAGATTAACGATTTCTTGCAAAAACAGTAATTAGTAGTGAAAGCCTCTCTATGTCTACACTTTACACCACTGTCTCCAGTGTTGCCATACTTTATACCGATCCTTGTCTAACAGTTCCAAAGAGAAAGAGGCTGAGAAAGAAGTGATTTGCGACAAATACGGAAGGACCCTGCAATAAATGCTAAATAATCCATCCTCTAGCTGCCTTTAAGAGCCAGTTCCTTCGCAAGGCCTCTGGAAGCCGCAAAATGGCTGCTAGAGAGATAAATTTTATATCTCCCTTTCCTCTGAACTGGGTGTTTGTTTGTTTTTTTTGCATTTTTCTTATCCTTTGTAGGCATTTAATTGATTGTATTGATTGATTATTGTAAGCTGAGTAGTACTTCAAATAGATGTTTATGCTGTGACTATTGAGATAGTTTCTGTTTGACATTTGTAACTTTAAGATTTTATACATGATTTTGCATCCACAGTGTTGTACCTCATCTTGAAAACACAGGGAAATGACTTAACAGATGTTTGAAATAAATAAAGAATAATAAAAAAGTAGTTGCAATGTGGAAGTCATCCTCCTTCTCCTCAAGATAAGATGGAGGGAAATGGAAGAAATATCTGAGGGACTGAATCAAAGAGATGCGAGGGGGGCACTAAATCAAATGAACTGCTAGCTGGGCAAAGAGAGTCCTTTTGAATTGGGGTCCTCTTATATTTAGAAGGGGGAGAGCAATTGTCCCTCATCACTCTAACACAGCATCTTTTCCAGTGGCTGTTGCTGGTTTCTCTTCTGTACTTTTTAAGATTGTGAGCCCATTGGGGACAGGGAACTGTTTACTGATTTATTTTACAATGTGAACTGCTTTGTGAACTACTCCTGTTGAAAAGTGGTACATAAACATTTTTAATACATTCTTAATAATATTACATTCTTAATACTTTCATCATCATCATCATCATCATCATCATCATCATCATCATCATCAGGGATGTGCTTAAGTCCATGAGCCCAAATTACAAGTTGAGTCCTGAGTTAGTGACCTTGCAACTTGACTTGACTCATAAGTCATAATGCAACTCATGAAGTTGAGTCACAACTTCACAAACCTTAAGCTCTCTCCCCGTAAGCATCACCAACGCCTGCTTCCTGGAACCAGCCTACCAAGCTGTTGTTGTCCTTCTGAATGCTGACTTCTGGATTGCCAACAATGCCTTTTGGTGCAATGTGGAAAAAAATGTAAGCAAACACACACACACACACACACACACACACAGATAGGGACTTGAGATAGGGACTAGCAAACACACGCACGCGCACACACACACAAAATAGGGACTTGAGATAGGGACTAGAATCATTTCAAGTTCCAACTAGTTTTTAGAGTCACTAGCCCTGAGTCACAAGTTGAGTCAGGGTCCACAATTTCCAAGACTTGAGATGAGTCATCCAAATACACATTTTTGGGTGACTCGAGTCACCATGATCTGAGTGCCCATCTTTGAGGATAACAACGATGATGATGATGATGATGATGATGGTAAGTTTGAATCTGTAAGAGATATGAAATCATCTCAAAGAGGTTCCACTACATTTCCCCCCTATTCTTATGCTAACGTTGACAATGGTTCAGGATGTTATAACCTCTCGGAATGGTTTAACATTTGTAAATTATCTTAATGACCATATTGTTACAATTTCACAAATAGAACATAATTTAGTAATAAGCCATTGAAATGGCATTAAAGTCATAATAACTTGGCTGAAATGAACTTGCATCTTATTAATGCAGTCATAGTCTAATTTTCATGACTTATAGTGATTAGCATAATGTTGATGGTTTTTCTCTGTAATTACATTTGACACCAATACATGTTCATTCAGCCAATTCAAGGCTCCAAATCAAAAGTGGGGCATAAACTCTCGCACGCTCGCTCGCTCGCTCGCTTGCTCACTCGCTCGCACAACTGTTTCTTTTTGCAAGTTTCATAATTCCCATGGCCACAGTTCTAATTAACCGGGGGGGGGGGGCGGGAATAGCCTCAGCACAAAATAGCCAAGGAAGGAACCTAAGTCCTGGCTACAATGTAATTGGCTGCTGCAATTAAGGAATATACTAATTGAAATGTTCCCTGTTTACAGAAGTCTTTCCTAGACACAGGAATCAGTGGACCTTTCATAGTCAGAAGAAATAAATTATTATACCCTTACTGTCAAAGCAATTTCAGATTTCATGTTTATTCTCTCCTAAGCCTTCTAGCTTAGTTCAGTTTTTAAATCACATAACAGAACAGCTTCAGGGGCTGGCATCTCTGTGATTTATAACACAAAGGAACAATTATTTCCACATGTAAAACTGTCCTTTTAAAAAAAGGTACGATAAACAGATGTGCCTAGAGCATCTTTAGGAAATCAGAGAGACCTGCGAAAATGTATTACCAACAGCAATAATACAAAGGAGGGGGGGGCATAGAGAAATACAGCCATCGAGTTTCCCAAGCACTCTGTGCATATTTGCAGAACTACATGAAGTAGTCAAGTACCCATGCAAAACACCCTGAATGAAAAGCCAAAACCTTTTTGTATAATCCTCTAAGGAGCAACTAAGCAATACACAGGAATGGGGCGTGACATGTAATTTATCATGCTGTGGTGCTCCTATTGTGGAGAATGAAAAACAACCCCAAAAAGGTGAAACAATTAATGAAGCATATAAGCTCTGTCTTGAGAGGTGGGATTTGTCTTTGTCTATAGAGATGCAGCAGGTCTTTCGTGCCACTCCTCAAACCAGATTGCTGGTGTGAGTCAGAGAGACCCAAGATACAACATCCAACTCAAAACGGAATCCACAAGGGGTACGATGGAGGGGAGCAGCAACCTCTTGTTGTTATTTTCAAAAACTGCTTAAGGAAAAAAAAAGAACAAATTTTTCTGCGGTGACCTGACATTTTCTTTGGCAAAGGCTTGATAAGCATTAATATCTTCTCATTTATATGCATCAGAAAAAAAATTGCCTGTAGCAGTGCAGAATGTGAGAATGCTTTCTGCGCGATGCAAGCTACATTCCAAACACCTTAAGATGGCACTGCATAGGAACGAGAGAGGGGGGAATTAAGGTGCTGTCTTCAAAAGGTGATTTGCCACTAACAGAACTCAATGCATCCCATACTGAGTATCAGTGGATGCTGTTCGTATCTTTATTACACAAATGACAATGCAATCCAAATCCTGGGCTTGACTGACACGCCTGCCCCATATCCAGCCTGGGGCATGGAGCTGCTGCTACGCTTCCCGGGGAAAGGGTAACAAATTCCCCTTCCGCATTCCCACCCCGGGTAGCTGCCTTGATGAAGCTGCTCGGAGCTGCACCACCAAAATCAGCAGTGCAACTCCGAGTGGCCAAACTGCAACCTGTAGCCTGCCTTGGTTTCCCTCTTAGCTGACTCAAGGGCCAATCAAGTGCTTCTAATTCCCTGTTATAGCTCATGCAGGGTGGGATTGGGCAAAGACAGCACCACCTTAATCTGAAGGGTGGCTGAAATCTGGATAATTGTTGCGGAGGAAGCCTGTTGTCCACATTCAATAAATATTTCACTGATGATGGTTCCTATCATCAATGGTTCCTCCACCACCACCCCTGCCCCAATTATCCTTAGGTGAAGTGTCAACCTTCTTGGCTAATTTTCCAAGCTAATTTTCAAAACGAGGTTCTGGTTTTTTGCTTCATTTTGCCCTTTCAGGGCAAAATCATTCTTAGAGTTTCCTCTTATGAAAAGAAAGTTTGTTCTGCCTGCGACCTTTGTGAAAGGCTTTTGTAATTTATCTCTCTTCTTTTTTGTGTGGAGTTCAATTGTCCTGGTTGTGGAGACACGCACACACACCACCGGCCTTAGGAAGAAAGGAGTGGTCTTCTAGGCCTACAAAACCATCTCTTAAAGAGTACATAATTATAAATCTTCCAATGGATTGCTTTGCATCAAGCCCCAGCCTTTGACAGCTGCCATTCAAGAATGCCTTTTTCTGAGCTGGAGAAATGCATAGCATCCGGAACAATACATGGTTTATTGTGTGGGTTTAATTATCCTCCAGTGGGAAATAACACTGCTAGCCTGTCTTCATTCTGTGTATGCAAGTTTAAGGATTTCAATGACATACACAGTTCTAACATTCTTTCAAAACAGTTCCTGCTTGATCCCGGCTTTTGCAGCCTCAGGGTAAACACAGCAGTTCTCCGATATTAATTTAGACAGTCGCAACTTCCTGCCTAAATAATTTGCAGGCATGTGGCTAGCATTTGTAACAAACTTATACACAAAATAAATAATTAAGCTTTTCCTGTTCAATCAATAGTATTGATTCAGGCTGCACCTGAAATCAAATTGTACATCAGCGTTTTCCTTCTGATTGGGGATTCTACAGCACAGATAATGCAAAGGTTTTTATTAGTTTTTAATCAGATGCTGAATTTTGCATTGTTTCAGGGATGGTTTTCTCCTGGGTGAAACAAATCTATACCACAATTAGACTTTGGGGCAGCAAGTCTTGTACAGTGTAGCTCTTTACTAGCATATAATTGGGAAAATATTGGGTTAAAGCAAGACATGACAACAAACGACACAATCCTATGTGTGATTACTTAGAAGTCCCATTGTGATCAGTGGGGTTACTCCCAGGAAAGCAGGCATAGGAGGCATCCCGATGAGCACAAAATGTCTGTGGTGTGTATTGGCTTTGCAAAGGCAATAGCAGCTGTTGTGCTCTTGAGGCTAACTTAGCATTGCTACTCCCCTTTTTCCCATTTCAGCTGTGGACAAGGTCTTGGCACTGCTCCTCTGCTCCTGTTGTTGTAATCAGGAAATGACATTTAATTGTAGGCTACAGTTACCTAAGCTAAATCTAATATCCTCGGCAACTCTGGTAGCATGAATGCCTTCTTTTATGGCTGAGGTTTTCATGACAACGGGATTCCATTTTATTAGCATGGAGATGGCAGCTTCTATATAATTAAGGCACCAGTTATGTTCCAAAAAGATCAGATAGCCTGATATTGTGCAAGGGAAAGATTCGTATTCCAAGAGGAATTCCCACTTCTGAAGCCCTTTTTTCCTCTTGCCAGAAAGGTGGCCATCAATCAGTGGTACATCCTGATATGAGCTAAAAAGCAACTCTGAAGCCAGCTGACCCTCCTAGCAAATTAAAGCTTTCCCCTGGTTAACTAGTGGAGGTTCTCAGGCGTCTAAGCTTCGAGATCCTCACTTTGGTCATGGTTAAAAATAAATTGCAATGACTACATGCTTCAGAAATGTTGTTAGTGACAGCGCATAATTCTTTCTCAGAATGCCCTTAACCATTGGATATGCTATTCCTAGAGTCCTGTGCAAATTAAATAGTCAACAGGCTGCCTCTTAAAGATGGTTCTTCTGAATGGAACTGTCTTATGCCACACTTCAGACATGTTCAGAGGGCTTGGATTTTGACCCCGTTTGGAATCTGTTCTTGCTATGCTGGGTCGTAAAAATAATCCATCCAGCACAGGACTCTATCTCCCAGTAGTAATCAGCGAGGAGTCACATGTAACACCACAAGAGGGCATGATGGTGACATTATTCATGAACGCTAGTGTTCATGATCTAGTAGTCAGAGGTGTAGAATCCTGACAAGGCCGATTGTGCTACAGTTTGTGTAGTTCCCCAACTTTTCCATGCTGCTATTCTTCAGCTCTTCAAACAATCTAACCCAAATATTTTAGCATTAAAGGTAAAGGTTTTCCCACGACCGAATGGTCTAGTCATAACCAACTGTAGGGGGCGGTGCTCATCTCCGTTTCAAAGCCTGTAGAGCCAGCGTTTTGTCCGAGGACAAGCTTCCGTGGTCATGCGGCCGGCATGACTATACGCTGTAGCGCACGGAACACTGTTACCTTCCCACCGAAGTGGTACCTATTTATCTACTTGCATTTACTAGGTGCTTTTGAACTGCTAGGTTGGCAGGAGCTGGGACAAGCAACGGGAGCTCATTCCGTTGCGCAGTCTTGAACTCCCAACCTTCCAGTCGGAAAGCCCAGCAGCGGTTTAGCCCGCTGCACCACCACGTCCCTTGTCAATTTTAGCTTTGGGACCCACCTAAAACCAGGTTCACTTTACCAGCCACTCAAACCTCTGGGTCTATGATGGTGATTTGGCAGCAGCGCTTTCCCCAAGTAGCAGATTGGTTAACCCTTGCTGTGCAGAGCCTAATCTATGTCAGTTTCATGACCCACCAAAAATGAGGTCATCATGACCCACTGTTGGGCTACGGCCCTACAGTTTGGGAACCACTGAACTTGTTCAGGGAGAAACTCTGCAGATAAATGCTGGATGTAGAGAAGATAAGGCGGTAGGGCAGGCCCTTGTGTCATTAGAAGGGGATGGGGCCAGCTGGAGATGCCAATCATGCATACCACGACGATCATCAAAGAACACAGTTGCGCAAAGAGGTGGGAAGCTTGTCCCACTGTTGGAACTTCACTGTGCATCCAGCCCATGCCTTCTGTGGAGAGCCAGGCAGTTGTAGTTATCTCTTTCTCCCTGCTCCAGTCATCTTCATGCCCAGTGGGCTTGGACCAGGAAGGGAAGTGCCATTTAGTCACCATGGTAAGGGGCAACCTGCCCCTTGCCACATTGTAAGAAGCCTCTAGTGCTACAAGTACCGCTGATTGAAAAGCACTGACCCTACAGCAATTAACTAAGAGCTACTAATAGACCTTCCTACCAGACATTAACTGTATCCTGTCAAGCAGTCCTGCATTGGTAATCCAGAGCAAGCAACAAAAAACAGATGGTTTACTGAATCAGTAATGTGGTCACCAACGTGACTGGTGCCCTGCATTTGGCCAGTTATGCAGTGCTTGGAGCTGTTCAGTTTAGAAAAAAAGCCACTTGAGGGGGGCATAACTGAGACATAAAATTGTGCAAGGGGTGGATAGAGTGGATAGAGGGATGTTCTTTTCCCTCTCACACAATGCCAGATCCAGGAGAACATCCATTAAATTGATAGGAAAGTTAGATAAAAGAAAATATTTATTTATCCAGTGTGTAATTAATCTGTGGAATCCTTGCCACAGGATATGGTCTGAATGATGCCTTTAAAAGGGGATAGAGAAAAGTCCATCACAGGCTACAAGCCATAATGGGTATATAAAACCTCCTGGTTCTAGAAGTAGACAATCTCTGAAGGCCAGATGCAAGAGAGTACAGCATCCAGGTATCTTCTTGTCTTGTGCTCTATGAGGCATCTGGTGGACAACTGTGAGATACAGGAAGCTAGACTAGATGGGTCTTTGGCCAGATTAGCAGGGCTCTTTTTATGTTCTTATGTTAACTTATACAGGTTTTATTTTAAGGCCATAAAACCTTTATGGAAAGCTGCCGTGCATATGTGAGATGTACTATTTTAAGTAAGGATAGAACTCGGAGCACAATCCTAACCTGGAGTTAGGCTGGCAGAAGGGACACTGTAAAATGTGTTTGGACCACTCTCGGAATCAGAGAGGCCAGCACACAGATGTGCATCATCCCCCCTGACTCTGAGAGTAGTCCAAATATGCTTTACTGTGGCCCTTGTGCCAGTCTAACTGTGCTGGCCTAACTGTGCTGGCCTCACTCCAGATTAGGATTGCGCCCTCAGTTGCAGCAGGTACTTTCAAACTGCCCATCCTAATGGCATAGCAACACTGTGGAGTGGATATATGCCCATCCCAGTGGCTGAACTGAACCAAGTCCAGCTTTTGGAAGTCCAGCTTTTGGATGTCTTCAAAGTGGATACTCACAAAAGCTCAATTCTTTACAAGTGAGTGAATCAATAGATCACATGGGTTCAAGTGAAAATTACCTATCACCAGGGCTTCATTCCCATTCCCCATGCCAAGAGGCCTTTGCCCATTTGGGGGAATGGCAGCTTCACTTCCCATCACAAATTACATGTGGGCACACAATAGCCATAGATTCAGGACCCACAGATTTCAGAATCCACAGGTTCTGGATCCACGGGGGAGAGATCCACCTGAGGTTTGTGATGGGAACTTTGCTCTGGGGAGGGCTTGCCCAGACATCAGAATGCCTTATAAGGGCATAAAAACCTCACTTCCAGTTTTTCCCCAAAACTGGAAATAACTTTTTTTTTTGCCATAATGGGCATTCTGAGGCCCACCGGAACCACACACAACCACCCGTGGTTGCATAAACATAGTACCGGTCAGGAGGGTGGGCTGGCCCCGAATCTGCGGGTGTGAATACCCACAGGTTTCGGTGTCCACAGAGGTTCTGGGAACTGAACCCCTGTGGATAACAAAGGTCAACTGAAATGCAGCCAGTGTCATTTGCAGCCTTGTTCCGCAGCGCCAAAGCTCAGCACTTCACCGTGGGGGTGAAACTAATGGGGACATGGCAATAACAGCAAATGCTTTTCACCCTGGCATTTGCGAGTGGTCTCTTTGCTCAGAAAGGTTTATGCTTTTGCAGTCACGTTTGTCTCGGTTTAGCTCACAACTGTTACGTGTAGGAAAGCTCGATATTTAGAACTCTCCCAATGAAATGCGACGACATCTTGAGATGAACGGGGTTAGTAGGGAAGTTTGCACTGAGTGCAAATATTTCCCATTTTGCTTTTGTGTCTCATTCACTGAGCCCAGAGTGTGATAATAAAACTTTATGATAGATTAATATCTGTGGCTTAGGTATAATGAGTTCTGCCTCAGAGCAAGGGGGGGAGGTGACAAAACAACACTTTAATGTCTCCTCCTCCAGGCCTGAACTTCTAAGATTCTGTGACTCTGTGAAACTGTCTTTATTATCTATGTGGGTAGGACTGGAAACAAAATTAATCCTGTTCAAATCCTGTATTCTTCATTTTTAGCTCTAAAAAGTCTAAGCTCCACGATGACACAAATTTAGAGAAAATAATCTGTATGGAAAAATCATCCTCACAGCATAAAATGCTACTTTATCCCTTTGAATACTGAGATTGAGATTTAAAAATAAATAAATTAAGTGGCTCCATTATAGAATAAATCCTAAATTAAATGTTTGTGACAAATATTTTAACAAATAGCTGGAACTTGGAGATATGAGGCTTTTTCTTCCTTCCTAGCGTATCAGTCAGAATGCCGGCGACGCGCAAATCGCGCGTCGCCGTCTTTGCCCCGCCCCCCCTGTGAGTGCAGGAGGCTGGGGCTTGAGGGCCGGCCGGCCAGGAGGCGGGGCGAGGCTAGCTGCGCGCGCAGCAGCCTCGCCCCGTGCAGTTGCGTCCTGACCGGCACCCCGCCCGCCCTCCCAGTAATGCCAGGCTGAGCATGGCTGGTCGCCTTTGGGGCCGGGTAGGAATTTTTTGCGGGCACCAAGATTGGCCGGGAGAGTGCCCGTTTTTTCGCCTACCCCAGTCTGGCTGCAGAGGGACGGGGGCTTTAATAGGTGGTCACTTGGGAGGCAGGAAGAGTGCGGGTCAGGGTAGGCAAGGTCGTATGGTGTCCACCTGAGGCGGCACAGGTGGGGGGCCGGCTAGGCCGCCCGTACGAGGCAGGACCGGCCCGGTGGGTGGCTAGGCTGGCTCTAGCCTGGACGAGCAAAGGCTGCCCGAAGGCGAGGCCTGGGCGAGCCGGCGCTGTCAGCCGCCTTGCCCTTCGGGGTGGCAATGATAGGACGGGTTGGTACCCTCCAACTGCGGACTAGAGCCAGGTGGGACGCCCGTTGGTCATCCAGACCACCCGGGGAGGCAGACGGATAGATCCGTTTCCCCAACCAGGACCCGCACTTAGTTAAGCCCTGCTGTAAAGTGGTTTGTTAGTTAATAAAGTGGCCCGTTATACCATAGTCCGGTCTCCTGTGTTCATTTCAGGGGTGGCGGGTAATGTATTTATTCAAGTTACATTGGCCTCATTATGCTCCAATTTAAACGCTATTGTAAAACTTTTCACTGGGCCTGCTTGTGCTTTTCATTTTTAAACTTCTCTTCCTCAGGCTATTAAGAAGCTTCTCTTCTGTCAGTGTGATTGGGGGAGAAGGGCGTTACAGGCAAAAAGAGGAAGCTTAGAAAAGTGTCTGATAACATCTAGGAACCTAACAGCACCTATCACATGACTGCATAAGAGAATGTAGCCTTGAATGTAGCCAGTTGTGGGCCCAGCCAACAGGTCGCCCAGGGACAGAGGACGAGGTCCACCACCTCCGCTGTTTCCCTGCCCCATGCACTGCTGCTCAGCCCCCATGCCACACCAGGCTCCATTTTGAAGCGGTGTAATGGCAGGGGCAGGCAGGAGGGCAAAAAGCGCTTGCCTCTCCGAGAGGTGAGCTGCCTCGTTGCTGCTCTCCTCCTGCCCCAGGAGCGCTGTCCTCAGGGCTTTTGCCTCTCACACATAATGGTACATCCGCGACGGCTTGTCACAGTGTTGTATATAAGGAGGAAGGGCAGAATAGCACTGTGGTTTGGGCAGTACTTCAACAGGCCCATTCCCATTGCATGGGAGAGGAGTGTGGGTGCACTTCTACCTCCTGACATGAGGTCACGCCAAAGGGATTTCAAGAGTACACATCATTGTGTGCAGTATGAGTACTGCACATCATTGTGTACCTGTATGAGCGCAGTGTTCCAGAACTTTGTGGCTGTCATAATGATGTAATCATGTCTTCCCTGACATTCCATACAATCTCACTGCTTTTAATGCGATTAACCCACCTCCAAACCACCACCGTTTGACAATCTTTTGTCCTCCCCAGACCCAGTCATTTTATGTTCTCAATGGAAAGTGGGCATTGTGAGTATGTGGGTGAGTGTCTGTGTGCATGGGTATACATGTGAGTGTTTAGATTTATGGACTGTATAGAAATACAGACACACAAAAAGCAGTATTTTTTTTATTTGCACACAGTGAAAATTAATCCAAAATTCTCTAATCTGATTATATCTCTTTAAAGAAAAAAAAATCAGACCTATATTTCTTTCTTTTTTTCCGCTACGCCACATGGCTGCCTTTATTCGGTGTATCTCTTTACTGCAGACAAACTTCATGTCCCTTGGGTCTGTAAATACAGACCAAAAGGAACATTTATTGCCAAGGTTATCAGTGCCATACAGATACTCTACAATGAGTAATACATTAAAATTGCCTTTATAACACACTAAATTTAAGGATAAGGGTGCTATCTCGGCAGCCTCACTTTATAATACTGCAGGCACTTTGGAAGGCCTGGGGTCAGTACAGATCAACTCTATTGAGGCTAAGAACAGGAAACAAGACAGAGTGGTTGTTCGCTGAGCACCTTAAGGTGATGGAATAGATCTTTGGGTCAGCGCATATCATCAGTAATGGTACCATTATTCTCTCCCATTAAATGCGAACGCTGTATCCATTGCAGGACCATGCAATCCGACCTGTCTTTTCACTGCATGAATTTACTCAGCA
The DNA here is from genome assembly GCA_029204185.1 of Lerista edwardsae. Classification (NCBI taxonomy): domain Eukaryota; kingdom Metazoa; phylum Chordata; class Lepidosauria; order Squamata; family Scincidae; genus Lerista; species Lerista edwardsae. The sequence continues at coordinate 959,097 of JAJKFI010000096.1, forward strand.
ATCACACTAAAAACTGTATTTTCAAAGGAGAAAATCAGTCCTGAGCCTCTAAGACTGGAAACAATCCTTATGACTTCAAATGCATTCTTCAAAGGAATTATAAGACCTAACAAAAAAAAGAAAATAACAAATATCTTTGAAATCCCCAAGAAGCAACCTTTTGCTCGTCTTCGCTCAGGTTTATAGCTGGAAGCAGACTAAAGCTGAAAGACATGCGGGACAGGAAACTCATAATGAGATATGAGCATTTTAAATCATCAGTGCATTATTCGGTGGCACCAATACTAGTAATGTAGAGGAACCCTGTACATCTGCATTAAAGATAGCTGCCATTGGTTCATTCCCCAGACAAATGCACTGTATATATACACCAGCAATGTACTATGAGCCCAATCCAAAAGGCCTTATACACATCGGTACATGTGTACCACTGGCTAAAAGTGTAGTGACTGTGCCATAAAGCATGCCATACCCAGAAGAGGAAGCACTGGCAGTGGAGCCAGCACTAGTGAGCCCCCAGTCCCAGTGACACAAGGAAGGGCCACTGGAACTCCAGCACTGCCAGCAACCAGTAAGTATTTTGGCACTTGGGGAGGCAGGGAAGGAGAGAACTGTGTGAGGGAGAGGATTGGGCCCACATGGGGCTGGGATCCAATGGTGGCTTCCACCACTGGATGGCTCAGCCATAGACCAGGCAGCCCAATAGGGGGCTGCTCGATTCTCTGATGGCAAAATAGCGGGTAGAGACTCAAGGAGTCCCATTGAGGGAGGCGGGGCTTTCCCTGAGGGAAGGGGACACTAATGGCTGCTGTGAATCCCACAGGATATAGCGGTAGCCATTTTGCTACTTCTGCTCCTATGGAAGCGAGGCACCTCAGGATTGGGTTGCCCCAATCCTTCAGTGCTAGTGTGAGAATTTTGAAGTCCTCCTTATGGGGTACCTGTAGCAGAATCTCCTAGTCTTAAAGAGATGGGTGTGCATAACCTTTCATGGCTTCTGACCTACTTGAGTACTTGAGTTACTGCAGCACTTAGTTTCCAGAATACCTTGACATCTCCACTTCATTGTAGGCTTTCGGATGTGTTGCCAAAATGTCTTAGGAAAGTATTTGGGCTCACTTACAACCCATTCCAATGGAGCTTGGGCTCCATTGCTGGAACTAGCATTCCGGTGGCAAAGCATGCTTTATAGTGTCATAAACCATGTTACAGATGCGTCACCATACTGCCGCCAGAAGATATGAAAGAGTACCCTACATGTGGTAGCGACCAGGAGAGGCCCTGCCAATGTCAGTAACTTGGGGAGGGAAGATCAGGGTGGAATGGGTGGAACAGGCAGATTGGGGGGACAGAAGGTGGCGTGTTGGAGGCTAGCAAATTGTGGTGGGATGCTTCCCCTCTTGAGCCTCCTATCACGCCCCCTTAATTTCCTTGGAAAAAGCCTCCCAACATTCCCCCTTTGTCTTCTCAGACTTGTGTCAGCTGTAGAGATGCCGCAGGTTTGAGGAGATCCATTGGGAATCAAGGGTCTTGTGGGCTTACATGCATATGCCAATGACAATATAATATAGTTGTATTGATTTTTTTGGGGGGGGGGGTTGCAAAAATCAGCAAAGACTTTTCAGTAGAAGAGTGATATTTTGGTAGTGCTTACATGGACCATAAACTAATCAGAATATGACAGGATCTCAACACTTTGAATTAAACATTTAGATTGTTGAATGGGACCACCACAGCTTTACAAAAATTATATTCCTAAATTGAAAACTATCAAAAAGTAAGAGTTTGTTCACATTCTAATGTCTTTTATTTTTCAAATGATAAAAAGTATTATTTAATGTCCAATATAATTTTCCTTTCAACATAAGGCATTATTATGGGGAGGAAAAAGGAAATCGGATTTTCATGTCATGCTGACTGAAATACCATGTTTAAAAATTGCTTCTCAGACAATAACGTTTATTAGCCGCTCTACATGGAAGCTAATATAACATCGTTCTTGTACATTCTGAACAAACTTGATATGTATTTTTATAAAGATGAGTAATATTTATCAAGGGCAATTGCTCTAGTCCACATTTGACAGAAGCTGTATTAATTAAACACAGATGATCTTGATTACCAGAATCAGTCCCTGCCTTGCAAAAACTGAGATGCTTTAGCAGATGCAAAAACCATTCTTCCAAGGCAAGGTTTTTTCCAAAAGAAGAGTAAAGATATTAAAAATGCCCTGGTGACATTGCACATTACACTCTCTTAAAAATATCAAGGTGTTAGGCTCAAAATTAGAGAGGCAGAAAACCTCCCTGAGAAATGTCACTTATAGGAACCAATTTGACTTGAAGTTTTGCCTTGGGAGGAGTCCTGACATTTTAAGATTTGGTTATTATAATTATGAATTTCAGTTTGGGTGAAATTTCGGCACCAGTGTTCAGGATATGCACAACCATTCCACTTTGACCACTAGCCCCAATTTGTGTATTACCACTCTTTATTGAGAGTGCATGGGTAAGAATAGAATTGGGCCCCAATGTAGACATGAAAGCCATAAGGCCGTTTGAGCCCAATTCTATTCTTACCCATGCACTCTCAATAAAGACAGAAGACTGTGGCTGGATGTAACTAGGCCATTTATTAAATGACAACTTAAATAACTTGCAGCAGGACACAACTATTGGCAAGGCTAGATTTTTTATTTACTAGGTTCGGGGCATTTCCTTCAAGTGGGAGTGAGACGTCCTGGCCGTCTGCCCCTCCCTACTTCTCATTGGGCGTACCAAACAACTCGAGGAGGCACAGCCATTTGGCTGAGCCTACCTGTCTTCATTGCCCCCCATAGGGGGAACCGGGCAGCTGGCTAGCGCAGCTGAAGGCGAACCTCCCAGTGTTGCCAACCAGTGGATAGGTTGAGCCGGGCAACTCTTTGAGCCGGGTGAGCATCATCGGAGCTGCCGAGCCATTCCCCTCCACCTTGCTGCCCCTGCATGGACACCGAGAGCTTCCCTACCTGCCTTACTCCGCATCTTTCATGCTGTCAAGTGGATGAAGGAGCAATGCAACCTAGAGCACCTGCCGGACGAGTTAAACTTGTAGCAGGTCTCTGGGCCTTGATCCCACTGGGCACCGCTACGTGCCTTTGTCTGTTTCGGCTTGTTACAAGCAATTAAATGGCCGCTGTCAGATCTTTCTCCCCAAGCGGCACAGGCAGGCACCACCAATTGGGACCATAGTTCCCATTGTGATATCCTCCAACTTAATGCAGGGTCATGAGCCGCTCATAGCCTGAAGTGTTGGTCATAGGCCACCCATACTGTCCCGGTTTAATCATGGAACACCCTGTGCATTATGTCTAGATACTTGAACAGGGCCTGGGCCTTGGCAGAGTACATCTGGAGAAGGACCAAGGCATAAATCAAGTACCCATTGAGCCAGTTAGACCAGTTTTTGTCAATTTTCTTTCCTTATGGTTTCCTTGTCCCTCACAGGGTCCCCAATCTTAGGTACTGGTTCGGGCTCCATAGGGAGAAGGCTGAACATGTCGACATATTTGCCCCTCCATATCTTCTCCTTTACAGAGAGTGCAAGGTGACCACCCAGTGGCAGAGCCACATCGCCATATGCTATACGCAGGCGCTCCACTTGTTCCAAGATCAGCACCCCCCAGTGTGCCCATCCCATGAAATAGCCAAGGGGTGGGGTGGTGGTGAGTCCATGCCATTGCTGCCCACCTGACGCCCCCACAGCCGCCCCTGTTATGGTGCCAGAGCTCTGAAAGGGGAAGTAATAGCCTCCGGACCACTGCTGCAGTGGGAAGCCCTGGCCGAAGCTGGCTGATGTCTGTGCCTGCATGCCCCTGAGCTGCTGCCTCTGAGGGGTGACTGGCACTGCCTGGTTGTCTGCCCGCTCGTCCCATACTGCCTCCAAATCGTGTGCCCCCAGTGGTGCAGTCTCACCTGAGTCGGCCATAGGGGAAGCAGTGGGAGCTCCTGAGGTTGCTTTCTCCTCCTTCAACTCCTGCTCCAAAGATTGCGCCGTGGGCTGGGTGCCAGAGTGGGAACTGCCACTGACCAGATTCTTGGCTGCAGAGCGCATGGAGGACAAATAGTCCATGAGTTTAGCCCCTTTTCCAGAAGTGAAGGACCTCCTGGGGGGTGAAGGGCACCTGATATGTCATCCCCATCCCCTCTGCCTTCCTTCCTTAGTGCTCGCTCCCTTTGCCCTGCTTCCATGCAGGCTAAGGCCCGAACCTCGCCCATATCCTTCTCCTCTTAAGTGTCTGGTATAGGCCTGGGTGGAGGCTGTTTGGAGGCCTTGCTGCCTTTTTCCTGGATTCTTTTACCCTTTCCCACCATGTTGCAACCTCCCTTAGTCCCAGTATAGTCCTGGTAAAAAACAGGGGGGTTGTTTAACCGGCCCACACTCTCAAAGCGCCTCCCTCCTGAACCCCACTGCCTCTCTTGGCCAGCCAGGCCATGCGGTTGCCCCACGCTGCAGCCCCGCCGCCCTGCCACCTTGCATTATCTTCCTGGGGGGAGCCACTTTGCGGCTCGCTAAAGTGCTCCTCCATGCGATCCGCCCCCTCCAAGCACTCCCCCCGTGCACACTGCTACTCCCTGATTCGCGATGCTAGCGCTGCCTCCCCAAGCTCCGTGGCCCGCAGGGAGCTGAATGCAGCTGTTGCCCAAGGCCGGGGGGGGTCATCCAGGCCTCTCCCTGGCAGCTCCTCAGCATGCATCCTCCCTGGTCGCCATCTGGAGCCGCAATGAGGCTCGGAGCGATTGCTCCACGCACGAGGCAGCGCCCCCCCCAGGGAGCCTGACAGCCAATAGGCTGCCCAGCCCCAACCTGTCCATCAGTGGAGAGGCGGGGCAAGAGCCATTAGCGTGCTAGGGGCGCTAACAGTCATTTAGCACAGTGCAGCTGTGCCAAAAAAAGAGCACACTATATCTAGTGGGGGAGGAGGACGCATTGGGAGGCTTTTGAGGGGAAAGTGGGTTTAAATTCCCTTATTTCTCTGTAAGCCTCCCACTCTGCAATGCATCTCATTGGGTGCAAGTCAAAGGAAAGGAGGCAATGAGGCTGCAAAATCAAGGGATTGTATGTGGCACATGGATTCACACCTCCTGCAGCCCTCGCCTCTTTATCTCCCACCTCCCTACCCTGTTTCACCCTTCCCCATCCCATTTCTCCCCCTCCCTGCCCCCTCCACAGCCTTACCTTCTCTGATATTGGCAAACGGGTTTGGCAACAGATAGAGAGCATTGCCAGTTCTTGCAGCAGTGCTCTCAAAATGGCCGCTGATGGTGAGCTCCACATTTCTCCCCCGCCCTGCCCCCTCCACAGCCTTACCTCCTCCAACATTGGCAAGCAGGTTTGGTGACAAATGGAGAACATTGCCGATTCTTGCACACACTTGCACACGGAGAGCTCCACACTCCGTCAGCAGCCATTTTGTGACAGTGGAAGTGTTTTCCACTGTTGCAAAACTATCCATAGTACAGCCCACTCCTGCATAGGATCCGAAAAAAGAAGGAAGGTGAGAGCAAGCCAAGAGCTGGAACTATCTGGGATACAGTGGATGCTATCTGATATCTGTTGTTTGAAAGGACAATGCCTCCGCCTCCACCACTGGATACAGTGTGCTTTTTTTTTGGCACAGCTGCACTTGTCTGGGAGAAGAATAGAATTGGGCTCAAAAGGCCTTACAGCTTTCATGTCCACATGGGGGGGGGGTAGCTACCTCCATCCAATGCTTTACCTGTGCACTTGAAAATAAAGCACATATTACAAAGACACAATCAACCTCCCATGCTCTTTCCTCCAAAGGACATCAGAACCCAATGTAGCTATGCACCCCTAGAGTTCGTAACATGGAAAGTGATTGTGAGATGTAACACAGTTAAAAAGCAAACATCATTTTAGAAGTAATTAATGTCAAGGTACAAATGTCTCCAAATAACAGTTATTTTAAAAGCCATGTGTCAATGCAATACTAGCCATTCCAAGTGCTGACAAGTCTCATTGAATGGCAATGTTAAACACCATTGCTTTTCCCGCTGTCTCTGTTCTAGATCTCTAATACTGTTCTGCTTCTCTGTTTTCCTGGATCACATTCTTCTCACTTACACTTGATTTCTTGTGTAAGCAAGTGCAGAATTAGGCAGTTTATGCTTAATTCTCTTCTGGTGCTCTGGCCTTTGGCTGTTCCCAGATTTCACATTCTATTCCCAATTATCTCGCCTTTGCACACATTTTCTTTGAGCCTTCAGGCCTCCATCCCTTCTACTCCATTCCCCCCCACTAAATTCCATTTTCTAATCTATGTCCCAGGATTCCCCAAAATGCATCAATATCAGACTGGATGGGTCTGCTTTTGCCGCAATGTAGACTGAGAATACAAACCATTGAGATGTGTAATTACAGATGCTCTCAGCATCTTGAGTCATGTTTTGGCAGAGCCAGTGAAATAGTTAACCCTCATGCCACACAATTTAAATGTGAGATCACATAAGAAAACCTTCCAAATTGCTTATTTGCATAATTAAATTGCCAGCCCACGATATTCGAGTGGACACGCAATGTATTCAAAAATGCTTCCTATGCCTAATAAGACGTCAAAAAATGGGCTATAATTTATCCTCTGAAGTAGGCAGGTGGGACTCATCAAGGCTAAGAGGCCTGACCAGCTTCAGCAAAGATCTCTGGAATGAATTACTATGAAGTGCTTATTGACATTTCTGTTTGTGCCTCCCTTCATAAGGCACTGCAAAGTGCAGTGTGCTGTTCCTTCATATTTGCTAGGCCGAGTGTTCTATCGTTGGTATTTATTTGAAGGGCACTTGGATTCTCGTGCTTAGTTTTAGTTGTGGAAGAGGAAAGTACTGCTCTTGACAAGGGGAAAAAAATGGGGTCATCAGCCCTTGGAAATAAGAGGACTTTGGACCAGTGCCAGGCATTGGGGCAAGGAAATGAGAAATGTGTATGTGGTGGTAAAAAGGATAATGCAACTTGTCCATTCTGAATTACAGAAGTTACTTTGAAGCAGTCAGCCTCTTCTTTGCCCGGCGGCCTTTGCTATAATAGATAATACTAATAAAATAGAAGGCCTGTTTGTTGTAGAATGCCCCCCCCCACAAACACACACAGAGCAGTTACATAACTGCCTACTTTCCAGATCAGCAATTTCCAACTTTTCATCTCACAGTACACTGACAAGGCACTAAAATTGTCATGGCACACCATCAGTTTTTCCTTTTTTAACAATTGACAAGGCACACCATGCTGCCAGTGGGAGGCTCACATCCCCCAATGGCCCTACTAATAAATGACCTAACCCCCCCCCAATCCCCACAGCACACCTGCAAACCATTCGGGGCACATTGGTTGAAAAGCGCTGTTCTAGATCTGAGAATTTAGATTCTAGAATTTAGGAATCTAGATTCTAGAATTTACATTCCTAAATCCTCATTTTGCCCACAAAGCTGCTTATATGTGACTTTTTGATTTGATATAGAATCAGAATTCAATCTCATGCTTTCATAGTTTCATTAAAATTTGGTGAATACTGTAATCATGGTTTACATAATGTTTGTTGTTCAGTCGCTAAGTCGTGTCTGACTCTTTGCGACCACAGCACGCCACTAGCTTCCGGAGTTTGCCCAATTTCATGTTCATCGCTTCGGTGACACAATCTAACCATCTCATCCTCTGCCGCCCCCTTCTCCTTTTGCCTTCAATCTTCCCCAGCATGAGGGTCTTTTCTAAAGAGTCCTCTCTTCTCATGAGGTGGCCAAAGTATTTGAGCTTCAGCTTCAGGATTTGTCCTTCCAGGGAACAAGCAGGCTTGACTTTCTGTAGGATTGACCGATTGGATCTCCTTGCAGTCCAGGGGACTCTCAAGAGTCTTCTCCAACACCATAATTCGAAAGCATCTATTCTTCGGCGCTCTGCCTTCTTTATGGTCCAGCTCTCACATCCATTCATGACTACTGGAAAAACCATAGCTTTGATTATGCGAACTTTTGTTGGCAGGGTGATGTCTCAGCTTTTTATTAAGTTGTCTAGGTTCACCATAGTTTTCCTCCCAAGAAGCAAACATCTTTTAATTTCATGGCTGCAATCGCCATCTGTGCTGATTTTGGAGCCCAGGAAAATTAATTCTATCACTGCTACCATTTCTTCCCCTTCTATTTGCCAGGAAGTGATGGGAGTGGTTGCCATGATCTTAGTTTTTTTAATGTTGAGCTTCAAGCCAATTTTGGCACTTTCCTCTTTCACCCTCATCAGAAGGTTCTTTAGGTCTTCCTCACTTTCTGCCATTAGAGTAGTATCATCTGCATATCTGAGGTTGCTGCTATTTCTCCCAGCAATCTTGATTCTGCTTGAATGTTTGTCAATAAATGAATGAAAAACCTGACTATTTTGCCCTTACGTCAAATTAGTAGAAAATTTAAAATAAAAATATTAAGAATTCCCCAGGACTAGCATTTTGACACAATGATTTGCCTTACAGAAGCAGACATTCAGAGCCCAATTCTAAGGGCTCTTAACGCCAATGCTGGTTCTCAATGCCAGTGCTGGTTGTGGCAAATGTGCCACAAAGCAAGTTTGTAGCACCTGGAGAGTAAGCACTGCTCGTGCTGGGTCTCAGCTCCACATGGAGGTTGCCATTCAGCTGCTAGAGCCAGGTAAGACCATCAGCCGGTGCCAGTTTTGGGGGGAAGGCATGGGGAGGGTTGGGAGAAGACAGGGGGAGGGAAGAACTCATCATGGGAGGGCAGTGGTGGTAGCTAAAGTGGGAGGAACTGGAATGCTGGGCGGGACGTACGGTTGATTGGCAGCCCGTCCGTTCTGCCGCCTGCCCGCCCGCCGCACGGGCTGCCCCTGGTTGGCGCGCCCCACCGCTGCTCGCCCAGGCACCCGGCACGCCCCCCACCTGTCCCCCCCGGCGAGCAGGCACCCTCTCTGAGGCCAGGGCAGCCCGTGGGGCAGGCAGGCAGGCGGCGGAACTGAACGGATGGGCAGCCAATCACACGTAAGTCCCGCCCAGCGTACCAGTTCCTCCCACTTTAGATACCACCACTGTGGGAGGGGAAGATTAGGCCTGGGTAAGAGGTGGGACTGGCAGAGATCTTCACAGCTGGATCCTATGCACCACTTTGGGTTGGGCAATCCCGCCCCCAGAATGGGCCCAAATAGCCAGCACAGACTTGAGTAGAACCATTGCAGGGGCAGGATTTTACTTGCGATAAGGGGATGAATGTCCCCTTCCCCCAAGGAGACTCCTGCGCCTGCCACAGCACCCATAAGATGCAGTGGTAGCCATTTTGATGCTGTTGCTCCTCTGGGACCCGGGAAGGTTAGGATTGGGTTATTGGTGAAGTAGACTGGTCCCAAAAATGGTCAGCTGGAAACCTCTGGAAACTTGGCAAGGAGCTTGAAGGTAACTGCCCTTCCCTGCTGTTTTTCTAGGCATCTGATCCAAGCACAGTTCCAAACCACTTTTCCAAAAGGCGATCATTCTGCAGATCAGCTGCTTGAAAGATAAGTGTTGCTAGAGATTGACAGCTCAATCCATTGTAACTCCGACATGGCGATGAAGCAGCACAAATGTGATGTCCATTGTATCCCGCAGGGAAGTTTTGCCATGTTGAGGGCTACTGGGAGAAGGGAACATTTGTTCCCTTGCCCTATAGAAGGCCCATGCAGCCCTTATTATTATTATTATTATTATTATTATTTATTTGATTTGTATCCCGCCTTTCCGCCACAAGGCCCTCAAGGCGGCATTTACAAGCTTAAAAACACAGTAAAAAACAATTAAAAACAGTATTAAAAGACAATAAAAACAATATTAAAAATACAACATACAACAAATTAATCCCTAGGATCATAAAATATATTTAAAAAAATGCAAAAAAATGAGTGTACTAGGACCCGCACCAGTGAAATTGCTGGCACATGTCCACGTTGACCCATGAAGGCAGATCAGGCACTGAAAATGGGTAAGGAATACTCAGATGTTGATACCAGCCAACCCGTTCCCTTCATGGCACCAATCCACCACCCCATCTCCTCCCTATTCCACCCACCAGCTGCCCTTTCCCTGTCTACCTCTTGTCGCCTGCGTGACTTTATCTGAGCAGCGGAAATCAATGGTCCCTCACCACACAGACTTGGCCAATCACTGCTTCCTGTGCAGCCTTGCCGTGTTTTATTTATTTATTTATGTGTTTGTTTTGAAGTATTTATACCCCGCCTTTCCCATGCTGAATCAAATGCCCAAGGCAGCTGTAGCCCAGACAGGGCTGGGACGACCGCAGCCGAAGGTGGGGGTTGCTGGGGAAGACCCTGGGAGACACCTGGGGCCAGGGCAGGGGCACGACGATGAGACCTTGCCAGCCGCAGAAAGCCAGGGGCACTTACACCCGGGGAGAAACAAGGCTTATTCAGGCCTCTGGCAGGGAAGGCAAGCGCAGGAGCCGGCCCCAGGCCCTACACCGGTGCAAGGAAAGGCCTCAAGGAAAGTTTTGGGAGGCCTCACGGAGGAAGGGGCAAGGCAAGGAGGAGGAGCCTGGACCTTAAAAGGAAGCCCAGCTCGGCTGGAAAGGGCAGCCTCTGGCCGGCCGGCTGGGGAAGAGGATGTGCAGGGAGGCTCGCAACCTCCTTACCAGAACGGGCATGGGAGCCCACCCTTCAGGAGGCCTCTGGCCAGGACCTCCAGGTCGGCAGCAGACCCCGCCATGACTGCCGGCCATGGGCCCAGTGAGGTGAGAGCCGGCAGCTGGGGAGCGGCCGCCTGCCGCATGGACCTACTGAGCCGTTGCCTCCGCAGTAGGGGAATCCACCCAGCTACCCCTCAGGGAAAGCCAAGACCGGACCAGCAAGGGCCCCAGCAGTGGCACTGCTCAGTATAGACTGTAACCAAGCCCTGTGAGACAATGAAGCTCGATGAATGTGAAGGCGCTCACCAAAACAGACTGTCCAAGACAACCTCTGGCGTCCAGCAAGTCTTTGTGCACCAGCGTAAGTACCGCCAAGCCCTCCTGTCCCCATCCCTTCCGGTCGCACCACACCCCAACACGACAGACATAACAGCGGCTTACATGGGTAGGCCATCATTTCTCAATGGGGTGTTTACAAATATACAGTATTCTGCGATTCACCAAATCCTTAGTCCCAGATGTAGCCTTTACAATGTGGTTCTCTCCTCTGGCCGTGTGACAGCAAGCTTCAGCAGGTGATTGTAAGTCCAGCCTGGACAGGTCCTCAAGGTTGGACTCTGTTCTTTTGCCGGCTGGCCTTCTCACAACATTCCTTCTCACAACTGGCTAATCAGCTCCACAGTGACTCCGTTCTGCCACAGCAGGTACTGCAGCTTGTCACAGCCTGGCGTTCTGTCTCCCATCCAAATACTGACAAAAAAATAAACAAAAAATGTTTTCTGGCATTGTTGCATTTGCAACAGCTGGAAAGTGCATTGTGCTACCGAAATGCACATTCTAGTGCCCACTTATGATTGGGCCCTGAATCAACACAGTGTCTTCCGGTCTTCCCAAGCAGCTTTTGGAGGAATGTTATTATTATTTGTAAAGGTCTTGTGTGCACAGGTCCAGTTCTTGAACTGATGAAAGAACCTGAGTGCCCAGAACATGGTTGCTCAAGTGTTTCTGTATCGTTCTTGGCATTTAAAAGTATACAGTAGGGGATCTATTACCATTGATGGAAATCACAATTGTTTATAGATTTGACTAATCCTGTTTCCACCCTAAATCCTAATTCTTTTTTATAAAAAAAGAAAATCAGATGTTCTAATTTAAAAAGCAATGGGGCCTTTTATAACTTAAACATACAAACGATAAATTTATAAATACAGATAGTATAAAATGTATTGCTATGTGCAGTAAGGTGAAACACTATGATAATTAAAACCTCGGATGACTGGGTTGAGAAATCCACTGGTACACTGTATTGTTATCTGTGGCACATAAGATGTTGTTTATGCATCTCTCCTGCTCAGTTTTATGGCTTCATGAATGCACAATTGGATCTGTAATAACCAATTATTATCAAATGAATATCAAAGGAATGGATTTTTTTTATATTTATTGCAATTTTCAAGCCAAATGGGCTATACATGTTTAATGAGAGCATTGTTTACAAGCATGATACTCCAAACCATTATGATCATTTTGATTTCTTTGTCATGCTTTATATTTGCAGAAAGAAATTTACTTGGTTCTTGGACAATAAATTTAATAAAACATGGTGTGAATATGCATATTATTTCAATGCTGGCGGAGTTTCACAGAAGTAGAAGCTAATCTTCTTTATATAACAGGGTGCTGAGTAGGCTTAAACGTCCTCTGTCTCCAGAATGCAATGTAATTATAAGACATGATTACAACTGATTATAATCAATCAGCATAGTCTTAAGTGTAATTTATACTGCTGCAGCTGCGGGTAGATTAAATCATCATGTAAAATACAATTTCAACTAGATATGCAAAATTATTTGAACAACCCAAATACAGTAAACGCATAATGCTATAAATATAGAGTAAATGGTGCCAATTACATAATAGTTTAGGGTTCTGTTTACCACTAAATACGTTTTTGTCCTGCAGAGCCAGTTCCTGAAACACTATGGTACCATTTTGCAGTGGTAGTAGTACATGATATGTAGTTTGGGGTTATTGAATATTCTTTTGATTACGCCACCAAGAATAGGCATAGGCAGGCTGGCCTTAAGCCAATGTGACCAAGGTCGTCACATTGGGCCCTGCACTGGGTGGAGCGCACCCAGTGATGTCATTCACTGGTGCCAGCAACCGGAACGCTGCTGGCGCCAGGATCCGGAACGCCACGATGGACGGGTGAGCTGTAGCTCCCCGCCCCCTTATGGCGCCTGGCAACGCCTGCACCAAGAATTGCTCTTTTACAGAGTGATCCAGGCGCAGGGGCGGGCGGGAGGGCAAAAACAGCGCGTGGAGTCTGCCGCGCGCTGTCCCGCTCTCCCCGGAACTACCGGAATGAGGTACCGCCCCGTTCCAGTAGGATGACGCCTCTGGGTGCACCCACACAGCGAGCATATCGTCTCCTGCTGCAGCTGGGAGCTCTACGGGCTGTGGGTCAGTGGGACAAGCAGAGCAACTTTACCTTGAGCCCTTCTAACTGCTCCTGCATCTGAATGGTCCAAAATGGGCCTCCTGGAAGCCGCTGGGGGGTGTTGTCATCAGGTCACCACAACTTATGTCCAGGTGCCACACTTTGCACATGGCACCACAAGCACTCCTCTTGGTGAGTGGGGGCCCCACAGGGAGGGTGGGGGCTCTGTGGGAATGCCTGCATTGGGCCCCGCTGCTTCTAGAGGACATATCTATCTCGCCATTTTAATGGGGGAAATAACCAGCACCGACCCACATAGGCCAAGGCCTGTGTGGGCCTTTGCTTAAACCAGCCAAGGTGTTTGCCAGCCAGCCTCACCAACCCGGATACGCATTGTCAGACCTGTCCAGGTTCACCCCTTGACTTTGCTTACCTTGCACCCCATGACCTTGCGCCCCTTGACCTTGCGATTCCTGACTGCCAGCAAGCCACCTGCCGAAAACTCACCCCCAAAAGAAAAACCTAACCTAACTGTCCCAAATGCCAGTCTGGGGCAGGTGAAGGAAAACTGCCAAGCAACAGCTAGTCAGGATGATAGCAAAAACTTGATACAGGTAACAAGATTGTATCAGAGAGTACATAGGCAGGCTGGCAGGCGGGGCTTGAAGATGGGTGCCAAACTGAAGCTGGGTATGGAGAACACCCTGCCCATCTGTTGCACCACATCCTTCCTCAAGCTGGCCAGCCAATAGGTGGTCCAAATTTTCCAGCCTCTGCCCTGCTAGAGCGGGGGGGGGGATTCAAATGGCAAAAGGGCTCTAAATGCCCCACTGCAATTCTCAGAAGGATTGCTAGGATAAAACATTTACAGCCCAATCCTATCCCCCACCAGCTCAGAGTGTGCAGTGCTACTGACTGAGCCTGCACTGCATACTACTGGGGGGGGGATTGGACAGCCCACCAGGTAAGTAAAAAAAGGTAAGAGGTAAGTACAAAATGTTTTTACTTACCTTTCCATAGGATGCCTGATCTCCAATGGGTCTCCTCAATCCTATGTCAGCTCTTTAAGTAAGGGGGCAGCTCTGGGTTCGGAAGGAGGGGTAGAATCTTTAGTGAACACAGATACCAACAAGATCCTCCCACTCCTGGCCTGGTCAATTCCCCACCCCAATCTGACTATAGTGTTGGCAGAAAATGAGATCTACCAGCCTAGGATTGGGCAACTGATACACAAATACTGGTTTAGTAGGGTTAATTATATTCACTGGGCAGTAGCTCATAAACTGTGAACTGATAGCTTTCAGCTGAGTGCTTTGGATTTTGATCAACTTAATTTCCTGAGGGTTTTTTTCTAAAAGTTTCCATTTATGAAGAATGATATATTCTCATATGATCGTTGTGTACGTGTGCCCTCTTAACTTCTTTGACTAGCAAAAAAATGCATGCATGCAAATTCTCCCCAAAAAACTGCTTACGTATCAAGAAGCTGAAGTTATTAGATATTTAGCTGAACACTCCAATTCACATTATGTATGCCAAGACAAATAGCAAGCAAAAATGAGTAAATATTTATTAGTCTCTGATACACTGCATCTCAAGATAACGTATTACATTTATATTACATTTATCTTCTTTGTTTTGCATGAAAAATTTTCAATTGAGTTTGATGAAGAAGGGCTCAAATCCATAAATTTATCTCTTGTTTTTTAGATATATGCGCCGATACTATGAATGTCTTTATTTTGGAGTACATGCTATATTTACATTTTTTTGGCTACCTTTGCAAGGTCTGTTAACTGCTTCTATTCTTCTAATTCAGTCCTTCCCAAACTGGTGGGTGGCAACCCACCAGCCAGGGAAGCAATTGTTCCTGTCCGCTTAAGGGGCAGGAAGGGGGGAGGCAACAATGTGATCCCCAGAATTGAACCACTGCCAGGAATGGAAGGAGGGTTTGGCCTTATCTAAGACAGTGCTGGCCTCTGGGGGCCATTTTGTTTCACATGAAAAAAACAGAAGTGGCTTCCAGTCAGTATTTGTAGTTGTTCTGAAGCTTGTGGGACCTGCAGCGCAGCCTTTGATGTTGTTGTAGTTCAGTCGCTAAGTCATGTCCGACTCTTCGTGACCCCAAGGACCACAGCACGCCAGGCCTCCCTGTCCTCCACTAGCTTCCGGCTTCCAGTGTCATATCGTTTAGCCTTTTAGTTTTGTAATCCATGGGGTTTTCTTGGCAAGAGTACTGGAGTGGGTTGCCATTTCCTTCTCCAGCGGATCACGTTTAGCCAGAACTCTCTACTATGACCTGTCCATCTTGGGTAACCCTACATGGCATAGCTCACACCTTCATTGAGCTACTCAAGCCCCTTCACCACAACAAGGCAGTGATCCATGAAAGGGGAGCACAGCCTTAGGTAAGGTTTAATAAACTCTTTGACCCCCTAGTGCGATCCTGGGTATTCCATGGCTGCCTTAGCTACTCCCCTGCAAAAACTTAAATGGTTCCCAATTTCCAAGGAGACATTTGGGAACCACTGTTCTAATGTATACTTAGGATTTTCCAAAACATGAGAAGTCACAGATTTAGAGACACTGATGACATGTAATCAGATGGGAAACATTTGCAAATGGAAAATGTCCATACACATCTCGATGGCAGAGAATGTTAATAGTGCATAGATGGACTATACAGTAAACCCCAATACAATGAGGGATGATTTATAAACAGTATTTCAATAATATAGGATAATCGAATAGTTTCATAGTTGGAGATTTCAGGGAGAAGGAGTTTGCTGTCAGCCCACATTGATCCAAGCAATCTCATTGTGTTTTCTTTCCAAAAGATCTTTCCAGCATGTATGGAAAGTTTTGCTTGTATGCGGAGTTTTGCACCACACTGGAAATAGCTGGGCTGTCAATATCTGGATCCTAGCCTTACCCTGTTCTTGATAGAGAAGAGGCTATGAGAGAAAAGACTATGAAGCTCTAAGTCATAACATTGTGCAGCTTTTTAGCTTGCAGCCCCCTCCGCAACCCTCTGTGCTGTAGAAATGAGTTCCGATGTGCAATCGGAACTCTTTTCCTGTTTGAGATCGCAAACAGGAAGTGGGCTAAATACTGGCAACAGGAACAACCTTATGAAGATGAATCCTTGCAACCTTATGAATCCTGTTGAATTCTGAGCAGATGAGAGACAAAAGTAGACAAACAACAATGTCGTGCTTTGTCTGTTGTACATCTGGAAGCTCATCATGGTTTGGCTTTTGACCATGTTTAGTCAAAACCATGGTTTTGTGCTACAGCTGAAGCCAGCCAGTGACTTTCATGTAGAAAAGACAATCTTGCATTCCAGTAATATTTCTAATTCAGGTTCCTTGTGATACTATTGATCTTTCCACGCCCCTCTAAAATCTGAACCTAAATATTTGTAAAGCTGCTATTGACAAAACTCAAATGCCTGGATATATTTATTTTTAATTTTACCATTTGGACCAGATATGGAGCAATGCTAACTTTCAAAGTTGCAAGTTCTTCGGTTTTCCCGTTATAACATTTTTTTTCTCGTTCAGTAATGAGCTTGTATTCTAGCCAAACAGCTGCATATGCGGGCTGCCAGAGTTACTCTTCACACAGTTCACCATTAGCAGAGTTTAAATTACTTGAAGTTCATAAAAATCTATTTCTACTACTTTATAAAGGGAGGTCAGCATGGTGTCAGCCAGCATGCAGTAGCCTTATTATGAATTATAACTAACAACTCTTTTGTTATTTCTGTGTTGGGGAAAAAAAGGCTTTTGCTGTGGGTATGTATGCTTTGATAAGAAATATCAGTGTACACAACAGCAATCCTAAATATCTCTGCTGGTACGTTGGGCTGCTTTGCTGGTATAATGTCTTTACAAAACCAGTGCCCAAGGGCATGATGTTTTGATGCACTTGGCACACCCATTCAAAATGGATACTTCCCATATGAGGAAACTTCCTGTTGCGACAAGTCCTACTGGAGAAAGAATACATAATCTAAAATGGATGGGATTTACATGTGTCCCCAAGGCTGCATTTGCTGAGGCTGAGCAAATGTTGATGCTTAGCCAAGTAGCGTAGGTGCAGGGTGGGAATCTGGGGCTGGGTGACGCGGTGATACCCCACGCATCATCCTTCGGGAGCTGGGCAGGAGTCAGAGGCACCTTGGGAAAAAGGGAAGTTCATCCATACGAACATAAGAGCCCCACTGGATCAGGCCAAAGGTCCATCTAGTCCAGCCTCCTGCATTTTGCAGCAGCCCACCAGATGCCTCAGGGAATACACAAGATAACTAGTTACTTGCATCTTGTTGCCACTCCCCTGTATCTGGCACTCCGAGGTAGCCTACCCCTAAAGTAAGGAGGTTGCACTAACCATCGTGGTCTGTAGCCTGCGATGGACTTTCCTTCCAGAAATCTGTCCAGTCCCCTTTTAAAGGCATCTAGGCCAGATGCCATCACCACCTCCTGTGGCAAGGAGTTCCACAGATTAATTACCCAATGGATAAAAAAGTATTTCCTTTTCTAACTCTCCTAACCCATTCTAACTCTCCCAACACTCAATTTTAGTGGATGTTCCCTGGTTCTGGTATTGTGAGAGAGGGAAAAGAACCCACTCTACCCACTTTATCCATCCCATGCATAATTTTGTATGTCTCAATCAAGTACCCCCTCAGGTGCCTTTTTTCTAGGCTGAAGAGCCCCAAACGCTATAGCTTTTCCTCATATGGGATGGGCCCAGCCCTGTAATCATTTTGGTTGCTCTCTTCTGCACCTTCTCTAATTCCCCTATATCTTTTTTGAGGTGTGACAACCAGAACTGTACACAGTACTCCAGATGTTCATCCCCTATGAACTTTTATGAATCCCTCTTCCTATGAGCTATTTTGCCGACACAAACTTGAGGGCCTCCATGTCGGGCCATGTGGCCTGACACAGGTTAGAATCCTGTGGTGGGCTTTGCACCTCCCCCTGCCCAGTTCTGCCCTTCCCACACCCTCCCCCTGCCTCAAAGGAACTCGACGTGTCCACTGGACGTGTCACCACCAACCAGCCTTGTGTCTGCTCCTCTGGGTCCTGGGTCCTGGCGCTAGGCCGACAGCAGCAGTAAAGCCTTACCTCCAGTGGTAGAAGTGACTTACAGCACTTTAGTGATACCGCCTACGCCAGACCATATAGGATTGGGCCTTTAGTCCTTCCCAAGTTCTCTGATCATATCCTGGAGATGCTTTCCCCAAGGCTTCCCCACATACTTTTTTCACATGGTCAAATATATTTAAAAATTACCAGGTGGTCTTCCACTCCTTCACACTTATAACTCCCTTGAAAATGCCCCTCCCAGTTATTTTTGAACCTTCAGCTCTAGCTCAACCCACAAGTCAAAATTCAATTTGCTTGGGGGGGGGATAGTTTTTCTCCATTTATCAACTTTCCACCAAAGATGAAGTATTACACAGATTCAAACAAAGTCAAAGTTATATATTTTGAAGCTGCGCTGATTATATTGGGAGGTTAAAGCATTTGCTTAATTATTTCTCATTACATTAAATGGGACTTGACATTGCTTAACATTGGCTAAATCATTATAAGTGCTGCCTATGGCAGAAAGCTAAGCATGTGCTTGCATGTTTCCCATTGAAATAAATGAGAATGTACTACTATCTACATGGAACTGAAACTCATTGATTTTATCTGAAGGGAAATGAACAGAACAATCCTAACCAGTGCTGGTGCAGTGAGACCATTTGTCCCATGTTGTATCCAGTGCTAGAAAGGATTAGGCTCGAGGTCTTCTCAGGGTAAGGGGATATATGCCCCTATATGTAAGCCTGAGCAATGGGCAGTGGTGCACCCAGCCTATACTCCACCCAGGGGCCAGGTTGATGCCCTGAGCCCTAGTATCAGTTCTTTGCCCCCTCCCCGCCCATTGACACACTCTCCTGGCATGCCGGCTCCATTTCAAAGCCATATGGAGCCAAGGGAGGTCGGGTGGGCTGAAACTGCATGCCTCTTTGAGAGGCAAGGCATCTCTTCACCACCTTCCACCCACCCCAGGAGTGCCGTGCCCAAGGACCCTTGCCCCACCTGCCCAATGGTAGGTTTGCAACTGGCAATTGGGCTACTCTGATCTGTGCCTGCCAAATGGCTGGTGCAAGTCTGAGAAGCCCCGTGTCAGGCTTTCAGATCCAGGAAGGGGGATAGGACATGGTGTGCACCAGAGCTGCGGATCTCCCCTCTTTCCTGTGCTCAGTCTGCTCCTTTCCAACCTCCCCCTGCCCCGTTACATCCCTCCCCACCCTTCTCCAACCTTTCAAGATTCCAACAAAGTTTGGGTCCATCATACCTAACTGACAGTCCAATCCTAAGTAAGGCTGACATAGTAAGGTTGTATAAAGGGCTGTATCCCTAAGCCCATTAGGAGGCGGCAGCAGCAACATGCAGGACAATGGGAGGTTTTTCTCTTTCACTCACATAAGCCCCGGTTGCCCCCATGGGCCTGTTCAGATCTGTGCCTGCTGTTTTGCAGGCGCAGAAGAACGTGGACAGGAGTGGCCCAAATCAGGGCTGCCCTGGCTGGGGACAGGCTTTAGGATACGGCACTATGGCCATCTTGCATCACAACCTCCATTTCCACCCACTGCGCCGCCCAGTTACGCCCCCGGAACACCTCTGGAACACCCTCGTGGAGGCCCTGCGCTGACTGAGCTACGCCGACGCTTGATTGGTGCAAGGTCGGCGCTGCCTGTGGTTGCGGCGGTCCCTAAGTGCCGGCACTGCTGCTTCCGCCGGTCCAGCACCATAGCTCCAACTCCGACACGGATGTGCTTGACGGCACATTTGCAGCAGCATTCGGCCAGCGCAAGAGCTTAGTGCTGGCACAACGGGGGTATAGGATTGCGCTCTTAGTCTTTCCCACTTCCTGCTTGCTTCAGGAGGAGAACTTGAAAGCTTGCCCTCTACTTTTTGAAACTTGAGCTAGTCCTGATAAAGATATTGTCTGACTTTGGCTAGTGAATTTAGTGTTCTCCCCCCCCCAACTAGCACTACAGAAGCACCTTGTAATGCTTTTTTCTGTCATTTTTTCCTGCCTTGCTTTATTATTCAAGTTTCTTAAACTCTTTTGAATAATGTCATGTAAAGAGGTCAAATTATGCTTAAAATATGGCATCTTTACAGCCGACTATTTAATGGAACACAGGTTAGTAGATTCTATGTGAGACTAAAGAAATATTTATAGTATTTGCCACACAACCCACTGCTAATATATTTATTCTGAATAATATAGCAGTCTTCCTGAGAACATCATGAATCATGGAACAGATCCGAAATCTTGACTTCCATTTCCTTGGAATTAGGCTTCCATCTGCCATCGGCACCATGGCAGTCCAGAGATTGCCTTATTTGCAGAGCAAATAGCTCTAAATCCTTGAACCACATGATTGAATGGAAACAGAATTAAAATGTGGTTGTGGGAGATATTGCATATCCTAAGGAAATAATGCGCACACGAACACACACACACACACGCGCGCATGCGCGCGCACACACACACACTGCCATATATATGGCATGATTTTTTTCCTGTAACTTGCCTGGTAATAACACAAGAGTTCTTTTTTTTTTTCCAGAAATACTAATGGAAATCTGGTATGACTTGCTAATTAAACTTCAGAAATACTTCCCTTCCCCCTTGACTGTCTTTATAGGGTTTGGCACAGCATGTCAGTAATACTTGCAGGCCTTAACTGTTTGAAGAAATAGCCATTAAAAAGTGTAATGGAAGATGGGGACATTTGCAGTGTTTGATTATTTCTAATTATTAATCTCCTTCCTATCCGGAGATCTTGGGGCAGGCTAAAACATCAATGCAAATTAAAATTGACTAATATAAAGTGTATTGAACGAAGGCTATTCTCCAGTATTTATAATCATGCCCTCAAGCTAGTTCTGGGTTAAAAACATTATACATTAAATCATGATCCTGAAGAATGTATTGTTGGTTTGGTATAGCTACTCAAAAAAATTATCATTACTGTATACTATAAGAAGGGGCCATATCTCTTTCAAAGTCTGTACTTGGTAGTTATGACAATCAGTGCCTATTCATATTATTTTAATTATTATATTCCAAACACATGTGCCCATGAAGGGCCACCTGAGAGATAGCACTTCCATTGTGGCAGCATACAGAACTAGACATTCTAGAGTTGCATGGTGACTCTACATTTTCTAGTTCTGCATGACTGTGGTTCATGCAACAGCTCTCACTGAGCTGTATCTGTGCCACTTGTCCCAAGGATTAAGCCCTTTGGCCTGTGCCCCACAAGGTCCTATTTGGTGTTGGTTTACACCAAATAGGACCATTTTCCTCCACATGAGCACTATGGGCAGCCCAATCCTAGGTAGGTTGCCCATGCTGTGGTATAGCAGTGCTGCAATGGCTACCACAGTATCTGATAGGACTAAGGAAGCAGCTAGAAGTCTCTTTGGGATAACATCAGTTCATTTATCTTGTGTTGGGACCAGGCAACCTCTATGGGTCTGCTCAGATCAGCACCGGGTATTAGGTGGCATAGAACCAAGGAGACTATACGAACATAAGAGCCCCACTGGATCAGGCCAAAGGCCCATCTGGTCCAGCTTCCTGTATTTCACAGTGGCCCACCAGATGCCCTAGAGAACACACAAGACAACAAGATGCCTGCATCTTGTTGCCACTCCCTTGACACATGCAGGGCTCTGATCCTGGGAGGGGGGACAGAATGCGGCAGCAGTCACTGCTGCCATCCTGGCCCCCCTGTGTTGAACTGGCCCTGGGCTGCTCAGCCCCAACCTAGAAACGCTGCCGCCCTGCTGGCGCCCTGCTACAACGCTGCTGGCGCCAGGATCTGGAACACCGCAGGGACGGACGGGTGAGCTGTAGCTCCCCGCCCCCTTGTGGCGCCCGGCAACGCCTCCCTGCGCCCGGAAGAGCTCTCTTACAGAGTGATCCAGGCGCAGCGGTGGGCGGGAGGGCAAAAACAGCGTGCGGAGTCTGCCGCGCGCTGCTGCTAAGTTCCCGCTCTCCCCGGAACTACTGGAACGGGGTACCGCCCCGTTCCAGTAGGATGACGCCTCTGCCCCTGCCACTTGGTGGGAAATGTACTACTGGTGGCTCCTGGCAGTCATCCCACCAATGCCGAGGCCAAGCGTCCACTGGCTCTGGCCTCCCCACTGGCGCCTTTCTTCTGGATACTACGACGTGCCTTATGGCACATTTGTGATGGCTGTTGCCAGGACAGCCTATAGGAGACCAGCACAGCACAGCAGTAGGATCAGGCCCTGAATATCCACGTTTGTCCTTCATGTGGACAAATATAACAATTTTGTTAAGCTCAGATTATCCAACAGAGTATACTGGAGAAAGTATATTGGGCCGGAGAGATGCAAAGCTTGTTTCAGGTCCTACCCAAATTCTTCCTTTTCTATCCTCTCAACCTCAAAAGTTGGTTGCATAACAGTCAAACAATTCAAGGTAGCAACATCAGCTCCCTAACAATTATCCTCCTGACCCTCTTACTCCACATCTACTGCTTTAAAGTCAGTGCACCAGACAAGCATTAGGTAGACTGGTGATCTTGTCCTCTGCTCTCTGAACATGTAAGCCAAGTAGGCAGCTAACTTTCTGAAACTCATCATTCTTTATGTTAGAAAGGATACCAATCAGGCTTTTAATCAAGTGCAGGCATTCTGGGATCACTTTTACATTTCAAAAGTGAGTGTGTGTGTGTGGGAGTGTGCATGTCTGTGTATGGCTCTGTTCATTTATCAAGAGATTTTATTAAATACCCTGACCACAGTAGGGCTGACATTGTATGTCACAGTATGAATCACTATTTCTGCTCTAGTAACAACATCACTGACTCCGCCATGATGAAACAGGAGTCAAACAATATTTTGTTTTCCTGCTGTCTGTAGCCTTTAGCATATGTATTGTGGATTTCCTTGTTCCTCATATGGCTAATTGATCAGCTGGGAATTGCCTTCCTGCTGCTTACCTGCTCTCGCTATGTTCAGAAGAACTAATACTTTTCTTTCTGTGGCAGATGATCTGCAGAGATTTGTTGCTTTAAAGCTTTAGCTTGTATTCAACAATACAGGAATGTGCAGTCCTGGCACAAGTCAATAGAGTTTCTACTCATGCGAACGGAAAGCCAGCTACCAGTAATGTTGTGGGGCTGGCCAGTGTCCAGGGCACGGTGATGTCATGACTCTATCATGTCACACACCCTGTGTCATGACATCAACCCCTCACTTCTGGATTAGCTTCAATTTGCAGCCAAACTGAGGGGCAGGTGGGCAGGAGGACCCTTCAACGCTCCACACACCGCAGGGAGCACTGTGTTGCACCAGTTGCGTGCCCAGCCAATGGGCCTCACTGAGGCAAAGAAGGAGGAGCGCCGCCCCCTCTGCCAACTCCCAGCTCCTTGCGCCATTCTGCTATGCCCCCATGCCGTTCCAGACTCCATTCTGGAGCTGTACCGAGGCAAGGGAGAGTGGCCAAATACTGCTCGCCTCTGAGAGGTGAGCCCCTTGTCGCTGCCCTCCTCCTGCTCCACCAGCACGATGCCCAAAGCTTTTGCCTCCCCTTCATAATGGTAGGATTGCTACTACTGGGCACCCCCCCGCCCCAGCCTAAATATGCCACTGCCAGCTGCAGCAGAAGGAGGGTGCAGGAAAGGCCCTTTTTGTGACAGAATTATATCCACAATTCATAGAGGTCACACTAAAATCTCTTTCTTGTCCTTTTTAGACAGGGGTTGTCCTTTGGAGCAAACTCATTTTCTTGGTTAAAAAACAGAACTGGACAAAGGAAAAAATACTTCCCTGTGGAAGTTGGATCAGCGAATCTCAGGATATGCCTGAAGCAGGGCATTTTCTGCACGCAGAAGGGCAATCCCCTCAGGGGAAACCTCTTACACTTTTTGTCAGGCAAGTGCTGCTGGGATGCAGGCAGGCAAAGGAAGCACTGGAGGAAGGAGTAGTGCAGCTGCGGCCATGAAGAAATATCCAGACTGGAGTGGTTGCAAGCCCCACATTCGTTTACACACAGAGATGCATTTCTCTGTAGGATAACTACATGTCGTGTGTGTGTGTGTGTGTGTGTGTGTGTGTGTGTGTGTGTGTGTGTGAGATTCATGGCAGGGAAGATGGCGCCTTTTTGATGCCGCCTCCAATCCTATGAGTAGTCACTGAATGTGTGGAATAGTCCTTGACTGTCTGAAGTGGGCAGATCTTCAGATCAAATCAAATTAACTGCAGCTAACCTCCCAGCTATGCTTAACTTTGGAGCAAGTCAGCTCAAAGCCAGAGGCATAGGGAGAGTGCCATGGGGGGAGGCGAGCGCAGTGGGCACAGCTGTGCTTTTTGCTCCCCACCCACCCTTGCACTCTGATCGCTCCTAAATGGAGCAATTCCAGGCTTGGGAAGGTGTGACTGGGCGATGCATAGGGGTGGCTGCGCACGGTGACATCACCCTGCCCCAGGTGCACTGCGAGCCGAGTATGGATTTGCTCCAAGCTGAAAGAGGATGTTTGTGGGGTGAGAGGGGAAAAGGAAAAGGCAACTCTCAAACTTAGATCTTATATATGCACTTAGCAAAGTGTGTACACACACACACACACACACACACACACACACACACAGAGGGGTGGTGTTAAAATGCCACAATTTTATCTGAAAGCCAGCATTAATTCCTAGAGAAAGAATACCCCCTAAAGTGCTACAAACAGTTCATCATTGCTGATTTCCAAATGCAAAACCCTGGAAAAAATATGAAAAAGCTAACATATTCTTCCCTCATTACTTCTTCTCCTTTGTTACTATGGTTAACAGATTAATAACTTGTTTATCAGAGCCTTGCTTTCTATAAAACCTGCGTTTCCAACTTCCTGTTACACAGCCACACATTGAAAACAAATGGTTCTTTTCAAGTTTTCTGTTTTAGTGTTTTAACAGGCATTTTTTTTTACAGCCACTCAGATTTTTCCTTTGAGCTAAGAAGGTCCCCCAGTGAATAACTTAATGAGTGGAGATGTGAAGAATAGGCCACTGGGCAGCTAGAAATGCAACAGTAAATTTTACATGATTTCCTTCCGATAGGAAAACCAGATGAAGAATCTCTTGTCTGTGTGTCTTCTAGATATCCAAACGGTAACTAAAAGCTTCTGTGAACCCGGCCACAAACAAGATGGTTGGTGGCTTCTCAATATGAGTCAGGAATCTGGCATTTCTACTTGCCAATCAGAAGCTGCTTGAGAGCGCAATCCTAACCTGGAATTAGGCCAGCACATTTAGGCCAGCAAAGTTTGGCCGGCACAAGGGACAACATAAATAGAATAGAAAATTTATTTGTCATTGTACACGTGTACACATGTACAATGAAATTAGGTGCTTTCGCATGGTAAAAACAACAATACACTACAACAAAAACAAAAACATCACATACAATCCCACCTTGCTTAAGCTTTACTCAACATATCGCTATACCACCGCATTTAGTCTAGACACTGCGCTAGGATAAAAACTGTGTTTTAATCTGTTCGTTTTTGTTCTAATCACCCTGTATCTTCTGCCTGATGGCAGTAGTTTAAAAAACTGATGACCAGGATGTGATGGATCTTTCAGAATGTTAGAAGTCTTCTTCAGACAATTTAAGCTATAAAGCTCCTCCAAGGAAGGGAGGGGACAGCCAATGATCTTCTGAGCAGTATTAATAACCCTCTGGAGCGCCTTTCTCTCTGCGCCTTTCCTCTCTTTCTAAAGTGTTTGTGAACCACTCTCAGAGTAAGAAAGGCCAGCACATAGATGTGCACCATCCTCCCTGACTCCAAGAGTGGTCCAAATGTGCTTTATGGTGGCTCTTGAGCTGGCCTAACTGTGCTGCATGTTTAGCTGGTGCAGATCTGGGGGAGACGGTGTGGCCTGAATTAGGACCACGCGGCCGCCTGGACGGGCTTAGGATTCGGCCTTATGGCCGAATCCCAAGCCTGCCCCCCCTCTCAGGTCAGCCTGCAAGGGACACCATAAAATATGTTTGGACCACTCTCGGAGTCAGAGAGGCCAGCACACAGACATGCGCCATCCTCCCTGACTCCATGGTCCAAACGCACTTAACAGCCAAACGGCCGTGTGCCAGCCAAATTTTGCTGGCCTAACTGTGCGGCCTCACTCCAGGCGAGGATTGCGCTCTTCTAAAGATTACGTGAAGGTCTTCTGCTTAAACAATAATTTACTTGGATCAGGAAGCATCCAAACCTTGGCCTAATCAATTCGAGGATTGGACAGCTCCCTTATTCCCAAGCCTTGGGTTGTCCCCAAACTGTACCCCATGGACTAATAGTTCAGGAAGGACACAGTTCCTTGGAAAATTCCAATTGTTGGAATCCTTGGAAGTTTCCACACAGCTCTGACTGGGCCCTGTGATTAATGCCTAAGAATCTTAGATGCCTAAGATTAATGCCTACTAACAGGTTTAAATGAAAAGCAGAGAAACTCTTTGTGTGATTTGCTTAGCTGTTCGCTTCAAGGTTCTTCTCCCTCACTGCAATCCAGTTGCACATCCACCTACAAAGCAGCCAGAATAGAAATTTTTGGATCAACAATGCTTGACTCATAATACATCTGTGTATTGCAAGCCAGCCAGATTCATACTGTGAATCAGGTAATTAAACATTGGCAACATCACTCTAACGGCCTCTACGCCAGTTAATACATTTATCTGGCTGGCAATGATCTTTAAGTTGTGGAGGATAAGAGATGTGCTATTGTCATAGTGTGTGAGGCAGGTTACTCCACTTGGAGGTGTGCCTCAATATAAATCTCATTTGGATGCGGCTTTAAATGAAACCTGCCATTTCATCCAGTCTTGTATCGACTGAAGCAGTGGCTCCCAAACCTTTTAGCACCAGGACCCAACTTTGAAAATGACACACTATCTGTGAATGATCCTACAGGTCCCAAAGTGTTTGCAATCGCTTGAGCCTTCTGTGAATATTATAGTTGCTCACATATGCTCATATATAAAACACTGTCACCTCTCAGCTCCCTTTCCCTACATATCTGGGTTTACATTTGGGAATAGGAAAGGCCGTGGCAGCCCCAGAAGTATCAATTCCTGACGGAGATTGAGGGCCCAATTCTATGTCCTTTTTTGCCAGCAATTCCAGTATCGCCAACTAAAAGTGCTGCAAACGTGCCATAAAGCATGTTTGCAGCACCGCCAAGGGCTCAACTGTCTGCGTTGGGCCCGGCCCCATTGGTGCTGAGCCTCAGTGCCCCACAGATGCGGCTGCTAATCATGGTAAATGTTACCACAGGCCAGCAGCACAGCTTTTCATGGCATGGCAAAGGTAGGGAAGGGCAGAGGAAGGAGGGACTGGGTGGGCGAGGGGAGGTGCAGGCCAATGCAGGGGGTGGGACCAGCTGCGGCCTCCAGCACCAGTACCTATGCCCTGCTTTGGGTCAGGCAGACCAATGTGGTGCTGATCCACACACTGCCAGCAAAATATCTGGGAGAAGGTGTAGTAGCCCCATTACAGAGCCACAGCTTTCCTCAGGGGAAGAGGATGAACTTCCCTTCTTCCAAGGAGATCCGGGCAGCTGCCGCAGCTTCCACACAAAGCAAAAGTCGCCATTTTGGCACTTCTGCTTCCAAGGGAGCCCACGAGTTCAAGAGTTTTTGATTTCCTAATTAAGTCTAACATAATGGAAAAAAATTTGGGGTTTTTTTTTTAATGAATGAATTGACAGCCCCCATTCATCATCTCATATGTCAGCACAAAGATTTTTTTCCCAAACGTCATTTCTAAGTAGTACAAAGATCCAATAATTCCAGCAATGGTGTACATACCTGTATGACTACAAATGCCATTGGAAAAATTGCATTGGAAAAAAATGAAACTCTTTAGGTATTGCATTTCCTAAAGCTTTGATGGTATCTGAAGGTTTTTCAAGATGTAGACAGAAAAGTCCTTGTTTTCCTACAGACCCCAGTGCTCATTGTACCTGTTTCAATCCCACTAGTGTTTTCCTGAATCCATCACTTTGTTTCTTTCATCAACAAACGTTGTCAATGGCATTTCCTGGGGCTATTTTTTGTGCAATTTCCTTTCCTTCCTTTTCATTCTTCCACACTAGACAGATGAAGAAGACGCTGAAGTGTGCTTCAAATTTAGAATAATAAACATTCTGTTCTTTCAGAGTTCATGATCAGACATCTTTAGCAGCAGACACATCATTGAGTCACCAGGTGTAGCAGTGTAAGGGCCCAATCCTATCCAACTTTCCAGCACTGATGCAGCCACAATGCAGTCCTGTAGGAAGGGACCAAACATTCTCTTACATTGATTAGGCCTCCATGACTGTCCTCCCATTGCAGGATACAGTGCATGACCTTTTGGCATCTCTACCTATTCTTCCAGACGGTGCCCATGTAATCAGGACAGTATTGAAACCCTACAACACATGCCGTTACACTCTCCTGTATATGACACCAACTGAGCCAAACATTTAGATCCAATCCCAGCAGATAAGACAGAATATTCGGACAGTGTTAAAATTCAGTACATTCTGAATGATTTTATTGAGGATATAACAAAGAAGGTAGAATTTATCTGCAGCAGATTGTGGCAGCCAGAGAACAGAAATAATTTGTATTCATCCAATGTACATACTTTGGGTAAAATGTGGGGTTAATTTTTTTTTTATTTTTATGTATAGCTGATAGTTGTAGACTTTAGATGTAGCCAAGCTCTGTGCATATTGTTTTATGCCAATAAAAGTTTCATCATCATCATCATCATCATCATCATCTCTGTACTAGCATTGGAATATTGGATAGGAATTGGCCCTAAATCACAACAGCCAAGGGGTACAATCCAGAGGATTTGTAGATCCTCTGAAGCTTCTGTACATATAGCAGTCAGTAGTAGTAGCTGAACCCAAATAACCTACACCCAAATCTCATGTTGATCTGGTCAGCTTACTTAATGGGTTGGTCTCCCTTGTATCAGGAACAAGCGGAACGATTTCCAAGAGTGATTGCCATTCCAAAAACATTACAGGCCATGAATGAGGCTGTAAAGCTAGGCTGGGGTATCAGCACAGCAGAAAGATTAAACCCGTTTCCTTTCCCGTTAATGGCATTTATGGGACATGCCCAGGCAATCCAACAGTCTGAAACCAATCAAGGTATGCAACACTGGGTTGGAGGGACCAATAGCCTGTAGTAAATAAACGGTAGTTTATTTCACTCTGTAAGTGCCCTGCTTGTGTACAATGAAAAGGGGCACACACAAATATTAAAACTAGCGGTACAAATCAATATTGAAAACCAACAAAACTATGTAACACAGCTTCATATGTTCATAAAGGGTTAGGGTTTGACTTGCTGAGCTATGCTTGCAAAGCACTTGAGATAATGGAATGGAGTCATTTCCTGAGATCTGGGCTGGCCTCCCGGTCTATGTCTGAATCATGCTTTTCAGTTGAACACCAAGAATCTTGGCACCGTTGACTCATTTTCTCAGTTCCAAATCTTGATGCAGTCAACTGAACCTTACGTCCAGCCTTGTATCCATATAATGATATTTCTAAAATTGAAGCATAAATATTTTGATAAGACCGTTTCAATACTTTAGTCATCACATTAGGGATGAAACGTACCCTCAACGAATGGAAATGAGTCTAGGATAAGATAAGACAAACCACAGTATTTAGGTTTTCGAAACATAACCTTGGATCCAGTGAAAGGCTTTCATTGATCACATGAGAATCAGAAAATGTACACAGAGGAATGCAGTGAATATATATTCTAAATGAGCAGAAGTTTATTTTCTCCCCTGACAATGTATTACATTGCACAGATTAAATGGCTGTTGGAAACAACATACTGAAAATTTTCACCATGGAGATACTGTAGCATTTGGTTCTTAATGTAATCGTGTCTGGCAATCATTTTGTTTTCCCAGCTGCCAAGAAGAAAACTACTGTACATTTCAGAGCTCTGTGAGCTTGACCTGTATGAGGTTGGTGAGCATTAAGACAAAATGTTTTCTGTTTGGAAACTGAACAGCCCTGAAACAAATGAATTAGATTCTATCTGTTGTCCAAATGGCAGGTATATATTAGTACAAGGAAAAAAAGCACAACATCCACCCAGAATACTGGCCCTGAAGCAGCAAGGAATACTGAAAACAACAACAAAAACCACAGGTGCTGTCAGATACTTACTGGGGAATTAGAAGTACCATATGCCTTCAAGCTGAGACTTTCCATCGCATACAGGATTTATATGGGCTTTCCTATTTCAGACAAGTTGTGTCTTCCAACAGATCAAAATAATTAATCAAAAATATGGGCACTTAATTCCATAGTAATTGACAGTACCTGTTACGTCCATCACGACTGTGGGATCAGCAATCCCCGCAAAGGTGAGGTTTGTGTGGGCCAAAGGGGTACAGCGTCACTCACCATGACACTGATAGACTCTCTCGACTGCAAGCGTTTGTTTGCAGAGGTGATTTATTCTTGTCCAGGCCTTTACACTCATCGGGCCCTATACTATTATCTCATAGGACCTGGAACATAGTCTATAATGATCAGCGCCAGACCTCTGGTGCGCCCTTCGGTATTGCTCCCCGTTGTCCCTGCTCCGCCAAGGCCATCGGAACCCTATGGGGGCCCTGGCCAAGGAAATGTTCCCACAGGATGGACCAGGTTCCTTTGCCTGAGGCTTCCCAAAAGGGTAAGGCAGTTGCGAGCCTCCGTGCACGTCCCTCTCTCCAGCCAGAGACTGCCCTCACCAGCCAAGCTGGGCTTCCTTTTAAGGCCCAGGCCACTCCTCCTTGCCCTGCCCCTTCCTTCCAGAGGTCTCCTGGGACTTCCTTTGAGGCCTTCCCTTACACTGGTGTAGGGCCTGGGGCTGGCTCCTGCACCTGCCTTCCCTGCCAGAGGCTGGAATAGGCCCTGTTCCTCCCTGAGTTTAAGGGTCCCCGGCTTTCTGAGGCTGACGAGTTCTCCTTGTCTCTCCCCTTCCATGACACGTTTGTGTCCAGGGGTCATCTCAGACAAGCCCCCCCAGCTGCTCTCGTCCCAATCCTGTCTGGGGTGACAGTACCTCAAACTGAGGAATGAATCTGTACACCACCTTTCCTGGTGACTGATGGCAGAACATCAGGCGACCTAACTGAGCAATTGAGTAGTCTCAATTCAGTCATCCAATTTAATACATCATGACTTTGTTTAGTTCCCATATTTATTTCTTCTGGTTTACAGTACAGTAGATGACTATTATATATAGCCAACCATGTTACACTGCATTGCAAAGAACAAAAGAACCAAAAAGGCTTCAAATCTTCATTCAGGATATTTGAACACCTTGACCAAGTGATATTGTTTTCTTCAGAGGTCCTTCTTTGAACGGCCCTGCCTTCATGCATGGGTGAAATGGCAGAAAGTTTTTGTACAAGAGTGTCACTTTTTTTTTGTGCACAGAGAGGAACTTTGGTGATGGAAAGGACATTTAGCACACAAAGAATTCACTTTGCAAAATCTCTTGTCTGTCACCACATGCCCTGACACACATCCTGTTAACACTTGTCTTCTCTTAACTTTGCCCCAGGTTGACTCCACAAGCAGGCATCCAAGTGACAACTCAACCTCACCACCCCAAAAGGAGAAGCAAGAACAAAGCATCCCACACAGATAAGCAAGGGAGGAAGGAATCCCATGCTGCCATTGCATCTCTGTCTTATGGCTCCATCCACACACATATTGACCCTTAATTGGAAAGACACAATTGACAACCCTGACCTGCATTCCCTAATCATCTCTTCCTTTTGCAACAACTAACAGCAGGGAGTTTTTTCTCTCCCTTGGTGAATGCAATGAACTCCAACCACTGGTACTGCTGGCCAAACACTCAACTGCCACATGGGACAACAGTGATGTTTCACAGACTTCCACTGTTGCCCCCCCCCAAGGAGGGGAAAGAGTAATGTTCCAAGCCACCATGCTCTTTGTTAACAGGGCACCACTGCATATATATGCTGGAGGCACCACTCTTCCTCACAAACACTCAGTATGCAACTCAGTTCAGAGAATATGTGTTATGGATGCAATTGTCAAGTCCTTGTCAAGCAGGGATAAGAATTTGGCCCGCTGGTGAGACTGGAGTTGAGTCTCAGCAACTCCGGCACAAGCCCTCGTGGGCGCCCTTTTTTTGACTTTCCGAGAGCCTTGACTTGAGTCGTTTTGACTCAAGTCAAGAGCCTTTTGTGAAGTGATCCTTGGGCAGTAAGGCGGGAGGGGGCAGAACAGACAGTGTGAGGGGACAAAAGCAGCAAGTGGGATCAGGATCACGTGGCAGCATCTGAGAGGTTTATGTTATGAACAGTACAACCCAATCATTTGCAGCTCTACTCAGAAGCAGCCCAATCGCGCTGAGGTTTTTCCTCCCAGGTAGAAACAGAACCCCGAGTCGTTTGGAGCCGTGAGGTTGGTGGAAGGTGTGATTGATAAGAACTACCTCCCCCGCTCTCTGAGCTGCTGAGACTCCAGCCAATCCTAAGATAAGATCCCCTTGGGCGCCTCTTTTCGCCCTTCTCCAACCAATCATCATTGGTTCCTTCAGAGATTGACAAGAGAGGAAATGAACAAGAGATAGTTGTCTCTCACTCAAACAGACAGAAGATTGGAGTTTTCTGACAGGAGTTTTTCAGGTTCATACACGAGTTTGTGTCTGAGTCCTTTATACATGTGACTCAAATCTTCACGAGTTAGCAAAAAAGTGTGTTTTTGTAATGCAGATTCAAGTCCCAAGACTCGAATTCCCATCCCTATTGTCAAGGGGCCTCAGATGACTTTTCCAAAGTAGCCCAATATAAATGTTTAAAATATGAAGAGCAATTTATCCTAATTCTGTTTCCTGCAGATTTCAATGGCCTGCCTCGTTTCAGTCACTTGAGAATTAGGTAAATATTGTCCCCTAGGCAGCATTGAAATAATGAAACAGCCAATCTTTTACCAAAAAAGGATAGCAATGTATCGTGAAATTTTGTTTTTGTAGATATTCTAAAGCCCAGCTGAGAAAACAATAACTTCCTTTCAATTTTACAAATACCTTTCAATAATATTTTCTAAGTCAACACCCCCATTTCCCTTTCTGATGTAAAAGTAATTTTGTGTGGGGAAATTTTGAATTCCCCCCTCCAAGCAATATATTCAGTAAAGGTTTGGTCACAAAACGTACCTGTCCTTTAGCCTTTGACCAAATTTATCACCAGTTATATAAGGTGAGGGAAACCCAAATCTGAACGCCTTCCCAGTTTTAAGACCTTTTCACAGAAAGCAAAGTGTTTATACTTGGGGAGAGGTGTGGTTGGTAGTGATTTGTGATGGTATTTTTCAGTGAAGATCCTAAAAATGCATTGCATACCATGAAATATGGAATTATGCTACGTTGAAATTTTATGCATTTTTTACATTTAATGTCGGACTTTTTGACATACTGTTTAGGAAGCAAAACAGGAAGTCAGTGCAGTAAGCGGGACATAGTGTCATAGTGACTCTGAGAGTGGTCCAAATCCACTTTACGGTGGCCCTTGTGACAGGTCAAACTTTGCTGGCCTAACTTTGCCAACCTAACTCCAGGTTAGGATTGTGCCCTGTATCTCAGCACAACTGATCATTGGGACTGTTCTGAGAATAAAATGGGAAACATGTTGTGATGCACAGGTAAAACTCCTTCTTGCAGGAGGTGGGGTAAGTTGCTGGGAGCAGGGTTTGTTCATTATTAAAGTATGTCCATGTAAGAAGTCTGTGCTTGGTTTGTGCTCTGCTTTTTACATGTAAGCTAGGCATAGCCTACATTATATGTAAACCACCCTGAGATCCAGATCCTGGCTCTGGACTGCAAATTGCACTACTCCTCCCTGATTGGCTGAACATCTGTGATGTAAAGGAATGTTCACAAGCTTTCTATCATTCAAGAGAGGGTTGTCATTAAGGGACTGGGGGAGAAAAGCTGGCCACATATTGTTGGCAAAAATAAAAAATGGCCCAATCCTACCAGGAGCCTACAGCAGAGGATCTCATGATCCACTGCCATAGGCCCCATTGCTGTGGTGCAAAAGCTGTGCTGCTGTTTCATGTGACAGAGCCACTGGGTGAGCCATTAGCTCCATGTGTGTGCCAGACACACCGGGATGCTCTAACAGAGGTGGATCATGGCCAGGCCCCAGGGAATTCAGGGGAGGTTCTGAGCAGAAGGGGGAAGGGGAGGGGACTGATTAGAGGGGGTGGCTCTCAGCGACAAAAGTGCATGCAGGTGCCAATCCCCCATTTTCCAACCTGCTGTGCCCCCTCCCTGTCCTTGGATTTATGCCAGCTACATATCTTGCATGGGTCAGGGGAACCATAGGTAGCCAGAAACTAAGAAATGTTTTTTTTTACTTACTTCTCATTGGCCTTCTGCTCTTCCCCTGCCCCCATGTTGGCTGACATCGGGAGCAAGGCCAGGCAGAGGCATTCTGCGAGTCCTGGCAGGAGCCAGACCGAAGCGAGGCGGGGAGGCGGGTCGGGGACATGGTTCCAATCAAGCCTGATCAGCCCAGGTGAGGGGGGGAAAGCAGATGAGAGAGGCAAGGAGGACAGCTACCTGGGAGAGGAGCGAGGGTGGTTTGGACGGAGGCTGGGTCCGGACTGCAGGTGGATGTCGGCAGCCCCCTTCCCCGGGCGGGGAGGGCGACGGGCCAGGACCAGGGCGAGTCCTCAGCAGCGGAGCACCACCTCGCAATGGACGGCCAGCCCGGGACTGTCGTTGCAGCATGCCCTGGTGAAGAACCACGGGTGGCAAGCCCCAACAGGAACCCCCTCAACAGCTGGGAAACCCGCCTGGACCCGTGAACGAGCCAGTGGCTTGAGGACTGCCTGTTGGGCTTGACTTCTGTTTTCCTTCTGGCCGACCAGCCTGGACTTTGTGTTTGACTTTTTGGCTGACTGGCCTGGACTTTCTGTTGGCACAGGACGCGGACGAGGAAGGGCTGCTTCCCTGCAAGGGAGAAGGGAGGAGGTTGGGGCGAAGCTCCAAGAGCCGCCTAGGGGCTGTGTGTTCTCAATAAACCCAGTTGGTGGACTTCGTTGACTCGGTCTTTGACTCTGCTGCAATTCGAGCCCACTATATATGCGAGTGACCCCTTCACGGCCCCCCTCCCCAACTATGGGGTGGGGGCCTCGGGGGGCCCACGATGTGACAACCCACCATAGCAAGCAATGTGCACTCCCTTGGTGTGGTGGTATGCTGTAGTATGCCAAGGATAGAACTGATCTGTGAGACAAGCACCAACACTTTGGAAACCAGGGCCAAGAAGGCCAATGTGGGCTTGGGGGAATTGCTGGATGCGGTGTATTGATTTTGAAAAAAATCAGCTAGCCTCTGTTATTGTAAGTCTCTGGCAAATAAGAGTTGTAAACACAGCTTTTCCTACAGAGCCAGCTCAAGACCTCCTGGTGCCTGAGGTGATACATAAAATGCCACAGCCTCCTTATCTGTCAGCACACTGACTCCTGACTCCGCACTCCTTCTGGCCAACCACTCTTCTCTCTTCAGCTCCTTCTGGAATTCAAAAAGCCAGAAGAGAAGAGGCCAGTGAATAGGCCGAGGCAGAGAGTGGATATTCTCCACCAAGCTGCTGCCTGAGGCATTAGCTCAATTGGCCTCATGGGCAGGCTGGCCTTGCTGTGTCCTGAGGAAATTATTAATTCACTGGATATGCCTCCCTTCAGATTGTGCTGTATAGTAGAGATGCACTGCATAGTAGAGAAGCTGGATAGTAGAGAAGCACCAAACTAGAGGCAGTATGCATTACATGGGAATGGTATGTTGGAGCATTTTTTTTCCATTTTGCTGTCCTTTATGTAGCTATGTAAATATGTTTTTCCTGTCCATCTTATGCTACCCCCTTTAAATTTTCTAGCAATTGCAAGATATAGCAGTTAGTAAGCTTATTAGAAACCAATAAACAATGTAATACATTAATGAGGTGGGTAAAGCACAAATCAGAAATACTGAAGCCAAATCTAGACAGAAGCAGTAACAACTTGAGAAAAAAAATTCTTCTGCCTAATGAAGCACCTTCTACTTTCTTGTAACTCAAGACTGGAAAGTTGTTTTGCCACAATTGGAATTATTAAGGTGTAAAAAACCAAAACATCCTTCCCAATATCTTCCTGCATTACTTTATTTCCCCCCCCCATTGTATTTTCAATAAAAATAAAGTTCTAAGAGGCTGAAAGAGCATGCCATGTTATAACGTCGCCTGTATGTGTGTGTGTGTGTGTGTGTGTGTGTGTGTGTGTGTGTGTGTGTGTGTGTGTCAGCTGTATGTATGTCAGCTCACTTAATTGGTGAGCTGAATCTGGGCCTTAGCAAAGGTGGTCATATCATTGCCATGTCATAGGAAAGGAAGGGGTTTGGCCTTGTTATAGTCTGACAGCCCAATACTTACTGGGCTTTACTACAGTGGGTTCCTGCGTTAAAAGTGGTGACATGGTGCTGCTCTGCACAGGCCACCAACACCCATTGGAACTGCAGTCACAAACCGTGGTGGTGTTGGCGGCCTGCTGCCACTGCTAGCTACAGGCAAGAGCTCAGGTAAGCTGGTGCGGTGGGTGAGCAGGGAGGGGGAGGAACATGGGAGTGTCCATGCAGGGAAGAGGGTGGGCATGAGGCATAACTGGGGAAGGAGGGGGTGGATTGGAAGTTGCCCAGGCACCCTATTCACCAACATATAATTTCAAAAGAATAATTGAGAAAAAGACCTTGTTCAAAGCACAGCAGTGCTTGAGGCTTCTAGGCCCCAGCCCATAGTCATTACCTTGCCTCAGAATTTAGATGCCCCTAGGCATCTTGTGTGCTGCTTTTAAAAGTAGATTGGGGGTAGTGCTGGCCATCCAAAGGGGGTGGGGGGCTTGTAACCCCCTCTGCCGGCCTCCCTTCAATCACAAACTAGAAGTGGGTCGTGATCAGAGATAGGATTTTGGGAGTACGGGCAAGGCCTGTAGAGGGGGCTGCAAGCCCCCTACACTCTCTGGATGGCCAGGTACATTAAAAAGCCCCTTGGTGGTGGCACCACAATGGCTGCCCCCTATCCCCACCAATACTTGGCAGGTTCCCAACTTCCTAAAAGAAGTTAGGAAACCACTACTCTGGAATATATGTAATGAATGCCATCCATGTCCCAGCTAAGAACCCAGGAAGTTGTGTAGAAACATATACAAACCACAAAGCACGCTTTGCATGTATACCACTCTGAATGGAGTGACACTTCCCTGCAAGAACAGGTGCACAGTCTGGGAGTACTCTCAGCTGTCTCTGGAGAACCAGGTAGCAGCTGTGGCTAGGAGTGCATTTGCCCAGCTTCTATTGGTGCGCCAACTTCGACCATACTTGTGCTGTCCTGACCTGGTCACGGTGGTCCATGCGTTAGTGATTTCAAGGCTGGATTACTGTAATGCGCTATATGTAGGGCTTCTCTCGAGAACAGTTCGGAAGCTACAGTTAGTACAAAATGCAGCAGCCCAGGTGGTAACAGGGGCTAGATGGTTTGACTCAGTAGGGCCACTCCTTCAGCAGCTGCAGTGGCTGCCCATTCACTTCCGATCCCAACTTAAGATGATGGTACTGACCTTTAAGGCCCTTCATGACTTAGGCCCAACCTACCTAAAGGACCACCTTCTCCCATACATACCTGTTCGCCCTCTTAGATCATCTAAAGAGACTCTCCTTCAAGTGCCCCCTCTGTCCCAAGTTAAAGGGATGGCAACTCGGGGACGAGCCTTCTCTGTAGCAGCTCCACAAATATGGAATTCCCTACCAGAAGAACTAAGAACTAAACACTTCTTAGAACTCAGATCATACCTATTAAGTCTGGCCTTTGGATGACCATGTGGCTGACTGCCTTCTGTCCCTCTGGTATATTGCCATAGTCTGTTTCACTCCCCTGGTCAATTGTTTTTCCCACCCTCCAATACGTCCTGATATGGAGAATTGGGTCTAGCTTTCATTCCTGTTCACTCTCGGTGTTCCCGTCAATGTTTAATTTGTTGTTGTTGTTTTAATATGTTGTTTTAATGTGTTTTACTTATTATGTTTTACTTATTATGGTAACATTGTATTTTTATTTTTATTTTTGTTCTCTGCAAGCCGTTTTGGGCATTTGCTTCGGCATAGGAAAGGCAGGGGATAAATTCTACAAATAAATAAATACTACACAATATGAAGCCAGCATAACAAGCCTCACAGAATGTCCCATCCATCTCCCCTTCTCTCCAAACCCACAATAATCTGTCCTTTGACATTTGCTATTCCGTATTGGATCCAGTGTGGAATGTGAGCCTCAATGGAAAACTGTGAGATACAATGTCACCTTTTGCTCCTTTTGTTTAGGCACAATTACTGTATGTGTAAGCAGAAGATGTTTTATGAGTGGAGTAGAACAATGTGTCAGTTAATACTTTCTCAAATAGCACACATGATAGCATCCCACGGAGATACAGCTCTACTCGCTTCCACTTAAACTATTTTAGCATACAGATGTTCTTGGTATATATGAGACATCTAATGAAGTCCAGGTGTTCTCCCAGCAGGAGTGGAGGGATCGTATTGTCACACTGACTCTCTTGCTGGTCGTTTGCAGATTGCAGGTTGCCCGTCTTGAAAAGAAAAACAACATTCCAGGAGAAGTTTGGAAAGCATCATTGTACAGAGGCCGCTTAATTTGGATTTTCACTAGTTCAACAGCAACCCAAAAAGAAACTTCCTATTTATTTTCTGGCAGCAAAACTTTGTGGGATTTCGTCAGAGGAATACATGAGTACAGCCCAAAGACTAAATATCACTTACTAAGCTGTTTTGCGCCAGTGAAGAAAATCAATGCATGATATCCATAATGGGGGAGAAATTAGAGCTCCTCGGGCTTTTCCAAATGCGTTCCAAGTAGGTGAGGGAGCAGAAGAGTGAAGAGGTCCCAAATGAAGCACAAGCACACAATGATAGACGCTTCTCAGCTGCAACCAGGAATACTCAACATGATCCTGAGCTCTAGACAGGCATATTACAGAAAAGCTGGCTTGGCAATCCCTGTCTTGTCACTGGACCAATCATTTTTCATGATCCCTAAGGACCTCCCCAGAGCATCTGCTGGAATAGCAGATTCCTAGATTAGTAGAATGGCAGATTTCTGCCAATTAGCAAATTAGCTGGATTTCCTTCATCTCTGTCGGTCAATACGTATGGGCCCCACTCCCTCCTCACCCTCTGGAGAGTCACCATGCCTTTCCAGGTCACCTTTGGGTGTAGTCCTATTCATGTCCTATGTACTGTAGGCACTTTGGCCACTGTGCCAGTGCTAAGTGTCACAAACATGACGTGAAGCACATTTGCAGCACCCAGCAAGTAAACTGTGCTGGTGGAAAGACCTGCACTATCCTGCCAGCACTGGATCTGAAGGTAGAAGCTGCTCCTTGTGGCAAAGAGTGTGGGAGGATCAGGAGGGGTGTTTCTAGGCAGGGGGAGGGTGGAGATGGGTGTGGATCAGATTCAGGTAGGGATAGGATTGGCAAAGCCAGTATATGCCATATACTATTCCCAAGCCTTTTTCACCCCACATGGGGTTCCTTGGCCTTGCATTGCTATCACCACCCAGAACGGCTTTGATGGCAAGCGAGAGGGGTTGTTTACACAGCTTGCTTACTTACCACCCCACCATCCCGTAGTTACACTACTGATCAGTTCTGTGTGGGAAACTTGTAGGAAATATGCAATGTAAAAATCAAGGCCCACACAGACCTCGGCCTTGCCCACTTTTATGTGCCATTTAAAAATTCTAGTAATCTTTGCCAATTTAATAAGAAGCTCAATTTAAAAATCCACAGACCTCAGTCTTGCTGAGTATCATATGCAATTTAAAAAAAATCCTTGTGATCTTTGCCAATTTAATAAAAGGCTCAGTTTTTAAAAAAAATAAAGCTCACTCAGGCTTCAGTCTTGGCAAATGGCGTATATATAAATAATGTCAAAATCCTAATGAACTTAAACCAATAATAGAAGAAAAACATTACTCAAAAAAGAGCATGAAAGACAAGCTCTGGCCACACCATATATTCTGCAATAAGAGAAGGAACTATCTAGAACCTCTTTCATGCCTCCCACCTTTTCAGTTACATACACACAGAGAAGAATGAGTAACTAGAATCCTAAATTCAGGATGAATCATTGCTGAAGGATTACAATTACAAAAAAATCTCCCCTCATTAAAATACATATAAAATATATGACTGGAATTTTATGCAAAGTAACAAAATCAGAGAGTTCCAAATTCCTAAGTAAAAAATTATGATACATTAGAGTTCTGTGGCACTCCATCTTCCATAGTTTCTGCACCAGATGTCAGTGTCTGAAGTTCTGTGGCCACTCCTATTCTCAGCTTTGTTTCCCCCCCCTCCATGGCAGTTTTTTCAACAGGAGGTGAAACAGTCTGTGGCTCTCCTGAATCTGCCCTAGTGAAAGGACATCAACATCACTTGGGGTTTTGTTGCATGGTTAATATGGCATTTCTCTAATGCAAGGTATGCATTTAGATAGGTACAGTGGTGTCATCTAAATGATTTAATAACAGGTACTCACTTTTGATTGGCACGTGTCGGGACCCGCCCACCGGAAGTGACGTCATAAGCCAGAAGTGATGTCGTGGCAGGAAGTGACATGAAAAAAGCCCTTTTTGAGGCCTCAGATGATTTTAAACTGACCCAACAGTTGCAACAGTATTCCACAGCACCCCCAGAACATGTGAAGGAGGCCTGGCATCATGTTAAAACCCCAGAGCAACTCATTTTTCAGTGGCAAGGAAAGGAAAGGCTCCGCTCGCTGCCTGCCTGCCTGCCTGGCTCTGAGAACATGCAGGCAACTCAAACATGCAGGAAATTCAAACGTTGCAGAGGGCGGAGTTGACGAGTGGGCGGGCGAATGGGCGGGGCCAGCTGTAATCCTAGAAACTGGTACTTGCATACCCCCGCGTACCCCCTGCATGACATCACTGGATAGATACCTAACTGCAAAGGCTAGACCAGGAACAAGTCGATTTACAGGAATGATGGCAAGACATCCCAGATCCAGAGGCGAGGAAGGCCTCTGAATGATAACACTGTATATCCACCTGTCTCTCTCTTATTTCTCAGGACTCTCCATCTTGCTGCTGCCCACTCCCCTTGGCACCATGTTTTCCTAACCCACCACCTAGGTAACTCTTAAAGCGTTTACACAGTAACGCAATCCCTATGTGCACCTTTACCTGTACTGGACTGACAAGGCAAGAACTGGAGCTGGCAGATGTACTGATAAGAAGCCCACATGTAGAGATGCTCCATTGTTTGCTAGTCTTTAGGATTGTCTGCCCAAGGATGCTCTCCAACCTTGGCTGAAGAGCTGCCATTTTGGCTCAAAATCTCTGTTTCAGAATCTGGAAATAGGGAATTCTGGGAAATGATAAAAACCATCTTTATTTGCCTGTAAACCGCTTTGTGAACTTTGTGTTGAAAAGTGGTGTATAAATATGGTTCGATTGATTGATCTTTGCTCTGTGAATGGAGCATGATTTTGTCTGAATTTTGAGTGAATAAACATGGAGAAAGTTTCCTAAGAGAATACTCCTCCTGGCTGGAAATGGCCCATTACTTTGTGGCTGAGGTGTGGGGCAGCTACTTCATCCAGAAAAAGTGGACTAGCTCATTTCATTTTACAATATTTTCATACCCCTTATTAGGGTTTTTTTGGGGACGGACGGACGGGTGGAGACTGACCAGTGGGAAGACATGCATATGTTTGCTACCTTGCAACCCAGGGATCATGCTATTTACCTTTGAGCTGGGGCAGTTTGAGTATCACCCTGCCCCATTTCTTCCCAAGCTGCTAAATCTTCTCACAAGCAAGTATCATGTCCCTTGCCAACAACTCTATCTTATTTGGTCTGGGCAAAAGATATGTGATGACAAATATCTGCGAACAGGAAAATATGGTTTTTGTTTTAAAAAGGTATTTTTGGCAGCCATGCAAGTGGGATGATCTGATTCAGGATCACAAGGTCCTTTTCCTTCCACACAATTTTCCTGCTTAAAACTGACCGCACTCCACCCCACCCCAGATAAGCTGTTATCTACCCAATGGAGCAAACCATATAGGGATCCAAAGTGAATTTTGTGGTCCAATCCTACCTAAAATGTGCACGGGCTGGGCAGAACAGGATGGGGGCCCAGGAGGGGGACAGGATCACCAGTGGTGGTGCATGCCAAATCCTGACCCTCTTCCCAGGTCTGATCCATGCTACAGTTCAACTTGGACTTGCACTTGCTTGCTGGCATAGATCCAAGTTGACTCATAGCGGCTGCTGGGTACCAATGTCCCCTCGCCCTGAAAAGACCTCCAGCAGCTAAAACTCCCCTACAGGATGCAGCGGAAACTGCATCAGTGCCACGGCTTCCCTGCATGAGGAGTTAGATAGGGCTGGGGCGTTTGAATTGTGTTGCAAATAGCAACAGGGTGAGGCTGATTTTACTCAGAATAGAGACATGCCAGTCGTTTAAAACCTCTCTCCTTGTGCCCTGATTCTATTCCAACCTGGTGTTTCTGATGCCTGCTATTGCAGAGGAAATCCGCTTTCCAGTTCTTCTGCTTTACATATACACCAGCTCCACAGCAGAGCCTCTGCAATTTCAAATCTTAGCAGAAAGTGCAACTAATGTAATAGTCAGGCTCAATTCTCTTAGGTACGGTCTTACATATTTATTGGCATGGTAGGTAAACCACTTCTAATTAGCAATTTTAGAAGTTACTGATCCTGTATCAGAGCATCCTTCCCAAATTAATGAGCTAAATACATCCAGCTGATAACCTTCTACACTTTTATCTTCTTTTTTAGCGCTTATCGCTGTGGACTACACGTGAACTCTCATGTCAGCCATTGTTCAGTAAGGTAAGCACGATGTTGGTGAACAATGTATTTGTGGCTTGAACACATTATGGGATAGTTCTTCGTAACCACTGACAATAAAAGCCTTTCTTACAGAGTCTAGTGGGCCTGTAATCAAGCCAGTATGTTGCTAACCGCTAAACAAAACTGCCTCTGATTTTTTTTTTCCAAGGCAACTGGCATTTTTGAAGACCAAGCAGTTTATTAAA
Organism: Lerista edwardsae; assembly: GCA_029204185.1. Taxonomy (NCBI): domain Eukaryota; kingdom Metazoa; phylum Chordata; class Lepidosauria; order Squamata; family Scincidae; genus Lerista; species Lerista edwardsae. Next base: position 1,002,492 of record JAJKFI010000096.1, read on the forward strand.
ATCAAAGAGACACTAACAGCGCAATCCTAGCTATCACAAATGCCCGTGCTAGCCATTGCAAACATGCTATCAAGCAGCGTTCTTCAACCTTGGGGTCTGGACCCCAATAAGGTCATGAAGCCTCAGTTGTGGGGCCGTGGCTTCTTACAGGAATGAAAAAAAAGTTGCAGACCACTGGACTAATGCATCACCAGGTAAGGGGGGAGGCATTTGGAGTACCCCTTCAGGTACCAGGAGATTGGTCCAGTTCTACTCAGGTTCTTGGCAATTGTGCTAAATTTGCTTTCACTACTGCCCGGTTTCATGTTAACTTTTTCTCCTCTAACAAGATTATTTGGCTATAGTGAACAGTGCTGGGAGGGCATACCAGGGGTGGGGAGTGGGCTGCAGCTGGGTTTGGGGTGGGCAGATAGGGTTTCGGGAGGGTGGTCAGGATTGATAGTGGGTCCCCAGCCTCTTTCTTATTTATTTATTTATTTATTTATTTATTTATTTATTTATTTATTGGGGTCGTGGCATGAAAAAGGTTGAAGACAACTGCTCTAAAGCACCTTTGTAATGAATTGCGTGTAAACAATGCAGCACAAAGGCCGGAGCTGGCCTGCCGGCACCGCATCCAGATGAAAGGCTGCTGTTGGAGGTGAGGACTCAATCAAGTGGCACAGAGGCAATGGAAGGGTGGAACAGAGGCAGGTCAGAGGGAGGAACAGAGGTGTAATGAGGTGAGAGAGGGAGGAACAGGGGACAGGACAGGCCTGGGATGGGCAGGATCAGTGGAGAAGGCCTTTTGTCATATCGTATCCTCCCTCTTGGGCCTGCAAGCCCTACACAGCCCTTCTTGGACTTGCACCAGAGAATTAGCTGGTGCAGTTCTGAGTAGCTCCATTGAACAGGTTGAAGCTCGTCACCAGGTAAGGGAAAAATGTTCCCTTACCCTGAGAAGACTGCAGCTGCTGCTAAACTGCACTGGATATGGCGGAGGCCAAACAGCCCAGCTGTGCCAGTGCAGGTTAAGTTTGGGTTTCGCGAAAGTACCACATCCCACTTGTATAGTTTGAAGCAGAAAAAAACGTGATTTACATACATGCACAGCTACGTTATGAATAGAAAACCGTTCATGTGAAGTGGACTTTGTCTGTCCATAGATGTGCATTCTATCCCGTTTCAAAGGACTATTCATTCGGCACAGGGAAAATAGGAGGAACACAATAGGAACACAGGAAAGGAAAGAATGCTGGTGTGTGTGTGTGTGTGTGTGTGTGTGTGTGTGTGTGTGTGTGAGGGAAGAAAGAATTCAGTGCCTTGTCTGACTTACTAAGTAATCCTAGAGCTGGAAGAAGCCATTAAGCAATTCTGTTGTTTCTTTTGAGGAGCAAAGGCAAGACAGTCATTTACTGATTTGGATCTATCAATTCTTACTCTTTATCTAATTCTCCACTGGACAATAGGAAGTAGACACTCTTTGGCTCTTAATTGGCTTCCCAAATCTTAGCCCACTTTCTGCAGAAAAAAAGACATCCTACTCTCATTCAAACCGAAGATGCAGGCTTTTGTTTCTGAATTGTTTCTTTGCCACTCTTCTGCAAGAGTAAGTATTCTTTCCAATGGAATTCCAACGTTTAGCACTGCCAGAAGAACATCACCCAGAAGCCAATGGCTCTTCACAGTCTAAAACATTGCCTCCTAAATCTTGAAAAGCTTATTTGAAACAACCTTAGTTTAGAGATGCCACCAAAATATGCACCAAAAATTACAAGTGTTAATGATTATTTGTCATCCTTTTCTGCTATTGTGAACATTTTTGAAAATATTAGGGAGAAATTTCATTTCTAAACTTCCTCCAGACCCAGCTGCAACAAAAAGCAGGGATGAATTTTTGACTGACTGGTGGCTATAAAAAGGGGGCCAGCAGCCCAATTCTAACCTACGCTGGTGCAGCAGGGCTGCATGGCCTGTGCTGTATTCAGCAACAAGGGTGATACAGTATGCAATGGAGGAAGACCTTGCCCATTATATAGAAGACGGAATGGGGGCAGGTGCAGCTCATCATGGAAGGGCTTCAAAAGCTGCACCTGCCCACATTCCCTCTTCTATACAATGGTTAAGGTATAGGCACATTTGTATCTGGTGACTGAATGACTTCTCAGGGCAAGGGGACATTTTCCCCCTTACCCTCTGTAAAATTCCAGCCTGCCCACTGTGAATACTCAAATCTGTGCCAGCTAAAACCAGGCACAAATCTGAGTAGCCATGTGTAAAGCCACTCATCCCAGGAAGGGGTTTAGGATAAAGTACCACATCCAAACTGGAACAGAGTGCCTCTACCTTTAACCATTGCATAGAAGAGGGAATGTGGGCAGGTGCAGCTTTTTAAACGCTTCCATGTGCAGCTTTTTAAACCCAGCCAAAATTATCTCGTCCATACAATGGTTAAAGGTAGAGGCACTCTGTCCCAGTTTGGATCTGGTAACCCTAGTTTAGGATATGGCGGAGGCTTCATCTGTGGAACCTGCCCTGCCCTGAACTATTGTACTCCCTTCCTACCTCTGTTCCACTTTCCTCTTGCCCAAGCTGCTGCATCATCTCTGCACCCACCTCTGCTGGCCACCAAAGATCCAGATGCAGCGCCAGTGGGCCAGCACAGGCTGTGAGCTCTAGAGCAGTGTTCTTCATCCTGTTGGTCATGACCCCAATCACACTGCGTGCGCGCTTCACCAAGTTTCTGAGTGGTTCCATGATCGCAGGGGAGGCTGAGCTGTCATCTGCCACAGCTGTAGTCTCTCCCTGTACAGTAAAAGGCATGTGCTTGTTACTACACATGGAGAGACGAGATCTATTGCAACGAGAGCTCAGCCTTCACTGTGATTGCCCAGGCACTGCATCTTCCACGTAGACCCCAGAAAGCCTTGAGGTGCCGCACCATAGCAAGTGCCTCACCAGCCATTCACTTCACTGCCTGTCACTGGTGAGGACTCCATGGGTGAAACAGAAACACATGTCAAAAGCCTGCTGAAAGAGATAGAAATTGATGATCAGATTGTGCTGAAATCACAACTTGAAAAGAAATCACAGATAGCATTTTAATGGGATTTGGTTCACACAATCAATTCTGTTTTCCTTCTTTCCTGTGCAAACATGCATTTACTCTGTCACAGTAGAAAGCACAACACAATAATGTTTATGTGTGTTGTTTTGTTTTGCACAAGTGTACACTCAGACAATTGCCATTGTCACATGTGAAGTGGCCTTCAGGTATGCTTAACTTTCTTTGTACTGCACCTGAAGTTTGCCTTCTTTTCTTTAATCCAAGAGATAGCACAGTGGTGACACTAGATTTTTTTTTTTGGTCTGTGTTCTTACAGACAAAAGACTTTTATGTAATTTCAGCCTTTCAAGCTATTATTGATGCCACTGACTACACTCTTCTGTAGCTATTAAAACATGCCTGAAATTGCTGAGCATCACAGAAAAAGGCAACAGTAGCATCAGTACAGCGCATTCAGGATGCGAGGGCATCCTTCTAAGTGCAGGCACCTAAATTCTTCAGATCAATATATGATTTGTGATCCTTCAAATACTCAATTATCTCAGTTTTGAAGAGATGACCTGCAGATGTCAGGAACAGTATTGATTGGTCCTTAAAACTTTTTTTTTTTTGAAGTGGTGCTTCAAAAAAATTTACGTTTTGAATGTCATGTTTTCCTGTAATTATTTTTATCAAATAAGTATGGTATTTTATCGTTGTTGGCATGGATAATTTTTGCCAATTTTCACAAGAAACTACTGCAGGACTTTTTTGAAGACCACACGTTTGTTTAATCCTTTCCCATTCACTTTCAAATAACTTGAAGGAGTGGAATATTTATATATTTATTCTTCTGGAGCCAGGAAGTAGAGATAGTTGGTGTTACCTACCGTCACAGTTGGTGTTACCTTGAAGAGTCAGCACAAATATTCTGCATGAATGTAATCTAGCACAGATTAGACATGCAATCCTCTGCCTATATACTGTAGTTCGAAGGAAATCTCACTTATAACAATACAGATTGGTGCTGACCAGAAATACTTAGGATGGACCATACGTCCTGCTGAAATCAATAACATATAGAATAGATGTTTGCATCCCTTGTAGATGCTCATTCAGGACAAGATGAATGAGCAGGGAGGAGCATTAATGTAAAAAGCTCAGACCCCTTCCTATGTGTAGCCATTTCAATACCTGATGTGAGCCTTTGTTCGTACAAGGTCTTGTTTAGACTGTGCATAGATTGGGATGGAGACTTCCATGTAATGCTGCTCTACTCCCCAGGGACATACATTCTATCCGTGAACACCTGGAAACTACTCAAATCCTATTCCATTAGTTCAGTGTTTCCCAAATTGTGGATCGTGATCCACTGGTGGGTCATGCCCCAATGCTCGATATTGCACTGCAAAATGTTCCTGGGAACCCCCGCAGGCTGCTTCTGTGTCACACCGGAACCACGACCTACTCGGTTGACCTTTGCGGGCCCTAGAATGCCTTGCAGAAATGACTGGAAGCAACTTCCAATTTGTGCCAGTGACTTCAGGTTTGTTCTGTGACTTGCAGTTTTCTTCTGCAAAGCATTCTGGGGCCTGGAGAGGCGAATGGAGTGGGTGGTAGGCCCGGCATGATCTGGAAGCAGCCTCCAGTGACTTGCAGGAATGCTTTGGCACGACAGCAAGCATTGGGTCACAACTCAGCATGGAGGACAAGATAGCTTAGGGCAGCACAAAGTGTGTGAATCACTGCATTAGCCCATGACATTTTGCTGCTGAAGCAGTGCACCAAATGACACCACCTCCCTTCCCCTTTTTCAATTTACTACATACCTCAATTCCTTTATTTTCCCCTTTGCCCTGTGACACTACCTTTCCCCTTCTCTTAGAGGAGCAGAGCAGGTGGCCATTTTGCCTTCTGCCCTCTGCAAGTCATTCATTGTAGGCTGCTAGATGGACTATACTGCTGCCCTTGAGAACTGGCTTGCAACCTGCCACCTGAAACAACCTACTTCCCACTGCTTCATGGTAGGGCTGATTCTGCCATTGTTCTAGTACAGCAATTCCCAAACTGTGGGTTGGGAACCACTAGTGGGTCGTGAGGCAATTTCAGGTGGGTCTCAAAGCACCTACAGCAGCCATATTGAAAATATGGGAAGATGGATGCTGGAAAGGAGGGGGGCTGTGTGGTTGTTTTGCCTGTGTCAAGGTTGTAAATTGGCTTTTTCCTTTCTGATTCACTTTGCTATTGGAAAATGACTGAGAAATAACCCAACTTATTGCTACATTCTTAGGAAAGCAGTAGGCTCTGGCATCACAATGATGGCACTTCCAGCCATGACATCACTTCTGGTGGGTCCTGAACAGATAGTCATTCTAAAAAGTGGGTCCCGGTGCTAAAAGGTTTGAGGACCACTGTTCTAGCAGGCTTAATTACAACTAAGTTTTGCCATATTTTGTCCATTTCTCTTCCCCCCCCCCATAACATTGGCTTGGGAAAAATAAAACGAATATGTGCCTATTTACACAGCCTAACCCCTTCACAAATGATTAACTTAGGTATAATTACAGTCAACCTTAGATTTTAAACCAGAAACAGATGACAGGTTGTGGAAAAATGAATATGCTTGTGTGTCGTGATTCTGGTCATATTGTAACCTGAAATTTCATGGGTGTTTAATATTAAAGCTAACTTATAAAACCTGTGCATAAATACATAATTTTACTGGGCACCTGTACTAATAGGGAAAATGAAATTATCATCCACTTTTGGGAAAACTGTCATCAAAAATAAAACCTGGAGCATACTAAAAACCATATGCTGTTTGGTGAAAAATAGCATATATTCAAAATATTGCTTGCAGAGCCTTCAGACTGAGTTTTTATTCATACTTCCAAGAGCTACTGCTTTTATGGCAGAAAAGAGCATATTTTTTTCAGTTCTTGGATATTGGGAAATGAAAGATACCACTTTGAACTGGAGTTGAAAAATGGTTGGGAAATGAGAAAGGGCATACAAGATAAGGAGCATGGCTATAATCCAAAATAAGAGTCCAGTGCCGGATCTCAGAAAGATAAAGGTGAATACACAGAGATCTAGGAAGAAGCCACAAAGAAGCAGCTGATATATACAGTGATTAATATGCAGCTAAGTATTTTTTTTTTATTTCCTCTGAAGAGGTGTCAAGGTAATGATGGATCCTTACAATATTTTGTTGGCACAGATCGGCAGATTTATAGCCAAAGTAGCAAAAAAAGAAAAGGAAAAAAAAAGTGTGGAGCCAAAGGATACTTGGATAATTTCAAAAGAAAACAAAAGGTTTCCTATTGAACAGAATTAGGTTAATAAATCAAAGGGGACATACCCAATATTTCAAGAGATAAATAAGATGCAGAGGGTTCAACAGCATGATCGGGCAGATATAACAGTCATAGGCGCAATAACAAGATTCTAATTGAAATAACAGTGAACCAGAGGGCTTATCTACTTTTTCATTCTAGAAAAGCTCTCTGAGCCATCTTGTACCTTCAAATGCTGGATGAGCTGTCCATATCAATTCCTGGGCGCTTTTTTTCATATCAGGCAGAATTACCAAGTGAAGAGGCACGGGTATCAGAGACAAGCAAGTAAAATGTCATCGGTTTTCAAAGCTAGCGCATAAATACCGTGAAAATTGAACCATGAATCTTATCTGCTTTTTATCAATGGCCTGTCTGACACCTCCAAATGTTAGATTCTCTTCAAGTTCAGAGTAATTTGCAAGGTGACATAGGGATGACCATCTGTACAGTGGGCAATTGAAAGATAGTGTTTATAGTGGCATATTTATTTAAATCACAGTGGAATCTCGAAACAAAACCTTTTCTGATGGTACGTTTAGAGCCACCTCTGCAAATAGGGAAAAATTTGTAAGGTATTAACATGGATTTCATATGTCATCAGACCATTAACCAAAACTAATTCATGTTTCCAAGAGCTCCATGCCCAGTGTTCAATGCTCATAGCAGAGATTATGTCGACGAAGGCACACCTGGCCAGATTGAAGCCATGCCATGGACCACCAGGGAGGTGATGAGAAGAGGTGCCAGTGAGGGGAGGAACTGGGGGGGGCAGAGAAAGGCTCAACTCAGCTGGAGGGGAGGAGCTGCTCGCAGATGGCTTGAGCCTTTATAGGGAAACAGGGGTGGACTTGGGGGAGGGGCCAAGCCCAGGTGGAAGGCTCTTTAGGGCCAATCCAGGTTGTAAATGAGGTTAGTCAACTGGCAGAGCTACCTGAGGGCAGAGGGTGTAACTAAAGTGCAGGGGGATGCAAATGCAACAAGCTTTAGGAAGGCAACAAGATGGGCTTGATACTAATGGCCAAAACTGTGAAAACCTTGGTATGTACGAACAATACCATGTACCATTCAATGTTGAATTTCATGCAGAATGCAATGAAACAAACTGGAGTGTAATACCGTCATTCTATCAAAAGCTATGGCCAAAAAACCCAAGAAAATGAAAATACAACTGTGATGTCACTTCCTGTTGTGATGTCACTTCCGAGGCATCATTTTGCCCTGTGCACTGGGATACACTTTACGCCAGTGCCTGAGGGCAAGGAAAACAATGGAGCCAATGGCATGTCGGAACCAACCTCCAGCCCAAGGAGGGTTCAGGTCAGCTGAGTGGTCGGAGATGCCGAGTGGAGCAAATCCCCTGTACACTCCAGGTGCTGAGGCCCTGGATTAGACACCCACACCCCTGAGTGAAACCACTGGTGAGGAATCCCCCCCCTTCACAGCTAGGTAAATCTGCCCTGCATCCCAGGGGAACATCCCATTCTTGATTTTATTCTTGATTATTGTGATTTGTGTATAATTGTTCTTGATATTCATTCCTGCAGGTCATTCCTGCAGTGATGGACCTACCATTGACTGGGGGGGGCAAGGGCCCCCAGGCACGGAGCTCCTGGGGTGGGCCGAATGCTGCGAATAGATGCCTTGCCATTCAAAGAGGCATTCGGGTTTGGTCCTCCTTTGGCCCCGTATGGCTCAGAGATGGTGCCTGGTGTGCTGGGAGAGTGTGTAAGTGGCCGGGGATGGGGTGGGGAGCTGGCACTTGGTGCACAGAGCATCAAACCACCCCTGGATGGAGCGTCTGCTAGCTACTGCTACTCACTGCTACTGCTAGCGTCGGCCTGAGAGTTCTCATGCCGACGCGGGGGTTCCGGTCAGCATTACATCAGAGACCCTAAGGTAGTTCACATATTCATCTGCAAGTCATCAGATGTTATGTTTTTAAGGGCATAAATGCATGTGTGAATCAGCCTTAGCTCACAAGTTATATGAGTATAAATAGTTCCCAGATTGCGACTTTTGTTACAGGGCTCAGAACGTTGAACTCAGAATATTGCAAAATTGGTTTATTTGTTTCTTCACAAAAGGCTAAGTTAGACGTTAAGAACTAAGTTCACTATCCAGTGAAGTTGTATTCAAATATATACTCACTATGCACAATAATAATTTGCATCCCCGAGTACAATGGTATCAAACCAGTCTTCACGTGAAGAAAAGACTGGGAAAAAAGCACACTGCAGAGAGCCAGTGAAATATGTAGGAGAACAGCTATAATGGTCTCCTCTGCTTTTCACATAAAAGTAATACTTAAGGAAAAATACAAAATTACTACCTCATTAATTTTATACATTCAGATCAGCCAGCAAAGAAGCATTTTAAAATGATGTATTATGCTAAAGGTTTTATCGCTTTTTGGAAGTAGGCAACACCATAGAGCAGTGGTCCTTGGCCTTTTTTGTGCCACACCCCCAATAAATAAATGCAGTATGAGACTGGGGACCCACCAATGATCTACACCCCTCTTCCGGGACCTAGTGACTCTCCCACCCTCCGCCCCCATATTGCCTTGCCAGCACTGTTCACAGTAACCAAATATTTTTATTAAAACAATCAGAAAAATTTACTCTGAAGCCTGGCACTAGTAAAAGCTATTTCAGCTCAATTGCCAAGAACCTGAGCAGGACTGGGGGCCACAATCCTAAACTGAGTTAGGCCGGCATAAACTAAGCCAGCAAAGTTTGGCCAGCACAAGGGACATCATAAAGTATGTTTGGACCACTCTCAGCGTCAGAGAGGCCAGCACTCAACGTGCCCCATTCTCCCTGACTCTGAGAGTGGTCCAAATGCGCTTTATGGTGGACCTTGTGTTGGCCAAACTTTGCTGGTTTACCTTATGCTGGCCTAACTCCAGTTTAGGATTGCACTCTGGGACACAAACTCCTGGTATCTGGGACACAAACCCCTCCCCCTTTACCTGGTGGTGCGTTAATCCAGTGGTCTACAACCCATTTCATTCCCATAAGTTGCCACAACCCCACAACTGAGGCTTCGCGACCCATTGGGCTGCCAATCCCAACGTTGAAGAACACTGCCATAGAGGGATCACTGCCAAGACATATGTGGCTCCCAACTCCCTTGGAAGAGTCTGGAAACCACTGTCTTAACCCACCTAGTAAAAGCATGGGCTAGCAGTCCAAGTGAAGGCAAAATTACATCATTTTTATAATTATTTAAGATTCTGCCTTTAATGTTTGGCCTACTGTCAGGTACTCTTGTCTCGCACAACACTCAAACAGATGCTTGACTTTAAGCAAATTCTTACTTAAGTGATGCTATAAGTCTAGAGCACCAATCCTGCATTAAAGAAGAAGAAGAAGAAGCACACAACATAGAGTTCTTTCTGGCGCTGGCTCTACAGCACAGGTGCAATGAGAGAGAGAGAGAGAGAGAGAGAGAGAGAGAGAGAGAGAGAGAAATTGTCTAAAAAACTGCAATTACCTGCACCTGAGGAAAACTGGTATCAGATACAGATTTTCCTAATGACTCTGCAGTGAACACAGAGCTTAATGAGGTAAATGGGAAGAGCCGCTGGGAGCTTCTGCTTATTTTACATCAACAATTAACTTCCATGGGGCTTGATTTGTGGGGAAAGACGGAATTTTATGGACTTAAAAGCTATCCTTATCTGCCAGTAATGACAAAAATCTAATGGATGCTGTTAGGTTATTTGCAAATTGAACAAAGGTTACGTATTCAGGCAGACCTCTTCCCTTGGGCTCTTTTTCACATGGACCCCAAACCAGTGCCTATTCAATATGTATTATTCTCACTGCAAAGCAATGAAATGTTTGCAGCAGAATTGATGTTAAGAGCAGCCAGTTGTAGTTGTATAATTGATAGTTGTATAATTGCAGTGCAATCCTACGCATGTTTACTCAGATGTTAGTTCCCCTGACTTCAATGGGACTCACTCCCATTATTTACTCCCATTATTTAAGTCTTAGACTGAAATTCTACACACACATAGATATGCTGCAATCCGATCCACACTTACCTGGAAGTAAGCCCCATTGACTATAATAGTACTTACTTCTGCGTAGACATGCCTAGGCTTGGGCTCCTACTTGGAAGAGAACCTGTTTACATATGCCAGGGCTTACTTCTAGGGAAATGTACAAAAAATGAGGCTTTGTGGTTTAATATCAATCTCTTACTCACTTTGAAAAGGACTAAATGAGAGGCCGGAAGTGAAAGTACTGAGATTTTTATGAATGTTTTTGACATTCATACCCCTTGGGGCAGTTTATTTTTGGGGTTTGTCACTTTGCTATTTACATTGTGCACATGCTTGCCCTCAGTTGTCCTCACTTGCCATTATCATGCAACAACAAACCTCACGTGACTTAATGGCCCAATCCTAACCAGGGCCAGAGCTGGCAGAAAGTGCCATAGAGCTCTTTGCGGCAGTGCAGGGAGCTGGTACACCAAAGCAAGTAAGCCCGGAGAGGGGGTTGAATGGGAGAGAGGGAGGGTGGAATGTGGAAGAGATGTGGCAGGGTTAGCAGATCAGACCCAGCAGGGAGTGGGTTTTGTTGCAGTGGTGCATGCTGAATCCAGATCCCTTTTCTGGGGCTGATCCACCTGTATGGAGCAATTTGGACTTGCAGCAGTGATTGAGCTGGCGCAAGGTTCAAGCTGACCCATAGCAGCTCATTGGGCTTAACCTGGGGCAAGGGGACAAATATTCCTTTAATCTGAGAAGACTTCCTGTATAACCTGCACCGGTACAGCTGAATTGCAGCACAGGGATTTAGTTAGGATAGGGCTGTAAGCCAAAGGGAAGAAGCAGCAGCTAAAGGGCAACGTGGGGCAGAGTTAGAGCCCATGCCTATACATGCCTACTCAGAAGTAAGTCCCATTATTGTCAGTAGGGCTTACTCCCAGGTGACTGTGGATAGAATTGCAGCTTCAAGCTAGGTGTTATATGCTTAATCATTGCATTTATGTGGTTCTATTTATTGTTGCATAAGAAGTGCCCTCCTGGATCCAACTCAAAGGCATATTGTGCCCAGCATTTTGTGTCTGACTGTGAATAGAGGGATGTCCTAGGAAGCTGAAGAGCCCCCATGCAGGCAACAGTTCTGAAATGCCTTGAAGGAAATATTCCTAGCAACTGATACTCTGAGGTATGGGCCCTCTCAACCAGAAGGTAACAGCAAGCCCAGTGCTAACCAATCTGCGGTTACCACCGTTGGGAAGCAAAACTGGGCCATTCCCCTTAAGGGAGTGGCCCAGCTTTGCGTGTCCTGACGATGATGCAGTGATTGCAGTGGGCACCCAGGGATTTTTGCACATACCTGGTGGGTCATGGGTTGGGGTCAGAAGGGTTGAGGAGGCCTGCGGCCAGCAATGGGATCTATAAATGAAGAAGGGGAATGCTGGGCGGGACTTAGGCGGGACTTCCGCTCGAGTGGCAGCCCATCCGTAGCGTTCCGCGGCTGCCCTGGCCTCCGGGGGGCTCCTGCTTGTCGCGGGAGACAGGTGAGGGTCACACCGGGTGTCTAGGCGAGCAGCGGGGGGCACGCTAACCGAGGGCAGCCCCCCCCGAGGCCAGGACAGCTGAGGAACGCTAGGGATGGGCAGCCAATCACGTGGAAGCCCCGCATAAGTCCCACCCAGCGTTCCCCTTGTTCCTTTGTAGATCCCATCACTGCCCGCGGCCCCCTCCATGGGTCTTCCTGAAGCAAAGACATGTTTTGTGCTCAAAAGCACAGTTCCACTTTTCATGCCAAAAGCATAAGTGCGCTTTTGGGCATGAAATGGAACTTTGCTTCAAGAAGACCCAACACTTCCATTGCCACCCGAACTCGAACTCAAACACTGCGGCACCATTGGGACACCCTCCCCAGCCACACCTCCCACCCCTGCAGCTACTTACAGAGGTCCCAACATCCGAGTAGGACTTTGGGAACTGCTAACCTAGCCAGCAAGTGACCTGGCAGCAAGTGACAGACCTCTCCACAAATTCATCTTTTCCCCTTTTAAAAGTGTCTAACCCAGTGGTTTTCAAACTTTTTAGGACTTTCTAGAATGACAGTCTGTCCTGGACCACTGGAAGTGATGTCACAGCCAGACGTGCCATCATTGTGATGCCAGAGCCCGCTGCTTTCCTGAGAATGCAGCAATAAGTTGGGTTATTTCTCAGCCATTTTCCAACCGCAAAGTGAATCAGAAAGAAAAGCCAATTTACAACCTTGACACAAGCAAAAGAACCACACAGCCCTCCCCTTTTCCAGCATTCCCATATTTTCAATATGGCTGCTCTAGGGGCTTTGCGATCCACCTGCAATTGGCTCATCATGACCAACTGGTGGGTCCTGACCCAAAGTTTGGGAATCTCTGGTCTAAGCTGATGTACCTCCAGACAGCCCATACCAACAAATCCCGTGAGTTGTTTTGCGTGAAGAAGCAACATTCTCCTTCTTTCTCTTGAATCATCATCATAATTGTCATCAACATCCTCTGTTATGATGGGTTTTTTAATAACTGTTTTTCCATAGTGGCCAGACAGTGGTTTACAACAGCAACACACATCTTTGATACAGTTAGCACAGAGATGCCATTGCAAAGATATTGTGCGATTTGTATTTTTTTAATTCAGGGTACTTTATTGCAAAGCTCTTCATCCAAAAACCCCAAACAATACAACTTTTACAATTAAAAGCCGTGATTGTACCAAGGCCATCGCACCAACATTCCTCCATTGACCCCAATGACTAAACTTCCATGTATTTCTGTGTGGTCAGGGGTAGCCTCTAAAGTTTCACCCTGGAAAAGGTGGCAAAGGAGCAGATGCATTGAACAGATTCTTATTCTTTTAGGCTATTCCTTGTGGTACTTTAAAGAAGACAAATGGATATTTAACTAATACAGTTAAATCAAATGTCATTTCCAGGCAGCGACCTTATGTAAAAGTCAGCTCTCTTTGCAAAGAGAGCATTTTATGGCTCAGTTATAAACCTTTGACAAATGTAGAGTTTTTTAATAAAAAAATGGGCATCGGCGGAAAGAAAACAATTTTGAAACGTAAACGCAAGCTGAGTGACTACTATTCAAAACAATGGGGCTGCTGATTTTTCTGGCAGGGTTCCTGTGCCTGTAATAGTTGCATGACGGGCAGAAATTGAGCAGGTGAGACTTTCTCCGTCACTGCACGTCTCCGTGCGAGGAAAAGCGTCTGCGAAAAATCAAAAACAAAAGCAAGATATTGAATGAAAAAGGAAGGGAGGGCTGCCAAAAAGCCTTTGGTCCTATTTCGTCTGCATATGCAAACAGGCACACAAACAGGCTGCTGTATGCGTGATTGCTGCTGAAGCAGACAGTGGGGTCTGAGTGGGAGATAAAGGGGTTCATGTCATCAGTTTGGGTGATATGACCAGAAGGTTTACTTCAGTCCATCTCCTCTCCTCCATAATATAACATAGGCTGCATGCACACATCTATATGTTCTAGAGCAGTGCCTCCCAAACTGATGAGTCGCGACCATTCCATGTGGAATGAGCAGCAATTCTTATAAGTTCCATTGGCAATGGACCATTGCATATTTTCTTTTGAGCATCTGTTCAAAGCACAGTTCCCCCTCCTTTGGCTTGGCTTGGTGCTCTCTCTGGCTTTTCTGGCTAGGAAGTTAGTGTCTAGTCCAGTGGTTCCCCAACTGTGGGTTGGGACTCACTTTCAGGTGGGTCATGAAGCACCTAGAGCAGCCATGTTGAAAATATGGGAAGATGGAATGTTGGAAAGGGTGATGGCTGTATGATAGTCTTGCTTGTGTCAAGGATGTAAATAGGATTTTTCTTTCTGATTCATTTTGATTCATTCTGATTCATTCACAGCTGGCACTTCCAGCTGTGACATCACTTCCAGTGGGTCCCGGACAGGTTGTCATTCTAGAAAGTGGGTCCCAGTGTTAAAATATTTGAGAACCATTGTCTAGTCTATAGATAAGCTCATGTGGGAGAAGGTAGTCCTTTAGTTACCTGAGTTTCGAGTCACGTAGAGCTCTTTTGGGAATCACCACCACTGTGATTAATTAAGCCTGAACATCTATTGATTCACATATTGAAAGCATGTTTAGTCCACCTTTCCGCTAACAAGGCTTCCAGGGTGACTTATATAAAATCTAACAACTGGAAATCATCATTATCGAAAAAAGTTTGTATGGCTTTCAGGGGAGAGGCAACTTATGCCTTGCTGGTGTGAAATGAACCAGAAGTCCATGAAACTGCGTATGAACCACGTTCATTGTAACTGATTCTGGTTAGTGGTGTAGTCGCAACATTCTGCCCTAGCTGAAGCTTCTGGAAAACCTTTGAAGGCAGCTTGTTTAAATGCCTGGGTGCCACTTTTGGGTAATCAAAGGTGTGTTTGTGTTGCACTTGGATGTTCCTGAAATGCCCCTTAGCCAAGGCACGCATTTTATTGATGGTGCATGCGGACTGTCACAGCAATGTGCTTGAGGCCATCCACTGTGACACAAAAGATGCTAGTCAAGGTTTCTGGGTCAGCCAATTCCAATTTGCCATCTCAGGCCCGTGCCCCCTTTCCCCCTTGCGTGCATCAACAGAGGCACACAGTTCCAACTTGTCCTCTTGCCTTTTAGGCTTCCAGACCCAAAATGTTCTTCCTGTTTTCATGAGCTATCATAGAAGCATTTAACTCCTGAGCCTTGTGGCTATACTTCTGTAAACTAGATGTCATCTGTTGGCTCATTATAATACACTTGCCAAGCATAATCTCTCGGCTGTTGAATACATCAGGCTGTACAAGCCTGGATTATATTTCCCCTCATGGAGGCTAAAGGAACATTATGGATTTTATCACTGACATGTGGAAAAGCAATCAGACACTACATTAGTCAGCTGTCACTGCCCATTTGCCTTCTTATTCTCTCCTCCTGTAAAGAGAGGCTTCTTATGAGGTTCCGTGGAAACTGACACTGCGATGCCGGACTGAGTCAATGCACATGACAAGTAATATACAGGTGTTATTTGTTCTTCTTTGAAGTGTGTGCCTTATCTGCATAAAGGGTGCTTTTACCAACCACCTTATTAACAGTATTTTGGGTTCCTTTTAATTTTTTAAGATATGAAGAGACTTTGATTTCTTCAATGTGCTGCATTGTGTGTTCAAGTTCAGTCCCTGTGTGTACAAAATATAAAATGAAGTGAAATGAATAAAATGAATAAAATGAAGTGAAAGTTCTATTGCTAGGGGTGTTTCGTTTCTGGTGAGCAAGCAGGGATTGCAGCCTAAATCAGTGGTTCTCAAAGTTCTAGTTGGACGTTTGGGCTGCTGCGTTGATGGGGGTGGAGACTGGGGCGAGAGGGTGCCTAATGACACCACAGTAATTGTGAGGCTGCAAGCACCCAGGAGGTAACTGCCACAGCAGAGGGGAGTCACACCAGCCTCTGGCAGGATCTGGAAAGCCCACAGATCCTCCCAGAAGAAGTAAAAGCCCTGAATTGCACAAGGAAAGGGAGAATAGCCCAGGAAATTGTCCCAATGGTGGGTCACAACCCACAGATTGGGAACATAAGAACATAAGAAGAGCCCTGCTGTGTCAGGCCAAAGGCCCATCTAGTCCAGCTTCCTGTATCTCACAGTGGCTCACCAGGTGCCTAAGGGAACACACGAGACAACAAGATGCTTGCATCCTGTTACCCCTCCCTTGCACCTGGCATTCTGAAATAGCTTACTACTAACGTAAGGAGGTTGCACAACCCATCATGGCCTATCGTCCACAGTGGACTTTTCCTCCATAAATCTGTCCAGTCCCTTTTAAAGGCACATAGGCCAGATGCCATCACCACCTCCTGTGGCAAGGAGTTCCACAGATTAATTACCCACTGGGTAAAAAAGTGTTTCCTTTTATCTCCCAACACTCAATTTTGGTGGATGTTTCCTGGTTCTGGTATTGTGATAGAGGGCAAAGAACACCCCCCAAATGACTCTATCCCTCCCATGCATAATTTTGTATGTCTCAATCATACCCCCCCAATGGGCTTACTTCTGAGTAAAATAAATAACATTGTTTTCGAACACCTCTATCTATTACATGTTGTGGAAGTTTCGTTCCAGGTTTCTGACATCTTCACCTTATTGGCTTCGTGCCAGGATTGTGTCAAGGGACATTGAGTAAGCCCATCGCTTTGGAGGGCAATTCCCAAAATGCTCAGTATTCATTTTAAACATATAAGATATGCTCAAGGAGCTCTACGACAGGTTTTACAAGAAACATCTGTGCATACTCTGAGAGCCTCAATGATCTCAGTGAATACATTTCTGTTTTTTTAATTGAACAAGCTAAAAATATACAGCAGTGAGCCCTCAATTTAATGGACCTTGATTTAGCAAACTTCAGAAACAACGAACATATTCTACTTCATTTAAAAACTAGCCATATACATTTTGCACATCTCGGTGCCTTCTGATTTAATGGAGTTCTAGCATTGACAGACCCCCTTTCCACCCCTTTCCAGTCCAATCCTAACCAACTTTCCAGTATTGATGGAGCCATGCCAATAGGGTACACACTGCATTCCGTGGTGAGGTGCAGTCATGTGCCAATCACAGGCACTCTGTTGAATGTCACTGCTGCATTCAGGGTACAGTCCAAACCCATTTTCCAGCACTGACAGCCATGCCAATGGGGCATGTGCGGCACTCTGCAGTGGAGAAATAGTCACAGAGGCCTCAAAGTAAGGGAATGTTTGTTCCCTTACCTCAGAGCTGCATTGCTCCTACCATGGTGCTGGAAAGTTGGTTAGGATTGCACCTTCAGGGACATTCAGAATGGTGTCTGCATGGAGTACTTTGAAGGGACCAGGGAAAACCTCTGAGACGTTTTCCAGCCCCATCATCATACTCAATGTCAATCACAGGCAGTAGCGTCCCTATAGGGAAGCCAAGCACTAAGTTTTGCAAGGAGCCTTACCTTGCCATGCAAATTACTCCTCTCCCTCTCTGTACTACCCAGTAAGCAACTACTCAGTCTTTCCCGGTAAGGACTGGTTGCAATGGCAAGGGAGAAGATTTACATGGCAAGCTAAGACTGCTTGCAAAATGTAGTGTTCTGCCCCCCCGCAGGTATGCTATTGATCACAGGTGCTGTTTTGAATGTCCTTGCTGCATTCCGCAGGGACATTCAAGGCAGCGCCCACCTTATGAATGGCGAGGGATGGTCTCAATCTTCCTCCTCGCAGACATGCGAATTTGCAGGTAGTGAATTCATGTACGGTGAGGATTGACGGCAGATGGATGACACAAGGGGCTATGAAAGGGAGGGAGCAATAAAAAAAAACAAGGCCTGAGGAAAATACAAGACAGGTGGTTGAGTGCTGTTGGTGGAAGTAGGACAGACAGGCAGCACACAAGGGCTATAGAGTTGCTGGACAGGAAGGATGAAGCCAACATTGTGAAAAGAGAAGGCAGCCGAATAGAATTTCACATGCTGGCATGAATTAGCCAGCCAAACCTTTGGCTCTAGCTAGCTGATTATTTTGATATAATAGTAATATCTGTTTTAAAAGATGATTAGAGAAAATCCCTTCAGCTATCATGTATTTTTTGGCAAGGATGACTGGTAAGAAGTCCACCAACTGACCTTTCCCAAAGCAGTTTTTTTCCTTCTGATAGTGTCAGATGTGATGGAAGAAGTCATAACGATTTAGTTTTGAGCTCAAAAATGAGCAGAGAATGATCCCTTTCTCTAGAGATAAGCACTTAGTGTTCTCTGCAGCTGACGACCAACCCCCAAAGCGAGATGTTGCCCTGGAGATTGTAAAAGGAGACAGCACTATTTGATTCCACCTCACTCCTTGTCTTTTCTTCCTGACCCTTAACCACCAAGGAGCTTTGTCGATAGAAGTCTGACAATATATGCTGCAGATGAACCATTGTGGTTATTATGCTTTGCATTTGTGCAAACACCAGTTTTTATCTGAACTCTTTGCATGTACCATAGGAAAAAAATTACAGCAATTCCTTAAAAAACCAAAAAATCAGGAACTTGTATTTAACGCATTTATTAAATAAATTACATCTCCACTTGTGGGAGCAAGTCTGGCAAGTATAAAATATTTCTCAAATACAGTTTGTGCGTGCATAAATTATATAACTTCAATTTTTTCAATGGTTTTTTCCCCATTTATGATCTTTATGCTATGTAGCAAAGGCAGGGATGAACGGAGCCCTGAGTGCACCCATGGCAGGGTGACGAAACTGCGCCCCCAGCACGTTGCCCCGCCCCCATGCGTCGCTCAGCCACGCCTCCCTGCGCCTGGAATAGCTCCATTTTGGAGTGGGACGAGCGCCAGGGCGGGCAGGTGGGCCACACAGCGTGTGGGTTCGTCCGCGGACTCCGCGCAATGGTGCCCCACTGCTGCTGGCACCCATGGCTCACACCACCCTGGGCTATACCCTTCCTTCACCTCTGAGCAAAGGGCCTGGTTTATTTACTTATTTATCTTATTTACTGATTTATTTTTTGCATTTCTATACCGCCCTTCCTTCAAGGAGCTCAGGGTGGTGTACGTAGCCTGTGAGGTAGGTGAGGCCGAAAGAGTGGCCCAAGGTCAACTAGGAAGCTTTTGGCTTAGCGGAGGTCTGAGCCTGGATCTTCCATGTCTAGGAGCCTCGTGTGGCACAGAGTAGTGGGGTGCCATACTACAGTCAAAAGCTCTCTCCATGGCCTGAGTTTGATTTCGCGGGAAGTTGAGTTCTCGGGTAGCTGGCTCAAGGTAGCCAGCTCAGCCTTTCATCCTTCTGAGGTTGATCAAATGAATACCCCAGCAAATGGGTAGGAGGGTGCTTAAAGTAAAAAGACTGGGGAAGGCAAGGGCACACAACTCTGTACAACAAAGTCTTCTACCTGGCAAACATTGCAAAGTGATGTCACCCCAGGAGTCAGCAATGACAGGGGACTACTTTATTTCCATGTCTAAATCCAACTTTCAACCTCTACATCGTCTTGGCTCTAACAGATGCTCTAAACCAGGGGTGGACAACTTCTCAACTTCCAAATCCAAATCCAAATCCAAAAACCTTTATTGGCATACAAAGCATACAATAAATAAGACAACTTACATAAAAATATGGTAAAAAACACAAAACAAAGCCCACAGGGCCTCATAAATTCTCAGATACTAGGCATAACCCTGTTTACACGAGCTGAGTTAGATCTCACAATACTGGAGATAAACCATGCAAACTGATGAATAAAAATGGGGTCATCAGAGATAAAAATTTTTTTTAAAATCTCAGAGTCAGCCACCTGATAGAAGACCTGAGACGAGGAATTAAAAAACTTGTCTCTAGCCTCCTTATGAAGGGGACAATGCAAAATAAGATGCTCAATAGATTCAACTACGTGTAAGACGCAAGGGCAGAGTCTATCAGCATAAGGAGTTCCACTAAATCTGCCCCAAAGTACTGCGGAGGGAATCACATTGCAGCGAGCAAGCGAAAAAGCCCTTCTAGCTTTGGGGCACTCCAAGATGTAAAAGAAAGCTGGTAATTTGCCGATAGTAACGGGAATTTGGAGGAAAAAAGGGGAACAAAATTTAGAAGCTGCAGATAAGAGAGTCTGAGAGTGAATATCTAAGAGCCTCCCTTTAATAATTCTGAATGCCTCTTTGAGGGATACAGAGCCAATAAGGTCCACATCAATGCCAATTTGCTTGATTCTAAGTAACCATGGACTAGCTGAGAAGGAAGGATCACTAAGCAGATGGAAAAGGAGACTATTTTGATCTTTATTAAAGAAAACTTTTAGCCAAAATTTAGAGGCTCTAATCCATGCTAAAGTCTCGAGCTTGATTTGGCCCGATTCTACGCAAAGTACGGCATAAGGGACACAATTGGGCATACCAAGGATAGTGCGTAGGAAGAAAGCTTGAATCTGCTCGATAGAATAAGTAAATGCTTGTATCCAGAGTGGAATTCCATAAAGGATTTGTGACACTGATTTGGCGTTAAAGACTTTCAAAGCAGGGGGAACATAAGAGCCACCCTTACTAAAGAAAAATCTGATTATAGCTTGGGCAGATGTCCTAGCCAAAGAACGCACCATGATGCGGTGAGCCGACCAGGAAAGATTATAAGAATACAATATTCCAAGATATTTAAATGTTCTGACCTGCTCTATCAGATGGTCTTTAAAGGTCCACTTCCACTGTCTCCATGTTCTGGCAAATACCATGATTTTGGACTTATTAAAGTTCAAGCGAAGGTTATTATGGGACAGGTAGTCAATACACTGATTGACCAATTGTTTGAGACCCATTCGGGAACGGGACAGGATAACGGCATCATCCGCATATAACAAAAGGGGAACCCGATGGTTCCCAAGTTTAGGAGGGGGGCCATCTACACTAGCCAGGTGCGAGGCTAGATCATTTATAAAAAGATTGAATAACAAGGGCGCCAAAAGACACCCTTGTTTTACCCCGCGATTCGTGGGGAACTCTTCTGTAACACCCCCTGTAGAGGAAAATCTAACCTGGCATACTGTCTCGGAGTAAAGACCCTTAATAAGATGTAACAGCTTCGGGTCAAGTCCCAAGCGATCCAATTTGGACCACAGCAAATTCCTGTCCACACTGTCAAAGGCATTTTTTAAGTCGAGGAACGCAACAAAAAGTTTGGATTTGGTTGTTACAGAATATTTATAGGCGAGATGGTAAAGTATAAGCCCATGGTCGACAGTAGCCTTGCCCTGTCTGAACCCGATTTGTTCTGGGCCTAGCTCAAGCTAACCCTAGCTAAAGTTGTTCTCAACTTTAGGGTTCCTGGTCTTTCATCTGTGAGATGACAAGCAGCACCTGCTGAAATTCACTCCTCTACCCAATTTTTAAAGGTCCAGGAGTCCTTAAGTTGAAAGGTTGACCACTCTTGCTCTAAACCAAGGGAACTACCCAGGGATGTCATCAGAAGTGGACCTTTGTTGGGCACTTGCTGAAGGCCAATGTCCCTGAAGGGATTCTGGCCATGCTCCACCTCATCCCAAGAATAGACCCACAGCTGCCACTGCTCCCCCATAACCCAGTAAGCATCCCCATAACTAATCAGGTCAAAGAAGATGGAGAAGCAGCCACAGGCTGTCTTCCTTCCTCATTGGCACCATTTTAAGATTCCCTAGATGCCCCATCCTTAACATAGGATTGGGATCTGGGTTATCTGGGAATCTTAAAATGATATCTAGGAAGAAGGAGGATGGCTCACTATGGCAGCTGCTCCCACCAATCACCTATTAAGCTGGGAGGGGTAAGAAACAGCGGTCGAAGTGAACAGCATACTCCTTACAAGCAACCGGGCAGGAGACCAATGGAAACTCTCCTTTGTGCTGTTGCTATAGCAGCAGTGTGAAGGCGAACCTTTCTCCATGTCCTGCCCAGTTGTGGCAGATGGAAGAAGTATGGCTGGTGTACTCACACCCATGAGTTTGCTCTGCTCTCTTCTCTGTGTGCAGTGGGATTGTGGTGTCCTCCTGCAAACAAATAGCTGCATACAGTCATGCAGCAAATGAATGCCACGTGACAAATAAAAGCACAATTGCCAACAGTCAGCTTACCCATGCTATATAGTCCGTTCCTTGGAAGGATTGCTCAGTCACTAATAATTGTCTGAATAAATTGTCGTATGTAAATTACGTAGGCGAGCATGAAGCGGAGGCAACTTCAAACCGACCCACTGGTGACCAGAGTCGGCAGCCCATTGATGAAGAGAAAGTCTTTCACAAGTAGACATTACCCCATCAATCAGTTGGCATTCAGGAGAAAAATTGACTTTGTCATGATATGGTTCTTAAAGCAAAAGTAATAAATTCTATACAATCGGCAAGCCTGCAGTGTGCCTAATTTATTCATTACCCATCCTGAAAAATAATTAAGTCATGCTTTCTTTCCTGGTGCTTCATTACAGTTTAGCCTTTTTTCTGCAGCAGTCAGTGACTGAATGCTTATTAAAATAAATTAGCTGCAAAACTTTTAACTCTGTCTTAAAGAAAAACTAATCCACTTTTCTAGTGGAAGCAACATTGATTAAATAAACCTGGCTTCATGCAGAGCAGACTAATTCCTTTAGCCACAGTTTCCAGTCTTAAATCATGTTGCATCTGTATTAGTCTGAGCAGGATATAATGAGCTGTGGGTTTATAATTGCTATTAACCTCTTTCAGCAAGTGTTTTTATTGGCAGGATGGGTGGGTTGATGGCCACATCCACTCGTTCAGACACACCCATACTTCTGTTTGAATGGAGCCGCTTTAGATATGTTCACTTGATTTGTGGTTGCTGCCAGAGATCAGCGAGGTCAAGCAGTTGTTGGAACTCCGTGACCTGTAAAAGACTCGACTGCAGAGAGAAGGTGCTGCCATTTGATTCCTGCTTGAGGACCTGGCCAGGTCAGAGACAGGATAATTGTGCACTGGTGACCTCTTATATACGGTAATAATTAAACACTTCATAAAGTACAGCAAGAATGAGGAAGTATATCCTAATGACATATATTTCTCTTACTACCTAATCAAGATAGCACACTAAACAAAATGTATCTCCAACAGCCCTTCTTATACTATTAATTAAATTCTCCCTCTTCCAGTGATAACTTGTTTCCATTAATTCTATATTTATCAAATCCACATATCATTAAATCATTCTTCTCTCTTATATGCAGAAAGTCAAAAAGTGGTTTCCAATTATTCATGAAAGTATTTACTGACTTCTCTTTAAGGAAAAGTGTATCCCTTTCTGACAAATCCAAAACTGTTATCCACCATTCTTTGACTGAAGATATTTCTCGATTTTCCAATATAAAATATTCTCACTGCCTTTGTCATATGTAGAATAAAATTTCCAAATGTTCCTAAACTTTTTAGACCGGGACCCACTTTTAAGAATGGCACTCCTGTTGGGACCCACCGGAAGTGATGTCATTAACCTGGAAATGACATCAAGCAGGAAGCGCCATCATTGTAATGTAATCAAATGACATTTCTGAAATGCAAACTGGCACTCTTGGACTGCAACAATTGCACTACCATGAAACATCTCTGATAGAAAGCAAGATTAGGTTAAAATACTATGTAAAAGCACTGAACTAAATTAAAAAAAACAAAAACCCCTCACTTGAAAATTCAAATTGTGAATAGTCACAACAGTAATATAGCAGGAATAAGGTCTGCAACTTCCAAGATGGCTATTCCCAGCTTTTGGCAACCCACCTGACACTAATTGGCCTTTGGGGGTGTGGAGTGATCAATGACTAGGATTATGATATGCTGCTCCCTGTCCCCAGAGCATGTTGAAGCAGGGACTGAAAGGCCCTCATTGTTGTCCTGTGGTGACAGGTGTGTGAGCCACAAAATAAGCATATACTGGGCCAACGCAGGCAACAGCATCTGCCTATGAGTGGCAACAGGGATGCCTATAAGTCGTTCCTATGCTGGCAAATTTGGGCACAGTGTGGGGGATCTGGAGGATGGGGGAAGGTGGGAGGGAGATTGGGGAGGGTGGAAGGCAGAGGGAGGGTGGCCTGTTTTCAGGGCGGCTTGTAGGGAGGAGTCAGGATCTGGCCTAACGGCCACATCCTAATCCTTCTCCCTAGGCCGCATGGCCCCAATCCAGGCCACTTGAACTTGCGCCTGCTATATAGTAGGCGTACAGTAGTTCTGAGCAGCCCTATTGGGTTACCTGGGGCTTACCTCAGGGTAAAGCGACAAGTGTCCTCTTGTCCTGCTGTGAGCTCCAGCTGTCTCCTACCCTGTGTGGGGTGCGGCACAGGCCAGCCTGCCTGCCTGCTCCTGCGCAGGTTAGGATTGCGCTTGAATGTGGCCAGACAAGGGAATGAGGGAAAGCAGCGATAGGACTGTTGATGTTACAACGTACATGGCTTACTTAAATGCTTCATACATATTAACTGGATTCCAAAACAAAGTAATTTAAAGGGACAATTTCATATGCCCTCTTGTGAGTCTCCACGTTAATCAAGACTTTCATTTACCTGAGGTAAGCCTGTGGAAAAAAGCTCAGATTTTTTCCCATTATGTCAAACCCAGACTTTAAAGCTGCCATGATCCTGATCCCAGATCCACTCTTCCTTGTTGCCTCCAACCCTAATCCTAATCAACCCCAAAGTACAGCATCTCAGGAAGTACAAATACCTTTGTTCTAGAAGTGGGTAGAGAAAATATAATAACTTGGGCTTTTTTTGACCTTTTAAAGTTTCATCAGTTTTCACAGTACTGTATAGCTGTCACGTATTTCTTATTCCTGTAGTTCTTATTCCTGGAGATTATTCTTTTATTTTTGTCCCCATATTTGACTTTTGAGGATGCATCTACATATTAGTATTATAATATAGTATATATTGACTGCCTTGTAATAATTTTACGAATGTGGGACTGTACATGCCACAGGGTGTAAGAAAAGGGTCACATCTCTGTGGCAAAGCAGCATTAGAAGGGAGGTATTGAGAATGGAAATATGCAATGGTTGATATACTTAACCCTCAACCCACCCACCACTTCATTGGTATAATTATCTAGTGATTTGTATTATAATCAAATTGTACTTAGGGTCCAAATTAGGGCCTATACCTTTAACCACTGTATAGAAGAGGGAATTTTGGCAAGTGCAGCTCATAACGGAAACTGCACCTGCCAAAATTCCCTCTCCTATACAATATTTTATGTTGGTCCTCCTCAGTATACAGATCAGATCTGGGGAACTGCAATTCGTCAGTTCTACCATAGTCTTAATTACTGAGTTCTCTAAGCTATGGCAAATTACATAGCAAAAGCTATGGCAAAGATCCTAGGGATCTTTGTACAAGGAATGATTTGGGCCAGGTTTTAAGGCTCAGGGTTCGCCTTAAGCCAATGAGACCAATTTCATCACATTGGGCCCCACACTTTGGGGGGGAGGGCATACCAATATAGTTAACACAGTGATGTCATGCAGCGGGTACGTGGGGGTACGCGAGTACCGGTTCCTAGGATTACAGCTGGCCCCGCCCATTTGCCTGCCCACTCATCGACTCCGCCCCCTGCAACGTTTGAATTTCCTGCACGTTTGAGTTGCCTGCACGTTCTCAGAGCCAGGCAGGCAGGCAGGCAGCGAGCAGAGCCTTGCCTTGCCTTGCCACTGAAAAATGAGCTGCTCTGGGGTTTTGGAACTGTTGGGTCACTTTAACATGATGCCAGGCCTCCTTAACATGTTCTGGGGGTGCTGTGGAATACGGTTGCAACTGTTGGGTCAGTTTAAAATTGTCTGAGGCCTCAAAAAGGGCTTTTTTCATGTCACTTCCTGCCACGACCTCACTTCCGGCTTATGACGTCACTTCCGGTGGGCTGGTCCCAACACGTGCCAATCAAAAGTGAGTACCTGTTCTTAAATCATTTAGATGACACCACTGAGTGAACATATTGCCTGCAGCAGCAGTTGGAATCTCTATGGACTGTAGTTCAGTGGGGAGAGCAGAGCAGGTTTACCTTGGGCCCTCTCACCTGCCCCTGCCTCCGAACCACTCAAAATGGGCCCCCTGGAAGCAGTTGGTTGTAAGGTGGTCATATCACTACCAACTATTTCCAGGTACCACGTTTTGCACACAGTGCTCTTCTTGATGAGTGGGGGGGGGGCGCATGGAGGGTGCCCCCCCCCGCAGGAATGCCCTGCATTGGGTCCTGCCGCTCCTGGAGCTGGCCCTGTTAAAGCCTAAAGAAAAGCACTGGAATAAACAGTAGACACTTTTGCACAGTGTTAGCAGTCCTGCTCCTGATTGCTGTTATATAGCAGAATATAGTCACGTTCAAAAATTTGACCTGCCATAATCATTATAGCTTCCAGTACTTGTACTGACTTCTGTGAACATCTCTAGAGGCCATCTGGATGGTTCTTTTTCAAGTTGCATTTGGAAAACACAGATAAGCTGCTTTCTACTTGAATTAAAAAATGCTCCCTTAATTAAGAAACACTCCATACGTATGTATTTTTTTTGTAAACTAATGTGCAATTTGTAACAAATGAAAACTATCAGATATAAATTATATTTCAGTGATCTAAACCCAATTAACCTTCAGGAAATCTAGGTAGATACAGTCTGTAAATGATGTTAATTATGGCTGAGAGAGCTAGGCAATTATTGACCAAGTTTGGCAGACGTTTTATGTTACCTACTGATACCACATACTGCTAGCTGCCTTGATACATAAGGGAGAAATATTAATTCAAATGAGGTCACTTGGAGAATCATGAATTGAATATCTTTTGACCATTTGAAATGGCACTTTAAGCTCTTTAAAGCAATAGCTGCCCCTTACCCCGCCCTCTCTGTCAGAAGAAAATAAGTTACAGCGATTATTGCTTAGGTATGCATCTAGAAATGAAAATAGATACGTCGTAGACTACATATTAAGCAATGCCACGAGCTGTTTCTAATTTTGAAAATGTTTGCTACTAATCTCTTGAGACTACTTAAAATTCTTTCGCCACATGGAGCCCCAAGCTTTCTAGAAGCAAGTCAAGGCTAAGCGACAGTTTTTTGTTTTTTGTTTTTAAATAGCATTAGAAATACTTGTGTGTCAGGCTGATAGGAAGGCAAATATGGGCCTGTTCTCACAACCACTTCTGTGATCTGTGCCTGTCATTCACTTTCACCATGACTGCCTCAGGACAGAATCCATGTCAGGAATACCGTGTTAGAAATAGCCAAGAGAACAAAACAATAGCCACGGCAAAATAAACTATACATTTACAGTCGGCCCATGTTAACCTGCAGATTCCAGCATCTGTGGGTTATTCCAGCATCTGTGGATTTGAAACCTGCAGATTCCAGCATCTGTGGGGCCCCCCAAGTTGTGTAGCCTCTAAGGGGGTTCAGAACACCCTCCAGACCTGATCAGAGCACAACCAGAGGAAGCGGCTGACAGAGGCAGCCGAAGCTCAGCTGTTAATCAGTCGCAATTAACGAGGTCTGCCGCTCACAGAGACTTCCGGTAGTCTCGAGCTCACGACCTTCAGATCTTTAGCTGTTATCTTCGGGCAAACGGAGGCATTAACCCTCTCGGCTAAATCTTCTGCCACCCCAACTACAGTCCACCCCAACATACATTGAGGGAACAGTAAGTCAACTGAAAACATGGGGAAATGAAGCTTGCACCTTCAGAGTAGAACTACTAGGCCCTAAAACTACCAGGTCACCTACTTCAGCTCAGAGAACTCCGAGGCTCCAATAGTAAGCTCCACACCTTCTTCTAGTTTATTGTGTCCCAAATACATAGCATTGGATCAAGTCTTCATGTGTTTTAGCATTGTTTGAAGGTGAAATTAACAGTATGGAGTACAAATATAAGTCTGGAGCACAGAAGAGACAAGAACAAAACTGAAAAAAAGTCCAGGCCAGTTTCTTTCAACCTGGGCTTTGCTTCAAAATCATGACTCAGTAATGAGGGAAATAGTGAAACCCAGTCCTTCAATACCCTTGCATAGAAAAAGCAAATTAGGAAGACTGCTGAGGTAGAAAAAAGGAAATGCAGTAGCACCACTCAAAGTAAGTAAATGATCCCATCCTGATAAATGTTTTCGTTTAATTTCAATCTAAAACATGCTAAGTTCAAAATGTCAATCAAAAACTTGTTTTTTAAAAAAATGTAGTAACCTCTGATTTGTAGGAAAATTTAGGAAGGGGGGGCACAGTCAGGCATCTGTCAGCGGCCTTGGCAAGCCTATTCAATCAATCACTTAATCAATCACTAGTATTTTGTGTTGCCTATTGCTGTGTTGTTGCCATCTGCATTCCACAGAAGCCCACTGAATGCATAAGACAAGCACTGTGACACTGATGAGGCCTGAGGTTACAATAGAATCTCCACTTTTACGCCTGAGATGTCTGATATGAGTCCTCTCTGAGAGTGCAATCCTAACCTGGAGTTAGGCCGGCACAGTTAGGCCAGCAAAGTTTGGCCGTCACAAGAGCCACCGTAAAGCGTGTTTGGACCACTCTTGGAGTCAGGGAGGATGGCGCATGTCTGTGTGCTGGCCTCTCTGACTCTGAAAGTGGTCCACACATTCTTTACAGTGTCCCTTGTGCTGGCCAAACTTCGCTGGCCTAACTGTGCCGGCCTAACTCCAGGTTAGGATTGTGCTCTGAGACTGCACAGTTGCTAGCTCTGAATTCAGCTCTCAGTCTGAGGGCACAATCCTAACTAAATTTCCAGCACTGGGGTAAGGGCAATGCAGCTCTGAGGTAAGGGATCAAACATTCCCTTACCTTGAGGAGATCTCCGTGACTACTACTCCAACTACTCCACTGCAGGATGCAGAACCTGCTCCATTGGGCAGAAGATTTAGTCGAGAGGGTTAATGCCTCCGTTTGCCTGAAGATAAGAGCTGAAGATCTGAAGGTCGCCAGTTCGAGACAGCCGGAAGTCTCTGTGAGCGGCAGACCTCGTTAATTGCGACTGATTAACAGCTGAGCTTCGGCTGCCTGTGTGAGGGGGAGTTGTGCCGAAGTTCAGCTGCTTCTCTGGTGGGAGCAGGGAAGCCGCTTATCAGCCAGCAAGAAGACAAATGGGTGGCCAGAAAGAAGGACTAAATCCAGAAAGATCCATCTGTATGTGTGTAGTTCTTGGAAGATTTCTGTAAAAATTGTAAAAACCTTCGGGTTTCTGAATAAAGTCTGCCTATGTAAACCGCCTTGAGTTATAGTCATTAGAGAAATCTGGTGACCTAAGAAAGGCGGTATATAAATTGAAGTATTATTATTTATTTATTATTGACATAGGTATGTCAGTGCTTGAAAGCTGGTTAGGACTGCACCGTTAATAACATGGCAACATTACAATAGTTAAATTATTTCTTAGAGCACTTTCCATTGGAAGCTTGGGGTGGTCAATTCTTTCAGTGCCCCTCGTATTAGGCTAATACGAAGCAGACGTCTTCCTTTCTTTTCCTGTCCTTTCCTGGCTCTTTTGCCCAGCTCTTGAAGCTTCATTTCATTTGTTCTGACTGAACTGTGGGAAGAAATGAAAACATGTAAGTGACAAATGGCAACGAATGAAACATTTACCACTGAGAATCCATTTGTGACTCTGGCATATGTTGCTTTTCTAGTAATGGAGGAGCCCAATTTGGTTCAGTGTTTTGTTACAAAACAAATGCACATCTCTTTTACCTGGTACGTTACATATGCTATTAGAAATGGCAGCTGAAGTTTCCCCCCTTTAATTTGTCAGTACCTCCATGCTAAGAGAGCATCTCTGTTTGAGTTCTGCACACTATAAGAAAAGCCCTGCTAGAGCAGACCAAGGTCATCAAGTTCAACATTCTTTTCCCCACAGAACTAAGTGCTTCTGAGAAGCCCAAAAGAAGGACATGGAGGCAGGAGCCATTCCATGCTCTTATACCACCTCCCCCTCCCCCCCCCCAAGACAGTGGTACTCAGAGTTATCTCTCAAGACAAAGGTTCCATGCCACCATGCATGGTGTGGCAAGGGATTCAAGACATACAAAAGGAGGGACTTGACAGCATCAGTAGTGTAGCTACAGAGGGGCTGGGCAGTGAGTATTGCAGGTGTCACAATGCACCACGTAAGTGGTCCCTCCCACTAGCTGTTGGAGCTATTCTGGGCAAAGAAAGCAAAACCTTTCGGTCACTGCCCAGAATAGCTCCAACTGCCGTAAGTGGGAGGGGGCACTTACATAATGCGTGGTTGGGCCTGCAATACTTACTGTGTTGCCCTGTACCTACATTACTGCATAGCACATAATTCTTTCATGGAATTAGTTGCCACAGGTCCTGCTGATAGCCACTAGCTCAGGTAGTGCTGGCCTCCATGAATTCGTCAGCTTAGAGCTTTCAAAGTAAGTGGTCATCATGACACCATGCATCAGTTAAGGTACTTTTATCAAGTCCTCATGGCCCAATCACGTGTTGCAGGAGCCTGAGCTCACGTGAAAAGCAGACCCGCCCCCTTGCCTTCAGAGCCATTCGTGGCTCAGAGGCTTTGCTCTCCAAGCAGTGAATGGCTCTAGAGGTGAGGAGGAGGGGCTGCTTTACACAGGAGCTCAGACTCCAGCAAAACTTCACATTTTGTACCCCCAGGAATGGGAGGAGGAGGGCAGCACAAGGGTGGGAGGAGGGCAGCACAAGGTGGGGCAGGGGTGGATAGGAGGCATGTTGAAAGTGGGTGAGGGTTGCTTTCTCTGCCAGATGCTGTCCCCTTCCTAGCCCAGACATGTTACATTACATGGCTGGCAACATTTTTTCCAATTAGTACTACCCTCCCTTCCTGAATTGCCAAGTAAGTGGGCAAGATGCTGGGAATACCAGGATGTTTAGAAGTGTTCAATAAAAGCAGAAGGGAGACTCTTTTTTCGGCTGAGGAACCAGGGAAATACAATTGTGAGCAAAATCCACTTTGTTGTATGTGCAGGAAATGTTGCACAAAGCGAAGTGGTACGCTCAGTACAAACAAAGATAAATTGGCTAACTACTGAACTCCATGTGCTAAAAGCATCTGCGCTATTGATGGATTTTTTTACTTCTTAAAACTTCTGCGCTGACCTTTGCTGGGTGTTTTGTGGATTGTAAAGGATCTTGGCAGGCTATTATTTAAAAAAGGGAGTGGAGAGCTACTTCCCTGTTACAAAAAAAAATGAGAGATTAATCCTAACCCTGATGCATGGGGCACGGAGTCTTATTGTTCTGTGAGAGTTAATGATTAAAGATGTCTTTAAAAGGATGAACAATGGATGACTGCTGTAACTAATATAATTATTATAAATCTGTATTTTGAAGGCCCAATCGACCTCCCATTGTAATGTATGGCAAAACTTGCATTGATTTTAATGAAGTTGGATTAGACCCTTAAAATTATATATAGATTCACAGACAGATTTATATTTATACACTTCTAAATTATACATAAATACCCATTATTCATTCTGCAGTAGCCACCAGAGGGCATTGATCAAGCATCCTAGAGTCAATCTGCTAGACACACTTTTTAAATTTCATTGTGGCTTTGTCAAGATAAATCTGCCAGCAATGTTGTGCTAATAGGTGTCCCTTATGGTTTAATTTTTGAATCTGACAGATCAGATAACATTTTACTCTGGTGCAAAAGGGAAAAAAAGAGGCAAGCACACTGTAATAAAATAACCTTGAAGAGACAACTTAATTAGTATTTAAGTGATTCTGATTTACAGTGTAATTCGTATGGAAATATGGGCGCCCACCTGCATATCAAGTGCATTCTCCACATTTGTGGCTTTTTACCCTAAACAGCATTCAATTGCTTCATTCAAAAGTAAAGTAATTGTTTCAGAGACTTACCTTCCTAGGGGCGATTTATGCAATGCGCTGATGTTCATGAAGCTAAATAGGGACCCTAAGTACTGTAACGTATGCTGAGTTGCCAAAGTCACCTTTAGACTAGTCGCTTCAACCTTGAAGTGGTTCCGTTAGGCCAGCTGGAAAATGGTATAAGGAGCAGAGAAGCTCATTGTTAACCAGATGCTATATTTTGTTAGACAGGTAAATGACACCGGAAAAAAAATGACATCTTTTAAAGTAACTTCTCGCAGTCAGTATAATGAAGGCCTTCTGCCTTGATTGAAATTCCGATTTCAGGAAGAAATCATTATGTCTCATTTTGGTGTTGTGTTTCAACAGTGTTCCTATGATTATATAATGAGTGTAATTCAGTAGTCTCTTCTTATGTTTTGTTTTATACCTCGAGAAAGATGCATTGTTGAAGTGCATGCCTCTCATTTCATAAGCACTGATGGTACCTTTAGAAGGTAACCTTAGGATACATTCATGTACCAGACCGAGTATGTTGTGCTCTCTTTATTTGCATGTAACAATGTGTGGAATGGACACATGCACTTCTCCCTGATGGAGATATGCATGTGCCTGTATTTACTGTAGAACCATAGGTTGCTCTGCATGGAGAAAATTGGTGAGTTCCGTTCAGTGGCAGTCCTACCATTACCTGGGGGGGCAAGTCCCCCCAGGCGCTGCCCACCACAGGTTACCTTCTAAAGGTACCATCAGTGCTTATGAAATGAGAGGCATGCTCCAGAGGACCGCTATACAATTTTGATAGGAAAACTGGAAGTATTGTATAATAGCCTTCTCCCGTAGTTCCAGTCAGGGTCAGCGTGGTACATCTGGGAAGCTCCTCCCTCTCAGACAGGCAGGTCAGATTGACAGAAGACTTGCGCAGAGGGGGAGTGGCTCCTGGATCCACCCAGTCTGACCTAGCCTCGTGGCTGGTAGGTCGCATTTCTCCTTCACTCAGCAGAGCTTGGGAAAAAAACCCGGAGAAGACAGAAGCAGCCAATTTTTGGCCATTTCCTTGGACACAACAGCCCTTTTAAGTGCTCCCTGGGCGCGAGCAGGCCAGACTTGGCCACAGACAACTCCAGACACAGATCAGAGACACCAGGCTGGACTAGAAAAGGGTCTCAGTACGGCCACGTTAAGATGCCAGGTATCGGCAATAGCCTTCATCCTGGGGTACCCATGGGGGCGGGCCCTGTCGCCCATCCCCACGTCAAAAATTTTTTAAGAGGGGTGGCTCTCATCAACCCACATACGGTGCACAGTGTTCCCACCTGGGACTTGCCGTTGGTTCTGAAAACACCTTTCGAACCTATGGCCACGTGCTCTATGAGAGAGCTCACGCTCAAGACCATCTTTTTGGTAGGGATAACCTCGGCCAGAAGGGTATCAGAGCTGGCAGCCCTGTTGGTAGCTAAGGAGCTCTGTATTTTCTCAGAGGACAGCGTCACTCTAAGGTTAGATCCTACACCAGAGTGCTTTCTTGCGTAGAGCACTCAGTTATTATGTCTCTAGAACAATGCCTATGAGGAAATCGGAGGCGCTGTTCATTCAGTGCCAGCTCCCAAAGATGGGGACCAAGGCATCCTCTTCCCCTTTGTTGGATTACAGAGGCCATAGTGTCTGCATACAAGGTCCGCGGGGTCCCAGTTCCTGAGGGAACTGTTGCTCACTCTCTGCAGGGGGTGGCGACATCAGTTTCCTTCAAGGCACATCCTTCCCTGGAAGCGATTTGCAGGGCCACTACGTGGCAGTCCCCCAACACATTCATACAACACTACAAAGTGGATCACTTTGCAGCACGGGATGCAGCTTTCGCTAAGCGAGTTCTGCAGTCAGTGGTGCAGGAGGCCTCAGCTTAGTCCCTCCCTGAGCATTGTGGGTACGGCTTGGGTATGGCTCAGATGTACCACTCTAACCCTGACTAGAACTACGGGAGAACGGGAAGGTTTGGCTTACCTGTGAACATTCACTTCTCCATAGTTCCAGTCATGGTCAGTGTCCCACCCACTAACGGCTGAGGCATGGATGCTTTAAAAAAAAAAGAAAAAGAAAATTTCCGGGAGGAGGGGGTAGTTTAGGCCCTCCAGAAAATTGTTTAGCTGAGGTATAAGGGCCTGTCGCTCTGTTCTGCACCTGGCAAGTGGAGTGTTCGTCTACTGCAAGATATGGATTAACCAGAATTTTCCAGAGTGGGGATACCATTTTGGAGGTTTTGAATGGACTGGGTGGATCCAGGAGCCCCTCCCCCTCTGTGCAAGTCTTCTGTCAATCTGACCTGCCTGTCTGAGAGGGAGGAGCTTCCCAGATGTACCAGACTGCCCCTGAGTGGAACTACGGAGAAGGGGAGTTCACAGGTAAGCAAAATCTTCCTGTTCTGAAGCCTCAGAAGGCACCTGGAGCACGACAGAATATTGTGCGAGGCACCATGTCCTCCATTTAAGTGGGTGGGGTGCTAGTTCACTGTATGGGGCAGCAATGCTGCTGCCAGGGGGCTTTTTTACTTACCTGAGCAGCAGCGCTGGCCTCCTGCAGGGTTCTGGACGCTAGCAGCCCCCTCTGATCTCCTCTGCAGCTTGAAAACAAAGTCCAATCTAAAACTACTTACAGTTTTCACAGGAAAACAGGAAGTGGCTTTAGATCAGAGACCAGGGCTTTGTAAACAAGCTGTGGAGGAGATCAGAGGGGGCTGTGAGCCTCCAGGACCTTGCAGGAAGCCAGCACTGCCCTCCCTCTCCCGTATGTCAAAAAGCCCTTGGCTGCAGCAGTGCTGCAATCTCTTCAGCCCTGTCAAGGCCCCCCTCCCCGCCCAAACAAATCCTTACCTGGTTCCCAGCTCCCCAGTAGTCTGGAGGATTCTTCATGCACACGTGGTAAATTTAGGTATGGCTCCTACATTGGGGTTACGCCCATGTACTGCAGAACTGCCACATGTGTTTTGCCATGTGATTTATCAGACAGGTCCAACCGGAAACATGATCTGTGCAGTTACCTTCCGTGCATAATTGAGACATACAAAATTATGCATGGAAGGAATAGAGTTGATAGAGGGATGTTCTTTTCCCTCTCTCCAGGGGACATCCGCTAAAACTGAGGGTTGGGAGAGTTAAAACAGATAAAAGGAAATACTTTTTTACCCAGCGGGTAATTAATCTGTGGAACTCTTTGCCACAGGAGGTGGTGATGACATCTGGCCTAGATGCCTTTAAGAGGGGATTGGAAGGATTTCTGGAAGAAAAGTCCATCATGGGCTATAGGCCATGATGGATTGTGCAACCTCCTTACATTAGTAGTAGGCTATTTCAGAGTACCGGGTTCAAAGGAGTGGCAACAGGATGCAAGCATCTTGTTGTCTCGTGCCTCCCTGGGGCAGCAGGTGGGCCGCTGTGAGATACAGGAAGCTGGACTAGATGGGCCTTTGGCCTGATCCAGCAGGGCTCTTCTTATGTTCTTATGTCAGAGAACTCGAGTTCTGGGTAGGAGATTCTTGTGCAAAACGGCGCTCAGTGACAGCGCAAGGTTGACGAGCATACTGGCATAACCACAACACTGGTGACATTTCTTAAAGCATTGTTAGTTGAAACTCTGCTCCCCAAGGGACTGGTGTTTCCTTTGCCTGTTTTTGTAAGGGATCTCAATGACTAGAGTTCACTGAACTCTGAAGAACAAGAGACAAGCAGAAAAAGAAAAATGCACTGGCAGAGAAACAAAACCCAAATTATTATTTTTTTTTCTTTTTAGGGTGTTGTTGAAGGGCTTTTGCAGAGGAGGTGAGGGAGAGCTCTCTTTCTCTCTCCCACCCTGTGCAATTCTCCACGTAGGTACTTCAGTGGGGACGACCGACTGCAGTGAATCCTAATGCAGCTGGCTAGGACAGGCAGCGATACGCAGTAAAATCAAAATATGTACTTTAAAATAAAACCCGACACGGTCAAACTTGTGGCACCATTTGAAGCCATTTGCTTCCTCTTGAGAAAGCAAGAGATTAAAAAAAGCCTTGAACAATAACAGGCAGAAGTGAAGAGCAGGCTGGGGCTTGAGAAATTCAAGCAAAAACAAAATAACTTTCCTTGCTAGAGGAGGTGACAAGGAGAAGCGGCATTCTGCGCAAGAGCACAATGATGAGCAGAAAGGAAGATGAAGGAAAACTTGAAGCTGTTGCAGACTCTGCTAAGAATGCCAAGTATGGGTGATTATTGGGTGGGGGTGGGGATAAGGGAGAGGTGTAAAAGACAAACCTTTGCTATGGTGCCACACCTTCTTTGCCTTGCCTTCTGGGAATTATTGCAGTTCCCAGGAGTACTTTGGAAATTCCGCTGTCCCACATTGGGGATGTTGTTTCCAACCACAGTACCTGGGAACAAGATAGGAGTTTCATTTGGTTGGGGAACCAAAACTGTGAGAAACAATCCAGAGAACAGAGACAAATATAAACAAAAAATAGGTCTGATCACAGCAATCTGTATGAGTTCCACTGAGAGTAAGAGAGTAACTATCTGCTGTGAATGTTTTATCATGTAGTTTCACAGCAATAAGTGAGAGTAAAGAGTAAATTCAGCAAGAGTAAAGACCTGAACACTGAAGAATGTGTGTGCGCATGCACACACGTGCCTGAAACTGCCCTTTAGAACTGCAAATTTTCTTGGGGTTGGCTCCAACTTTCATGCACCCTAATTATAGCAAATTTGAAGGGGATCAAACTGCACACCCTTCTGCGCTGGGGTTCTGTCATGTTCACCCTTAAGCAACCTAGCTGGGAAAGATTCTGTGACGTTGGGGAAGGGATGATCAATGTATAAAGTGCCTGCATTGGGTTGCTCTGGGCCTTGGCAAAGTCCCACACTCCCCATGGCACTTCTACTCACCCCCCCCCCGCCCGGATGATGTATTGGGCATGACCAATGCTAGTTGTACTGAGGATTCGGGGTGGCTTGACCTGGTGGGCCCTTGGCTGACCTCTGATGCCACCTTGTGCATGTGCTCAGGAGGCAGTCCTGATATTGTACAAGCAGGAGCAGAAAGTCCTAGTGCCATTTCCTGCAAGCAGCCAAAAGAACATGTCACATGTCACTTTTCCCCGTTTCAATCAACAATAGCAATTGCCTTGTATGTATGTATGTATGTATGTATGTATGTATGTATGTATGTATGTATGTATGTATGTATTCTGTCAGTTTTCCAGAGCTCTCAGCATTGTAAAAAGGACTGGGTTGGTTCTGAGGTCCAACTGACATTTCAAACTGGAGAAGACATTTGGAAGAAAATGTTGCTTGGACAACCATATATTGCAAACTGGACACATTGATATTCCAATTAAAGAACTTAATAGCAATCGAGAGCTGTAGTGTTTACATGACCAATTAGCATGACACTGTTGGAATGTGCAGCAATGAAGTACCTGCACCAGCAAGGGGTAGTAAGGCTAGGTAGATAGTGGTAGGGGGACAAAATGTTATTTCTTTCTTTTCTGTCCTCAGGTAATGCATGCTTAATCATCTAGGGTGCAATTCTCTTCAGAATGGCCCTGCAGCCAGCATGAACCCCTTAAACATCGCAGGCGAATGCTTCTGCTGGCCATTTCAAAGGGGTCAGTGCTGGTTGCAGGTACCATTCTAAAGGTCTCTGCAGCCTTTGGAAGGTGTCTGCATAGTGGCTAACGAGGACAGAGCCACAGATAGCAAAGAAAGTGGCAGTTCTGCCCCTCACAGATAAGCAAATTCACAGATCACATATAAAGTGGACTGACTGTATGTAATTTCTTTACGAGCGTGCTTTTCTCTCTTTGCTTCCCCAGGCGCAGTATTTAAATGCCCACATGTTCCATTGTCTTCCCCAACTCTTTTCTTATCTCCTGTCTTCCTCAATTTGCATTTATATGGCTCCTTAACGGCCAGCACACTGTCAGTAGGATCTCGCTGTGTATCTTCATTGATACTCAGTGATCACACTCTTTATAGTTATGGCACTTTGGGAATGTATCATATTCCAAAAATCGTAGATACAAACTGGGAAGTGTTGGTAAGGATTGCCTTCTTTTATAATCTTCCCAGATTATGAGAGGAAAATTGAGCTCCATGAATGTATTAATATGCTGCGGAGGACTTTTTCCCTCTTCCAATCTCAAACTGTAATGAGATTTCAGGAGAAAGCTCCTATCTTGTAAGAAAGTTCTGGCCTATATAATATTTCTTTAATGTTCCTCCACATCACTTGGGCAATGCTTTCGTGTTTAATGTGCAGTATATCAGCATCACTCGCCCTATGGACGCTCAGAGACTTGTCATTGGAATTCGGTTGCTTCCAGCTGCAATTCCTGCATCTCCACTAGAGGGTTTTTTTTCATCCCCAAGACCTTGGAATTTCCTTCCTTCTGAAAGAGAGCTTCCATGCTGAAATTTCAAATGCTATAATTGTCTGCAGTCAAAAGGAAGACTCTGAATCCTGAATTTCTGTAGTTGTGCAGATCCTGCTGGAATTTGGATGCAATGCCACCTGCAGGACTCTGGAGGGCAGTGTACTATCCATAAACCTGAAATCATTTACCTGTCCCCCTCTGTGGTTCTTGCAAGTGTGGTTTTTAACCTTATTTCCTTCTATCCTCCTTCTCTTCATTCTCTCTTTTTCTCCAGACACCAAAGGAGATGTGCTCTTCCAGGGCACCATGCCTGCAGGCCATTCTCACCCACGCTAGCTCACAAAGGGAGAACTTCTAGGGTTGTCTGTTCTTAAAGCGTTAGGGCCCCAGAATAATCAAAAGATGTATGTAAGCAACACTGTAAGTAGTCAGTTTGTTTTATAAGTACTGTGACCAGTTCTGACCCCTTTAAAATGACTGGCAGAAGCATCCACCAGCCATGTTTAAGGGGTTCATGCTGGCTGCAGGTGCCATTCCAAAGCTCCCTGCAGCCTCTGGAAGGTCTCTGCAGCATTCAGAGATCTTTTGGCACTTCCTGCTACACTCTGCTGGCTTCCTGAGGGTCTCTGCTGTATTCTTCTGATGGCAAATAAGGTACCTTTGAACCTAACCCCATTGATCACATAGGATCAATGGTTTGTGATCTGCGAATTTGATATCCATGAGGATTTCCAGGAACTCCCTAGCAGATAATGAGGACTGATAGTATAAAGCCATAGAGACCCCAACTTCTTCATTGAACACAGAATGGATTATAGATTCTTGCACTTCCAATCATTTATGCAACAGAAGGTAATTCTTTCACGAATTAGAACAAAATTATTTTAGAAGAGTCATGTTTGCCAATGGCCTCATACTCAAAGCAAAAGGAAAACGTGTTGGGTTTTAAAACACAAAACCAAGACAAGCATTGGAACTGCTGGAGTTACAAATGTTTTATTTCTCCCTGAACTGACTGATAATCTCTTGAGTGTATCAAGATTAATTGACCAAGGTCTACAAGTGTTATTTTGAGACAATGAGTGTATAATAACACATGGAGGAACGCTTTGTAGAAGAGCCATAAAAAGGAATGGTGTATGAAATGGACTTAGACAATGAATAGGAAAGGATTTTACAGGCCAGTCCAAATGGCATGTATGGCATCAAAGAGTTGGGCATAAAGATATTAATGTCATAAATGAGATTTAGCCCCAATCCTAATACTTCATGTATATTATCTTGATGTAATCATTATTATAAAGTGTTACAATCTTCCCTATATTGCAGCTGAGGCTATGAGGGATTGGCCTGCCTAAAGCCACATAGTAATATCATGGCAGAATCAAGATCTGAAGTTCATAGGTTACAGCCAGTAGTGCTATCCAGCCGGTACGCTGAGCGGGACTTACATTTGATCGGCAGTCCGCCCGTTGCGTCACACCGCGTTCCGCCGCTTTTCCGCCCACCAGGGTGGGCGGGAAAGCAGCGGAACGCGGCGTGACACAACGGGTGGACTGCCGATCAAACGGAAGTCCCACCCAGCATACCAGCTGGATAGCACTACTGGTCACAGCCCAATCCTAACTAACCATCCAGCAATGATGCAGCAATGATGTCCCAGCCAATGGGACACATGTTGCACCCTGAGGTGGGCGGGACAGTCATGGAGGCTTCTCAACACAACAGTACATTTGTTCACTTACTTCAGGGCTGCACTGTGGCTGAAGTGGTGCTGGAAAGTTGGTTAAGATTGGGCCCTCAGGCGCTTTGTCACCTTTGTCACTAAATTACCCCAGCTCTCAAAAACTGCAGTCCTACTTTAAGAAATCTAGATTCAAGCTTGCAATTTCAAAGCAATGGCTGCCGTGAAAGAACATGAAATGTCCAGGAAAATATGTGAGGGACTGAAGACAATTTTTTAAAAACTCCTAATTTTGTATTGCTTTAAAAGAAATTGAACAAGCATATTTGGATATATGTGCTCTCTCTCACACACATGCAAGGAATGGAAAAAAAATAAAAGGACAGAGGAAGGGGAAAAAAGCAGTCCATTGCTATGGATTATCAGTAACTACCTATGTTTCATATGTTATTCTAAAAAAAATCAAGATTTTTTTTTAAAAATAAATAATTTCATGTTCATCTAATTAGTTCTAGATATCTCAGTATCAAATTATCTGATACATGTATATGACAGAGAAACCTACTACAACACCGCATTGCAGTAGATCCTTTTGGCAGCCGCCTTGCAAGTATTTCACTTTTATGGAACAATCCTCTTGAGAATTGGGCCGGTGCACAGAGTCCTTTGCAATAGTGGAAGGCTGTTGCAAAATGGCTGCCGACGAAGCTTGCTGCACTCTGTTGGTGGCCAATTTAGGAGTGCTGCCATGTGAGGTGGCAGTGCTACATGACCAGCGGCGTCATTCACCCGGTATGCTGGGCGGGACTTACCTTTGAGCGGCAGTCCACCCATTGCGTCACGCCACGTTCCGCCGCTTTCCTGCCTGCTGGGGCGGGCAGGAACGCGGCAGAACGCGGCGTGACGCGACGGGCAGACTGCCGCTCAAAGGTAAGTCCCGCCCAGCGTACCGGGTGAATGACGCTGCTGTACATGACCATCACTGGACCTGCCTACATCTGCCAGAGCAGGTAAGGCAGAGGCAGGGGCAGAGAGGAGGCAAAACAGGACAGGGAGGGGGCATGACAAGGGTGGGGAGGTGTGGTAAGGGGGCTGACCTGGTAGTGAAGGCATGTGCCATACCCTATCCCACAGCTTAGTGGTATTTCTTCAGGTGTTAAAGTGCCTCATTGACATGTGGAGGCAGCCCATAGAATCAGAGTACACCCTGATCACTATGTTTGCCTCAATCAGGGCTGTGTTTGCTGCAGTTCTGTTTGCAGAAAATTGATAGGAGCCCCTTTGTTCAGTGTGTTTTGTCATCTCTAAATTAACTATTTGTTAAAGGCTGTCAAATTGTTGCTTCAACACACAAAGCCTTCTTCCTTTATGGTAGTAAAGTTTTGTTGTAATTGCAGTGAATTTTCTGGCCCCGCACTGACCTATCTTACCTTTAAAAAGTATTAAGGCAGCTGTGATAGAATTGAAATATTTCAGGAATTCAGAGAAAGAAGAGATAGGAGTAGTGTTTGATATAAATTGGATACAGAAGAAAAGGAAGAGGTATGTGGAGGATGAAAGAAATTTCATGCCGGATCCAGTAATAAACATGTATGAAATTAATGTTTAATTTTATTTAATTTATTTATCATTTTATTTAATGTTTAAATGATAATTGGCAATGTAATTGTGTGTTTTTCTAAGAAAACTAGTATGATGACACTAAATCTTTCGAAATATAATTCACTAGAGAACAGGGCTTGGTACAAGTTTGAAAGATTGATGTATTCATCATCACATCAGTCTATATTTCTTGGTGGTTCACAGTGCTATTCTAGGTATGTCTACTCAGAATAAATCCCATTGTATTCCATAACACCCATTCCAAAGTGGTGAGTTTTGGAGTTCCATGTTCACTTCAGATTGTGCATGCAAAAAATAACTTTCCCAAATCAATTTTGAAAAGGTCTTCAGGTGAACTTCTCCACTGCAGTG
This sequence comes from Lerista edwardsae, assembly GCA_029204185.1. NCBI lineage: Eukaryota > Metazoa > Chordata > Lepidosauria > Squamata > Scincidae > Lerista > Lerista edwardsae. The sequence continues at coordinate 1,044,266 of JAJKFI010000096.1, forward strand.
CAGTGACATTGCACCTTCATTGAGCCAGATGCTGGCCATACACTCTCATAGCTTTGTGGTATAGAACCAGAAGCAGAAGAGAATTGCATTTAGTGTTGACATTTTGTGTCGCATGGATAGAGTTGGGTAGCCCATCCAAATGATAAATGTTTGCACACGAAATATTCTGTTGTTTGCTGGTTGCAGGAGAAGCCTCAAGGTGCCACATAAGTGTGAGGACCTAGAATTTTGTGTTATAGGAAAATGTGACCCTTCTCTCAGCAAGCATCACCATTACTGTTGTTAGTGCCGGGAAGTATGTGATTAGGGTGCAATCCTAACCAACTTTCCAGCACTGCCATAGTAGTGTCAGTGGGGCATTTCTGCAGTAGAGTAGTAGGGCACAATCCTAACCTGGAGTTATGCCAGCCTAGTTATGGCAGCAAAGTTGGGCCGGCACAAGGCCGTAAAGCGCATTTGGACCACTCAGGTCCACTCAGGACCACTCAGGAGTCAGGGAGGATGGTGCACATCTGTGTGTTGGCCTCTCTGACTCCAAGAGTGGTCCAAACATACTTTACGGTTTCTCTGGTGCCAGCCAAACTTTGCTGGCCTAACTGTGCCGACCTAACTATAGGTTAGGATTGCATTCATAGTCATAGAGGCCTCCTCAAAGTAAGGGAATTTTTGTTCCCTTATCTCAGCGCTGCATTGCCCTTGCCTCATTGCCGGAAAGTTGGTTAGGATTGCATCCTATGTTTGTTTGTTTTTTCTACTGCCTATGATGTTAGCTTTTTTTCTTACCAACAACATTTCGTTCATTAATGCTTCATTTTCATCGTTTCCTTCCTCTTTCCTCCCTTCTCTTTCTTTCTCTTGTCTCCTTGCAGATTGCAGCTCAAACTGATGTTCTCTTACCCCAGGGAAACCTTGGGCAACTTTTTAGAATGACAACCTGTCCAGGACCCACTGGAAGTAACGTCGCTGTCAAAAGTGCCATCATTGTGACACCTGAACCTGCTGCTTTCCTGATAATGGAGCAATAAGTTGGGTTATTTCTCAGTCATTTTCCAATAGCGAAGTGAATTGGAAAGAAAAAAGCCTTTTTACAAGCTTGACACAAGCAAGAAGTAGCCCTCCTTTTGTCCAACATTCCACCCAGTGGAAGCTGGGTTGGTATGGAAAGGGCAAAAGCTCAAAGGACCATATTTTCAATATGTCTGCCTTAGGTGCTTCACAACCCACCTGAAATTGGCTCGCAACCAGTGGTGAGATTCAAATAAATTAACAACCGGTTCTATGTCCTTCAGGGCAGCCGCTGCCTTTCTTCCTTCACCCAACCTAAAATTAGCAACCGGTTCTTCAGAACTGGTGAGAACTGGCTGAATTTCACCACTACTCGCAACCCACTGGTGGGTCCCAACCCACAGTTTGGGAACCACTGATCTATACTAATCACTGCTTATCCTTCCTGCAAAATGCCAATCTATCCTGAATAATGTCTTCAGAAAGCCAGTTTCCCTCAAGGGTGTGGAATGTGTGAACAGCCACATAATGATGGCGGGACAGTGCCTTGGCTGAATCCGCACAGGGGTATTGGATTGAGAGCCACTACAGAGGGTGGTTTTATGCAATTATTCAAAGTCACAACCACAACTTTGTCATAGCTTCGCAGAACGAAAAGCTGCCGCAACTCTTCCTACAGCCTTGCCTGAGGAAGTGGTGACTTCAGTTCATATCTCTGCCCAAATGATTAGCTTAGAAGTGTGATTGTGTCAGAGTTTGCGCGCTTTGTTTTGAAGATCACAATCCATCTGGTTTCCTTGATAAAATTTTATTACTTCAAAGGGGCCTTGAATTTCCCCAGGAGTTTTATTGCAAGTTCATTACATCTGAGTCAAAAGGTTTACGACCAGGAGTGCAGATACATTGGATTGTGGCAGACATCGCTTGCTTGTACATGCCATGTGCTGCTGTATCATTAATAACTTTTAGAACATGTAGTTAAAAAGCTGCATTGTTAGGACCATCATTCTTCTTCTCTACAGTGAAGAAAAAATTTCTTAGCCCTCTTTTTTACTTCCCCTACCTCTCACTCTCTTTTTCAAACAACTACAATGGCAGCGTTTAAATGCTTTCTTCTGGGCTAGTGTCATTGAAGCCAATCTTACTATTGAGTACGAAGTAACCTGAAGATTGTGGCTGAGCCTTGCTAAACTATGCAAGAGGATTTTGCATTTCTGGTGGTTTTTGATTTAGAATACCATGCCTGTACAGACTCTAGTTTTAAACTTAAATTCCCATTGAGATTTCAAACTGTTTTCCTCAGGTTTACAAGCGCCCCGTGAACAGACTGAGGTAGTGGGCATGTTTTTATATCAGCAGAGGAGATGTGTGTACTAACTTTGCCGGGTGAAAAGCCCTGCTTGTCTCTCGGGCCTGAATGTGCTGAATTGACCCCTTTTATATTTCTGCTATTTTAGTCATTATCCTTTAAACAGAGGATGGAACAGTATGCAATTGAAATACTTTGCTTTTGGGCGCTCCCTTTATTTTAGGGGTGGGAAAGAGTCATTGTCCAAACGCTTCATAATAGTCTAGAGGATACGCTTCAGAAAATACAGTGGGTGAGGAGACATGTCTTCAATTCTCTAGTCATTGGTGTATAACTAAGTAGTCAAAAGACTATCGCTTGCTTCAGTTTGGCCTTTGGAAACAATTGAATGGCAGAATGGCAGCACATCCGCTACCTTCCGGAATTCTCAAAGCAACACTTTTCCCATGTTTTAACTAACAATGGCAGATAAGAACTGTCATCTTAATGTCATGCTCGTTCTGTGGAATCTATTGTTCTTCCTTCAGACAAGACTGGCTAATCAGTCAGTGGAGGTTTAATCTTAGGAGGAGCCCGCTTTCTCATCCTCTCCGTTTTGAGATAAACACATTAACATGTGCAGGTGGGGAAGACTATCAGCTATGATCTGCCTTTATTCTGTAGGAGCGCAAATGCTTGAGGTGGAGAATTAAAGGCACAATCCTAACCAACTTTCCAGCACTGGGGTAAGGGCAATGCAGCTCTGAGGTAAGAGAATAAACATTCCCTTACCTCGAGGAGGCCTTCATGACTACTACTCCATGGCAGATGCAGCACATATGAGTGGGTGTGAGTGTGCATGTGTGTAAGAAGTTTCATATACATACATACGTGCACACACACATGTATGTATGTATGTATGTATGTATGTATGTATGTATGTATGTATGTATGTATGTGAAACTTCTTATAAAGTCTTATGTGGCTTGAATCAAAATAGAAACAAAAAACATATTTTTTTAATCATTGATATAGGAAAAAATGATAGTGAAAGCTGGGTTGGTATGGGAGAAGCAAAAGTTCAAAGGAAAAGCATCTGCTTTTCAGAAGGTCCCAGGTTCAATCCTCAACATCTCTAGGTGGGGCAGAAGAACAAATTTCTGCCTGAATTCCTGGCAAGCTACTGCCAATCAGGCAACAGTACCGAACTGGAGTGGCCAATGGTTTGACCCAGAATAAGTTAGCTTCTGATGTTTCTGTTGTAGTACAAGCGACAAAATACCTGTGGCTTCTTAAAGACTAACAGTTATAACAACTGTGGCCTGCATAGAGGCACACTGACTGACATCTCTTGCACTATATCACTTTTTCTGCCTTAGGCTGCATTCCAATACTGTACACATTTTTGTGAGAGTAAACCGCATTGCATAGAATGGACATTACTTTTAAGTATCTACTCAACGGTAAGCTCCATTCTATGCAATATTGTATACGGGATAGTTTATAAAAATGGACATTTCCTCCATTCTTCTCTCTGTGCTTTGGGCATGTGCCAGGCCACTTCAGTGACTATCTTGTGTATTTGACAATCTGAGCACTGACCCACAACATGCATGACACACGACATGTTGGTTTTAAGAGTGCCACAAAGCTTTTTGTTTAAAAAGCATGTAAACCTACGGAAGATGAGATTGTTTGGGTACATTGATCTTCTTTCCATCTCTTTTAGAAAGATGCAATCCAGAGAAGGTTGTCTGTCTTCACGAGTATTTCTGTGTAATTTGGCTAAGATTCAAGTGATGCAAGGCCAGGTACAAGTGAAAGAATTGATGGTTTCCAAGAGCAAAGTAAGCAAACCTTGCTGGTTCCAGCCAACTTTTCATTGGAGGACGTTTCCGAGCCCTATCAAAACAGAGCTTAGAGGGACAGTTTTCAGAGCTGCAACAGAAATCATAATCCAGCCTACAGGGTGCAAAACACCAGCAAAATAATAAATAAAACAGAATGTGCCACAGAACACACAGGGCTGAACTAGCTGGGCTGTGCACAGCTCTAATTATAGTCATTGCACTGCAGGCTAATGATTATTTTAGCAGAACTGATCATATGAAATATGCAGAAATACTGCACATACAAGGGCCTGTTACCAAGAAAAAAAAATTTGCTCCAGGAACAACAGCAGGGAATTTGTATCCAACTAGAATGGGAAGAAATATTAAAAATGGCAAACTAAAAAGGGGGGAGGAAGGGGAAAAATGATATTCTTGGAAAAAAAATTCTTTTTTTTACCTTGTACTGTGTCTTGTTTTCAGCATCAAGATAGAAATGGTATTTTGTTGTTATTGCTAGCAGACCCCAATTAAAGTCAACAGGGCACTACCAGAATGAGTGCTTTTAGCTTCATCGTCCAGAGAGGCAGTGGACCGTTTCATGTGCTCTGAATCTCACCTACAGGACATATGTCAACAACCAAAATGCTTCTTCCATTAATATGGGATATATAGGTTTTTTTTTTTACTGAAACCCTTGAATGGAAAGTCTACGAACAGGCACCCACATGTTCACTGCTCACTTTAGACGCCATCCTCCTCTTTCGGGCAGTTCTTTTAAATTTGCCTTCTCTCCCTGCAAGTGTGTTCAATAGGATGCAACATTTCGCAAAATGATAATGCGCATTGCAATTTGAAAAGCCTGGTTTTGGAAGGCTGCAATACAAAGCATTAACACTTTCCCTTTGATCTTCTGTACGCAAACATGATCTGTGAACATTAAGGGCTCAATCCTAAACTGATGTAGGCTGGCGTAAACTAAGCCCCCAAAGTTTGGTCAGCACAAACTTTGGACCACTCTCAGAGTCAGAGAGGTCAGCCATCCTCCGTGACTCTAGTTCAAACACGCTTTATGGTGCCCTTGTGCTGACCAAACTTAGCTGGTTTACCTTATGCCGGCCTAACTCCAGTTTAGGATTGCGCTCTAATTGTAATGTACTATTATAAGTCAATACTGTTATGTCTAAGAATATTTGTATGCTGCTTTTCAACAACAACAATGAGTTCTGCAAGTAGTTTACATGGCAAAAGAAATGGGGTTCCCTGTTCCAAAGGGACCCTGTTGCGAAGACGGTCACAATCTGTAAAAAGAAAGCAAGACAAGCAAATAGCCACTGGAGAATGATGCTAATATCCTGGTCAGGGCGCAATCCTATGCTCATCGTTTGGCTGACGCTAGCTGCTAGTGTTGGCCAAACCTCAGCAGTGCTGATGCGAGAGCGCTAACTCGCTTCAGCGCAGGTGCCATTGGGCTGGCGCTAGCAGTAGCATTGGCCGAAGGGCGCCGGCTCAAGGCTGCGCTGTGCTGCTCCTGGGCCAGCCAAGTTCAGCTGGTACAAGAGCAGTTCTGGGCAGGGGAGGGAGGGAGGAACGGGCCGTGGGTTGAGTGGGCCTGGAGGCATGCCAAACCGGGAAGGGGGTGGGGCCAGGATGTGGCCATTAGGTCAGACCCAAGCCTCCATCCCTAGGCCGTGCAGCCCAATTTGGGCCAACCAGCTTGCTCTGAGCTGCACCTGCTAAAACAGCAGGTACAGATCCGAGCAAGCCCATATCAGTAGCTGGCGCCTATTCCTGGGCAAGGGCACAAACATGCCCTTGCCCCAGGGAGGCTCCAGAAGCCTCCTAATGTGCACTGGATACAGCACAGACCTGCAGGCCTTGCCATGCCAACGCAAGTTAGGATTGTGTCCTCAGGGATACAACCTGGCTCCCTTGGCCAGGGTTGTAAAATAAACCTCAAAGGACTGTACAGTGCACTCCAGCTCTCTCAATCTCCTTTCCAGGGATTGTTCCTGAGAAGCTGTTCTTGGCATTGATAATACACAGCTTGGAGATCGGGTGAGACTGCTGAGATAGGGAGGAAAGACAGGACAGTAACTGACTGCCTATCACAAACCAAAAGAGTAGGAGACTGCGCCTGAGGAGTTAGGACCTGCTGCAGGATGTTTGAATTGGCTATACATATTGCTTAGTAAAATGGTTGTCCAATTATTGTGTCTCACATGTTGTTGAGTATGCTGGCAATGGATACTTGCTCTCTCCCTGCTAAAGACAAGAGAACCACCACTTTAAAAGGGCATTTTTACCCAGGTAGCAGGAATAGTTTTTTTCAGTTAGAATTTGTCTTAAATGAGTGCTGGTATTATGACTTATATTCATAATATAACTTAAATGAGTGCTGGTATTATGACTTATATTCACTAAGCAAAGAAATATATTAGTGATCAGAAAGACACTGAGGGCACAATACTAACCTGGAGTTAGGCTGGCACAGTTAGGCCAGCAAAGTTTGGCTGACACAAGGGACACTGTAAAGTAGGTTCGTATCACTTTTGGAGGCGGAGAAGACAACACACAGAGGTGTGCCATCCTCCCTGACTCCGAGAGTGGTCCAAATGCGCTTTGTGGTGACCCTTGTGCTGGCCAAACTTTGCTGGCCTAACTGTGCCAGCCTAATTCTAGGTTGGGATTGTGCTTTTTCCATTTAGTTGACCAGGACCACATTGCTAGAAAATCAAGGTGATTCCAAATAAATGTATATATATATATATATATATATATTATAATAAGGGGCAGCCCAGTCCTATTCTGCTCGCCTGCCCCGTACTACAGTGGCACCAAAATGGCTGCCTGTATCCTTTGGAGCCAAGGAAGCTGCCAGAATTCTCAGGGTAAGAGAACATAGATTCCCTTATTGGGCCAGGCAGCCCCTATGGGGCTACTCAATTGCTAGTGCAAATTTGAGTACCCCATGTGGGGCTTTCAGGCTCAGGAGGGGGTGGGTAGGATTTGGCAGCAGCCTCTGCTGCCATTCCGATCCTGGGCCTGAACTGTCCCCTGGATTGCCCTCTTCCCCCCCCATTTTTTTCCCGCCCTGCTCCAAGCCACTCATAGACTTTTCCACCATTAATACAGATTGGCCGTCATTATCCATGGGGGTTCCATTCCCAGAACCGCCACAGATACTGAAATCCGCAGAGTGTTTGCATCCACAGATTTGCAGGGAGGGATCACCTGGACCCTCCGAATTCAGCCAGAGCTGTGCTCTGGTTGGGTCTGGAGGGTGATCTGAGGGTTGGGAGTTTGCGCGGCAACCATGCACATCAGAATGCCTTCTACAGACATTTTACCATAATTTCCGGTTTCTTGAGGGAAAGTGGAAGTTGCAGTTTATGCCTTCATAAGGCATTCTGAAGCCCAGGGTGTCCCTCAGCAGCTTCTGAATCCTACCTGAAACTCTGGAGAACTGCTAACAATACCAAGCTAGATGGTCTTGGTGTTGACAGTACCAAGCTCGGTAGACTAATGGTCTTACTCATTATAAGAGTGCTTCCTCTATTCCTGACTCTCTAGACATTTCTCTATTCTGTGAGCTTTGTGACATTTGTTCTCTTAGAAGGAACAGGGACTGAATGGCTATGAAACTGGTACCTGTACACACCATGACTCCATATAGATTCAAGCAATAACGTTCTCTTACCCAATGGTCCTGCCGCTGTCTTAAAAAGGCTCAACAATAGTTTTGTCATTTCCTAAGAAGCATCTATTATTTGAATCTACTGGGAATTCAAAAGAAAGCAACCAAGTATGGATCTTTTAATGGGAAAGAAACTGGTGGCTATTTTTTTCTGGAATTGATTGAATGGGATCATTAAATATCTTTTGTTGGCTTTAATAGACAATGATTGAAAAATCAATGGATACATACTTCAGATCATAGAAGCGATGACATGTCAAAATGTCACTAGGGATGAAGAGGTAATAACAGAGCGAATACGAAAATGGATAAAGTCTCCTTTTGACTACGGTACTTGCCAAGTTGAAAACATGAAAGTTACTCACTGAGCACCCTTACTTTTTAAAAGCCTTCAACAATTATTGTGACTTAATGTACATCTTTCTCTTGTTCCCAACCAAAAAAAAAAAAATCTCCAATGAAATCTCAGGCATGATTTTTCCTTGCCAGCATGGCAAAAATGACAATATCTCACCAGCTGCTCCAAATGTCTTCCAAGTTGCAGATGAAATTGCATATGATTGTCACCTCTAATAAATTCAGTGATGAAATGGAAAAAAAAAACACCCACAATTGATAGTTTAATGTCGCTATTTCCATAATGCCCTCGTGGCTCGTGGCAACTGCACACTTTATAAAGCAAGATGAATGGCAAAAAAAAATTGCAATACAGGTTTACTTTTTTTTTTTTAGAAAATAGTCTTTTGTTTGATTATGTTGAAACAAGCCATAAATAGTTAACTATGCTTGTGATTCTGGGCATGCAAACTCAGAATGTCTGTAAGCCCTTTGCTTTAGTGGTGTCACACACACTTCTTTAGCTGAATTAGCCAAGATGTCTATGTGGATGTCTATGTGGATCTATTTTAAAGACTGGACTTTCTAATGGCTTCTCATTTTGACTATTTGATAAAACACTTGAGCCAGAATCATAATTCATAAATGAATATTTCAGCAATTTTTTTTAAAAAAAATGATGTGATAATATGTTATGTAATGTAATACAATAAATAGAGGAGGGTAAAATGGGTTTTTCCACAGATTTTTGTTTTACAAAGTTAGAAATGCAGATGGCAGTGTGATGTGTTTTTTATTCTAAAGGTGCATTTTTATAAATAATAATCAGTGTACTAGTTGGGTGATATGAGTGGTATAGTGTTAGCAGATGCAGCCACATGGATGTAAATGTGTTAGAGAATATGTGGAGGTGTTAGAGAATGGTGTGGGGTGTTTTGTTTTGTTTGTGGCAGATTTGGGTTTGTTTGTTTACAAAAATGAGAAGTGTAGAAAGCACTTTTTGGCTTTTGTTATTGTTTCGTGTTTTTATTTTATTGTTACCAAAAAACTCACTTGCAAGACTTAGATCACAATCCTAACCTGGAGTTAGGCTGGCACAGTTTGGCCGGCACAAGGACAACCGTAAAGCATGTTTGGACCACTTTCAGAGTCAGAGAAGGTGGTGCACATCTGTGTGATGGCCTCTCTGACTCTGGATGGTCCAAACATATTTTTATTTACGGTATCCCTTGTGCCAGCCAAATTCTGCTGGCCTAACTGTGCTGGCCTAACTCCAGGTTAGGATTTTGCTCTAAGTGAGTTTTTATAATTGAATTATAATTGAAGAATTATAACATTCTTCAAATACCTTCTTATGGGCATTACAGCATTTTCTCCCTCCCTGCTGACCTCACTGAGGGCGCAATCCTAAACTGAGAGGCCGGCATAAGCTAAGTCAGCAAAATTTGGCCAGCACAAGGGCCACCATAAAGTATGTTTGGACCACTCTCAGAGTCAGAGAGGCCAACAAACAGACATAAGCCACCCTCCCTGACTCTGAGATTAGTCCAAACATGCTTTATGGTGGCCCTTGTGCTGGCCAAACTTTGCTAGCTTAGTTTATGCCGGCCTAACTCCAGTTTAGGATTTTGCTCTGAGACACTCAGCATACACAATTTTTACCACACTTGTGCTATTATATTTGACCCTGGGGTCAATACTCTGCCAGTCTTTTAATGCCTCCCTGCCCCCCATCTCTGAGAAAAATGTGAAACCTAGAAAATATGTTGAAAGTGGTTGATATCTAGGGGCTGGAGATGGTAAGCATTTGTTTCCCTGAACACCCATTTTCTCTAAGGTAAGAACCTCGTTTAACCTAACAGAGCCTGTATAATTCCATTTTTAGGGTGGACAAAACTTAAGTAACGTTGGAAAACATGCTGGAGATAAATATCTGAGGACAGAAGGTGTAAACAGATGTGAGAGGAAAAAAGGAAATAGTTCATATTTCTTGAATTAGTTGCTTCTGTGGAGATTGTACTGATTAGGCATTAAAAGGAAAGATGAATATTTCATCCATGTTTGTTCTTAATTCTTCCTTTTCCCTGTGAATTTGTAGAGGGCTAAATAAAAGTATGTCTACAGTCATAAAGACTTCAGTTTACGCTTCCCAAAGAGCATCAAAATATTGAAAAAATCCATAAAGTTTCTCTCATAAGAAGTGAACATGTGTCTACTTAGATGTGTGGGCCATAGTATTTTTCTCAAAAGCGAACTTTTTCCCCCCACAGAGTATGATGTTATCCTTTTATTGGATTTTAAGACAGGTTCAGCTACAGAACAATGATCCCAATACTGAAGATTAGAGATGCCAGAGAAATTATCTCAAGTCAGGCTCAGAACTGAATTTTAAAGATTATAGTTGTAGGGAACTTTAAAGAAGCGGTGAACTGCAGAAGCTCCTAGAAGCCATTTCAACTTGGATTAAATAGTGAGCAGAATGAATTGCTTGTTGCCTCCTTCATCCTTGTTTAATGTAATAGTGTTTTTAGCATCGGGACCCACCTAAAAAAAAAGTTTCAATTTACCAGCCACTCAAACTTCTCTGGCTATAATGATGATTGGGCAGCAGTGCTCCCCACAAGTAGCAGGTTATTTAACCCTCTATTTGCACTACCTAATCTCCCCTGTCAGTGTTGAGAACCACTAAAAATGGGGTTGTGACTCATAATTTGGGAACTACCATATTACATAGAGAAGGACCAAATTGGGGATTTTTGAAGATCTGTCCTCTGAACAACTAGAAGTAGAGGGTCCCAGATGGGGTTGTCTTATTCCACAGGCTTTTAAAAGGGCTGCACCCTCTGAAATGGGGGAAAACAATCTAAAGACCATCCCAGTGGACAATCCCCAGGTTGTCTTCTCTCTCTCCTTTCCTAGGGCCATCCCATCAGACAGGTACAAGGGAATGGCAACAGGATGCAAGCATCTTGTTGTCTCGTGTGCTCCCTGAGGCATCTGGTGGGCTGCTGTGAGATTCAGTAAGCTGGACTAGATGGGCCTTTGTCCTGATCCAGCAGGGCTCTTCTTATGTTCTTATGTTCTTGTGACAGGATGAGAAAAGGAATCAAGTCCTTCCTTCCTTCCTTCCTTCCTTCCTTCCTTCCTTCCTTCCTTCCTTCCTTCCTTCCTTCCTTCCTTCCTTCCTTCCTAAAATAGCTTATAGTCTTTCTGTCTTTCCAAGGTCATCTTAGGACATCTTGTTCATCTCTATTGAGGTTAATAATGACAGTCATTCAAACTTGAACAAAGAACTGAGGAGAAATAAGCAAACTCGGGATGTCAAGTAAGGAGCTATAAAGGACCAGAAATTCAAATTGGAAGCAAGCAAGTGGGACAAGAATGAAAAGCTTAGGTTTCCCTCAGTACTAAACAGAATGAGGACTAGATAGCACAGATTGAATCAAGCAATAAATAGTGCAAGACAAACATCCCAATCCTGTCCTTCCCCCCTGCTGGGACAAACATGCCCCAAATGGGTGTGCTATATGCAGTGTCCTGGGGGAGCTTCAGCAGGGAAAGGGGGCCTGCACTATCAATTTATCACCCACCCTCCACCAGCCCAGCACCTGGGGCATTTGCACACCCTGCCCCCCCTCAGGTCCGCCACTGCTGGTGGGTCCTGCAGAGCCTCCAGTGAAAACACGGGTGATGGAAAGATAACTAATTTTCTCAAATCCTGAGGCAATTCAAAAAATCAGATAGCTGCTAAATGGCCTATTGGAAGCCTCTTTTTTCCGGTGTGGTTTTTCCCAAGTCTGCCAATCATAGATGGTGGGGACAGGTGCCGGCTGGGTCACATAAATAAGCTCCCCAAAGGAGAATGCTGTCCTAAAAAATGTGTTCACGAGGAGAGGAAATTTTGGGTGCTCGTAGAGGTTTAAGACAATTTTCATTGAAATTATTCTGGTGAAAAAGGAAATGCATAGTTATGGCTTTCTGGCTACCTGACCCTATCCAGCTTGCGGGTAGGCTGGGCAGTAACAAAAATCAGGGCACAATCCCAATTGCACCCTTGGGCCGATGCCTAACTGCTTGTGTCGGCCCAACATCACTAGCTCTGCTAACTGGGCAAGATTACCCCTGCTAACTGGGCAAGAGGCACTTTTTCAAGTGGTGTCCTCTTATATTTAGCAGGGGGAGAGCAATTGTCCCTCTTCACCCCAGCGCAGTGTCTTTCTCGTGGCTGTTGCTGGTGGTGTTCTCCATCCTTTTAGATTGTGAGCCCTTTTGGGACAGGGAGCCATTTAACTTTAATGTTACTATTTGCCTGTAAACCGCTTTGTGAACTTTGTGTTGAAAAGTGGTATATAAATACTAGCGATTGATTGATGCAGGGGCACCGCCCGCCCCCCCTGCACTGGTGCTAGTGCTGTTGGTCCAACTGCACTGGCGCAGGAGCAGTTCTGGGCAGGAACTGGGCGGGGTGGGCGGGCCAGGGAGGGGGTTGGGCCAGGATGCAGCCATTAGGTCGCATCCAAACCTCAGTCCCCAGGCTGCGTGGCCCCAATTCGGACCGCACGGTGTTCACGGCTCTGCGCCTGCTCTACAACAGGTGCAGATCTGAGGAACCCATAGGGGAGGCTAGAGCTTCCTCTTGGGCAAGGGCACAGGGAGGTTGCAGAGCACTCCAAAGCTGCACTGGATACAGCGCAGGTCTGCGAGCATCGCTGTTTCAGCGCAGTTTAGGATTGCACCTTCAGGCTGAAATGGCTTCAGATACTGACCCATGTTTGAGAACAAACAACAATACAGATACAGATAGACTAAGGGCACAATCCTAACCTGGAGTTAGGCCAGCAAAAGTGTTGCAATAGAGTGTTGCAAATGCCCCCTAAAGTACCTTGTGCCGGCCTAAGAGAGAGGTAATAATTATTATTACCTATCTCGAGCTTCTGAAATGCTTAGTAAGTTAGATTAATACCCGCACTATTATAACATAAGTTCTTCAGGTGAAATTCAGGCTCAGAACACCGAGGCAAAATTTGGCACTTGTGCAAAAGCACCAAACCGAACACAGGGCACCAGTTCTGAAATACAAAGTTGTCCAAGAACAATTGCTTTCAGTACATTTCTCTTGCAATGTAAAAAGCAGCTCTTTCAGCTAATGTGACCTTTTGATAAAAAGAAAAGAACTGGAAGATCCTACTCTTAAAAGTTCTCTGGGCTCTGGTCCAAAAATATGTTATAACATGGGCCTGTATTTGTCCTTCCTTGGTCATCAGTCAAGTCTGTTGTCATGTCTAAACATGTTCAACTGCTCTCATGCTCTCCACTCAGTGATATGCCTTCACAAAGACTTGAAGAGCTCCACATCGTCAATAAACACCTATGGCCTTGGTTTGGCTGCAGGTGGTGACAATTAAAAACCAGGATGAATTGTGCGTATACGGGAGCTGAGTCAGGGGTGGGGTCAGTGGTGTCATTCAAATGATTTAGGAACAGGAACTCACTTTTAAGTTCAAATTCAAATGTTGAAAAAAAACACAAAAAAAAAAACCCGGAAGCAGCCACGGAACCCGTTAGGATCCGGAACGCCCGTTCTGGTCCGTTCCCCCTGAATGACATCACTGGGTGGGGTGGGATGGGGTGGGAGCGGTTGTTTAGTGGCAGATGCCAGAACGCTGATGCAAGTCATATAACAATCATTATAATACTGGGTCACTTAAAATATTTAAGGCTTTTTTTATTGTGCTTAAAAGTCAGGCTGTCTAAAGTGGATTTGTTTAACTGCAAGCTTCCTTTTGGGCAACAAGCTACACAAGCTGCAGGTTTCTCGAGAAAGCAGTGCTCAAAACGACCAGCATCTAATTCATACTGCTGTGTGCAGCCCTAAGGTCACAATTATTTCTGAATTCCACAAGAAATGGAGGTCTGATATGATGGCTAAAGCAGAATAGCTGGAAATATTTTTTTCCCCTTGCTACAGCCTGGAGAAGTCCTCATGGCTGAAAACAATATGTCACCTCTAATCTTATTTCCGACTCCTAGCCTGTATTTTCATTAACCCACTTTGAGATTTTGTAGCCAGCAATCTGACACAGGGGCTCGCTTTGTTTCCAGAATAATTGTGGGTGACTTTACAAGGGACTAAATTGATAGAATGGATTACAAGGCCAGTCTGCCAAAGATTTAAAAATAAAATAAAATAAAAGGAAGCTGTTTTTCAAACAACTTCATTTTGGTAGTAGAAAGAAAGAAATTGTATTTAACACTCATAATTTTCTTTACAATCAATTGAGCACTCTGGAAAATGTGTGCCTCTTTTCTACCCGCTGGAAAAGGTAGATAGAAAGACTCCATTGAATATTTGCTTATTTGGTAAATCTTAAATAAGAATGAACATGAGGCATGGACTGCTAATGGCATGCCTATTGGGAACAATGCAGCCATTAAAGAACATCAGAATATGTTGCACCCATCATGGAGGGTTTGAGGCAGTGATGTCATTCAGGGGGAACGGACCAGAACAGGCGTTCCGGATCCTAACGGGCTCCGTGGCTGGTTCTGGGTTCCCGACAAGTGCCAATCAAAAGTGAGTTCCTGTTCCTAAATCATTTGAAT
>JAJKFI010000096.1:1059033-1086658 GCA_029204185.1 Lerista edwardsae
GTGAGTTCCTGTTCCTAAATCATTTGAATGACACCACTGGTTTGAGGTGGAGCTATTCTACCTTCTTCCTCTCCTGACTAATGTTTGTTATTTGACTTGGAATGCAAAGGTGAACTGGAAGAAAATGTTCTTTCCCTTACATCAATGGGTCTGTCTTACCCTATTTTTTTTTTTTTCGTACTGGCTTTTTTCAACCTAGGCAAGATGAGCTGTCATTTTTTGGTCCTTTCGGTTTGCCATATATTTTCTTAGCCTGCCGAGAAAGCAATAGGTACTCTCTACAAGAAGAAACCTGAAATACTAATTTCTATAGTCAAAAGTTCATACATCGGTGAAAAAAAGTTGAAACAGAAATGACAAAAGACACAAACACCATTTTATTTATGCATGCACGGATGTGCACTCATGCGCTCTCTCTCTCTCTCTCTTTCCCCCCCCCCTCTCTCTCTCTCACGTACACACAGAGTAGAATATTCCTTTTTTCGTGCCAGAGATCAGAAGGCATACGTTTGCTGCAGAAGGCATACCAGAGAAGGCATTGTAGCAGTGACAATGGTCATTGAACATGAAGGATTTTTACTGTGAAATTTGCAGAGTTCAGTTTAAAATGATATTTGAGACCATTATAGTTTTCAAAAAGGGATTGCCTAGAAATAAACCACTTAATGTTTATAGGAAACCCTCAGGACTCACACTGCATGTGAACATTAAATTAATGAGGCTTGTATCAGCAGAACAGTTGGAGAATCTTAACTATAGCACAATCCTAATTCCACTGAATCAATTGAAAGTTCCTCATTGACTTTAACAAACAAGGAATGCTATCCTGATACATCTCTTCCTTGCCAGCAGTGTCCTGTCACCTGCTACGAAGAATACAATCAGGAATTTTCTATAGTATGGAACCCTCAATGATTATACTCAATATACAAAAACAATGTGTGTCTATTTGTCATATAGGAATAGGAAATCTTTGCATCCCTAACTCTCACTTGTGAAAAAAAAATAATGCTAAATAGGGCTAAGAAAGCGGAGGGGTTTTTTTGGGGGGGGGGGATCTTTTTAAAAGTATCATAATGTGCCCACATCTTGCCAAATTTGATCAATTGTAATAGCGGATATATAGGAAATATTGCCCTGAATAAGCGTCATGTTTTCCTTTGTGATGTCATCACATTCAGTATATGATCCCTGATTGGCTAGGATGACCTATGTGATTAGGTATGGACACCTTCTCCTCAGTCTCTTGGCTCAGGGGGGAAAAAATATCCCCTTACCCTGATGAGAACACCTGACGAGTGCTGGGTACAGAGGCCATGCTGCCCCAACATGCCAGTACTTGTTAGGTTCAGCTGCCAATCTGTGAGAATAGGTTGCCAATTAGCCTGTCTTTTACTGGTCCAATGAGCAAAATCACATTTTCATTTTGTTTTGTTTTTTTAAGGTTGCTGTACCATTAGTCTATATAGCTAGTAAAGTTCTGACTTTGAGGCTCTGCCTTTGACTTTACTCCAGCCACTGGCCTTGCTTGATGTGCCTAGAGGCCTTGCTGCACTTTGTCAGTTGCACAGAAAATGCTCAGATTATCACAAGTCAGCTAGCCTGTTTCTGTTCCAAAGTCTAAGGTGGTTGCTTTGTTGCTATATGAATCAATAAATTGTTCCCAATTTCACCTTTCATTGATGTGGAATTTGCAGAGAAAATTATTCCAAAAGACTCAAAGAAACAAATATATCACATCTGCTCCTTTCCTAAGTGTAGTTGGCTACTGGGAGGGCAGATCCATTTGCCAACAACCTGTGGCTTGTCACAGAAATCACTTGCTTAGATCTCTGGATGCCCAACTGAAATCAACTGAGGACTGTTCATTCCTGACTGGCATAGTCACTGCTGCCTAATCTGAACTAGAGATGCATAATATTGGAGCAGAGCAATGACAACAAACTCTATTTTGGAAATTGAATAGAGTACTCCTGACATACTCTCGTCATTGACAGTATTATGCTGGGAATAGATACTTGACTGCCTTTGTATTAGAAAAAAAAGATGTCAGAGTGCAGAGTGAATCAAAAGCATGAACATAGCAATCTCTTTACTGCCACTATTATAATAATGTCTGCAATAATAATGCCAATATCTACAATTTAGTAATTTCCATCAATACCAAGGAAATTAACCATTTTGCCACTGTATGCACAGCTAGTGGAATGGAACAATATTATTTCCTTGCAACTGCTGATAATTAGTCTTGGATCAGATCTCAAAGAATAGTCCCTCTATGATTTTCCAGGAATATTCCTGGATTTTAGCAATTCTGTCTGGCTTATTTATTTTTGTTTGTAAATCAAGATGATTAGACTAGACTATGGGAAAAATCTGCTTTTGACATTGGCATTAAATTACCACATTCAGTTTGCAGAAGCAGTCACTTAGTTGAACATTCACATGTATATGCAGCTCCATTCATTTTATCTCTCTGACTCAGCGCAATCCTACACTATGCTGACCTAGTAAGGCCAACATAGCAAGGCCATATCCCAAGGCCCATTAGGAGGCAGCAGCAGCAATGTGCAGGACAAGGGGCTGCTTGGCTCTGCGCCTGCTATTTGCAGGCACAGAGGAATGTGGACAGGAGCAGCCCGAATTGTGGCCGCCCTGGCCGGGAACGGGCGTTAGGATTTGGCACTATGGCCGCCCTGTGTCACAACCCCCATCTCCGCCCACTGCGCCACCCAGTTAAGCCCCCGGAATGCCTCTAGAATGCCCTTGTGGAGACCCTGTGCTGACCAAGTGACGCTGGCGCTCGACTGGCCCATGGCCAGTGCTGCCAACGGTTGCAGCGGCGCCCGAGCATTGGTACTGCCGCTTGTGCCGGCTGAGCACCATAGCACCGATGTGGACGAATTTTATGGCACGTTCACAACAGCGTTTGGCCAGCGCAAGAGCGCAGCGCCGGTGCTAAGGGGGGTATAGGATTGTGCTGCCCGTGGCTCCCAAACTGTGAGTCAAGACTCACCACTGGGTCATGATCTTGGGGTGAGGGTGGGTGGATTCGTGAAACTGATAAGCTGATAGCTGACAAGGAAAATCTAATGAGCCCTATGGAAGATGAAACTGAGCCACATGAGCGTTTTCCCATGAGGAAGCAACGGCACCTCATTCCCACTGCAAAGGGAACTCAAGGCCATCAGAATGGTCCTGATCCAATGAATGTGGAGTGGAACAAATGTTCCAGAATGCCGTGACCCCCCTCCCCCCCCCACAAAGCATAGTAAAAAGGGTAAAAACAGACGCTTTAGTGGCTGGTAAAATGAACCTTTTTTTGCTCTCTTAAAGCTAGGTGTGTCCTGATAATGTCATTTTAAAAAGTGGGTCCCAGTGCTAAGACGAGGTGGTGCTGCGGGTTAAACTGCTGAGCTGAGTTTGTTGACTGAAAGGTTGACAGTTCAAGACCACATGACAGAGTGAGCTCCCGTTGCTTGTCCCAGCTCCTGCCAACCTAGCAGTTCAAAAGCATGTAAAATGCGAGCGATAAATAGGTACACTTTGGAGGGAAGGTAACCGCGTTCCATGCACTATGGTGTATAGTCATGCTGGCCACGTGACCACGGAAGCTTGTCCTCGGACAAATACCAGATCTATAGGCTTAGAAATGGAAATGAGCACCACCCCTTACAGTCAGTCACGACTAGACCATTTGGTCATGGGGATACCTTTACCTTTACCCAGTGCTAAAAGGTTTGGGAATCACTGCCTTAGCCTTTTGGATCCATTTTCCTTTGCCCTCTCAATCTTCAATACATAGTACTCATTGCTGTTTAATCCAAGTGGCTGTTGTAATCTATGCGATTCTAAGAGTGTCTATGACATCATCACACAGGACGTAGTGATGTGTCATCATCAACAAAATCATATGGGTGTGCACAGCCAACCACAGTTCTTTGAAAGCTGCATGGCCTTCCAGCTGTATTAGAAGCCCTGCACAGTTCAAAGAAGTTGCTGTGCACCTGCCTCTTCGTTTGGTTCTCCAATCTCTCTTTCAGTGCCATGGAACCTGTTGGAGGGAAGCCAGACATGTGTAGATTGCTGGAAGCCAGACATGAGTGCAGATCACTTATCAGATCTAGACCTGCTTAGCTTCACCAAGGCTGCTGCCTAACAACAACATCTTGTGCAAAATGCACCCTCCCCAAAAGTGGCATATTTGATGCAGGCATAGAATTTGAATAGGGATTGATGTACATCCTAAGATTAGCTGATTGTTTAATAAAGGAGAGTTAAGACCAATCCCAGAGGTCTATGCGGATCAGGGTGTTGGTTGGGATATCTTGCAGCAAAGATTGCAGTCCAAAAGGCATTGTGACTTAAAAACAGAACAGAAACATTGTGGGTCACAGCCTCCTCAAACCCCTTACCATTGTTCTGGGGATAGATGGTGAGAAGCTGGGGGGTTGTTGGTTAGCAATCTTTAGTTTTGAGTCTGGATGGTAATGCCCACTGGGGCAAATACATGTTTGATGTTGTCTTCTCCCAGTTTAGGAACCCACACCATTTGGGGTGGAGTTGAGTTTAGAAAGTTCCATTACAGATTCTAAATGTTCATGTTGGGTTGCAATCCTAACCTGGAGTTAACCCGGCACAATTAGGCCAGCAAAGTTTGGCCAGCACAAGGGCTACCATAAAGCATGTTTGGACCACTTTCAGAGTCGGGGAGGATGGCGCATGTCTGTGTGCTGGCCTTTGACTCCGAGAGTGGTCCAAGCAGGCTTCCAATGAACGCTTTTTTCTCCTCCGTTCTGAAATTTTAATATAGTCACTCTGTGCTGTGAGCATGGTTCTCATGGTTCTCATGGTCAAAACAGATTGAGATTTCTCCTTTGGCAGTCACATAATTGCAGCTTGATAGCATAATCAGGAACACAATGACTATACAAGGGTGTGATTACTAACTCTTCAGACCTCCTTTTGTGCTGTATCGCCATTGTTTAAGGGAAACCAAAAGTCATTTCTCCAAGTCAAGTCCAGCATGTCAATGTTCTCCATTCAACATGGTCCAAAAAAGCAATGGAATTCTCAGCTGGCTTCCATCATAATTCCCAGTGGCTACTAGCAGACTGAATTCCATTGAACATGACAAATAGTGGCTAAACAAACAACCAAGCGATACTGGAGGATGCACACTAGCCAGCGTTCATTGTCTAACAAAATAATTCTTGATAACACTCAACAGTGAGTGAACATTATTTACTGCTAGGTTACAATAGAATTCCGGCGGTATCACATATTATATTCACATTAAAACCAAATGAGCTCATCATGATTAATGTTACCTCAATGAATGCTAGAGGAATTACAAATGATTACCCACTCATTGTAAAGGGTTGCTGATAATTAGTGCTATTACACAAAAAGGTACATTTTAAGCAATCATCATAATTAATTCATTCAGCATTGTATTATGCAGTGCTGATAACAGTGAGGTCTCCTGATTCTCCTGCAGCGCTCACCTGTAGATCCATCAATCCTCCTTTGTAATGCCTCTTGCTAGATTAGTGTCACATCACAAAACAGGTGAATGGAGGGTTACCTGTGGGAGAACAAATACCATATTTTCCCCCCTTTAAATATCCTACTGAGGCAGTTTGTGAAATGTATTAAAAAAATTCCCCTCATGACAACACGAGCACACGGATAGAATAGTGTACAAACAAGCACAGATTTCTTTCGCCAGGGCAAATGAGATGAGGAACATAAATCAACCAATTGAATATTAGGGTCAAATTCAACTCACAGCACAATCTTGTACTTGTAGGATGCTGGTGCAGTGGTTGATTGCTGGCCTAGAGTGTCACAAAAGTACCGTAAAGAGCTCCACAATTGGGCCCAGGAGGGGGCAGGATCTGTAATACTGGTGCACACCGAATCCTATTCCCCCTCCTGGGCTTGAAACCCCAATACAGGGCTTTTCGGAATTGCGCCTGTCATTTGGCAGGCGCTGATCCTGGTAACCCCATTGAACAGACTAGGGGTTTACCAGTAGTTAAGAGGATAAACACCCCCTTACCCTGAGGAGACATCCACCCTGCTGCTTCCCAGTGCTGGATATGGCATGGGCTTAAGTGGCCCGGCCGCTCCGGCACGCATTGGGATTGGACTGCCCGTCATATATTAGTTTATCATACTGCTCATTCCTTGTAGGAGCTCAGCGAAGTGACCCCAGGGCATAAGATCGGATGACAGGCAACAGCCTTGGTGAAGCTAAGCAAGCCAAGGCCTGACCAGTTTCCAAGTGGGAGACGACTTGGAAGCGCCAAGCATGCCCTGGATTCCATGAAAGAACAGTTGGGCACTAATATCAAATAACAAAGGTTCTCAAATGGGCCCCTTATCAAGCCAGATCTGCTGCAGCAGATATAAAGCCTACTATGAATTTAAGACTAGTGGAGGACAGGGAGGCCGGGCGTGCTGTGGTCCAGGGGGTCGCGAAGAGTCGGGCACAACTTAGCGACTGAACAACAACAACAACAACAATGCATTTAAGAACTCAGCAAGAAACCACTGGTGTACTTGGTGTGTATGTCAGGGGATGACCCGGGGCCCCATGCTTGGGGGCAGCGCTGCCCCTCCGACCACCACAGCCACCCACAGTGCCCTCCACGGCACACACTCAGCCCTTGATTGTCTTTCATGGTGACAGAAGTCAGTGGCACTGCCGGCTTCTTTCACTTTGAAAAACGTAGTCCTGGTCCACGCTCCTCTGAGGGCCGCCTTTCTTTAAAGGGAGGGGGCAACCCTTAGGGCAGCGCGGTCTGGATCCACTCTGGTTCTGGCTGCAGCCTGGCAGTTCTCCATCGCTCTGAGGCAGCCCCTTTCTTCCTCTTTAAAAAAGGGGGAAGAAGGAGGCATTTGAGCATCACCTGCTTTTTTCACCGCCAGAAATAGTAGCACTTCTGGGTCAGGCAGGGGTGGCACTGGTGTTCCTGGCCCCAGGATGGCACAAGGACTCGGAACAGCAATGCAAGCGACCTATACGCAGGTATCCTTCAACAAGCTCAATTAGTTGACAACTGTAATGAAATAGTCCCACAGTCAAACAGAGACACAGATCGTAATATTACGCCCCCCCAGGAAATTAATTAACAGCAGAAAAAGAAGTCAAATAACTGAATATTATGCCCAAGAAGGTCAAATCTAAATCTAGACTTTTTTCTTTTAGATCGTTTAAAAAGAAATACAAATGTCATATGAAAACTATTACGGTCTTACGTTTGATAATGGGACCGATCCCAATTTGAGCAATGTTGTAAATGGGATCGTCATTGGTTGTTGAGGGTGCAGTCCTACCCTGGAGTTAGGCTGACACAGTTAGGCCAGCAAAGTTTGACTGGCACAAGGGACACTGTAAAGCGCGTTTGAACCACTCTCGGAGTCAGGGAGGACGGCGCAGGTCTGTGTGCTGGCCTCTCCGAGAGTAGAATGGGTAGAAGCTGCCACATGATTTCCTCCCACATCGTCCTGAGTTCATGTTTTCCAGTGGAGTGGGAGTGAACAGTAGTATTGCCAAGACTACCTTTCCACTGAAGTAATGGAAGAACCCAGTTTTAAGTAGTCTTACTCAGAACTCATAAATTCAGATTTTTTTTGTCCTAGTAACTGCATGATTTGCCCTTTAGGTAGGTCTCCTTTGTTACTGAGTAGCATGGTATAAATCACTATTACAAATGCCCTTTCCTTGAACAACTGTCATACATTCCCCACTTCCTTTGTGCTTCCTGACAGTTTCAGCTTGCATAAAACACCTGAAAATCATGTTTTCAACAAATGTATTCACCTGTGGATGATAAAATGAAAGACGGGGCGGCTGATAGCACTGAATTATAGGGTGGTGTTTAAAAGCTAAAGAAAGATAAGTCTGGAGGTCTGCAGAGTTCAACACCCATTACAATGTCTATTTTCAATAAAGCTTCACGGAAAGTGCAATTCAGCCATTCCATTTGAGTCTTGTCCAGGACAGCATTGACAAGACAACTCCTGGCCTGCATTCAAGATGTTGCAATTCTTTTCCCTTGAATAACTTTGCATATTCCAACATGATAGTACTGGAGAAAAGTGACATGACCTTCATTGCATCAATTTACAAGCCTTTAATATGCTTTAAATAGTGAACACTGTGTTTCTGACTGCGACAGATACTGATGGAACTCCTGTGTCTGTTCTCCTGCCTGAAGACGTGGTTTTTATCTCCCAGCAAAAGGAAGCCGGCTATACTAACCTTGGGTTCCACTTTCTCGAAACTTTCTGTCGCTATTGGAAACAAAAAACTCTTAAGGAGGAAAACAAGAAACACTTGGCATGTTTTAAGTGGTGGTGACTGACTGTGTCATTCAGGATGACAGGATGCTTAATATGTTCTGAAGTTTGGGGCTATGCATTTTTTAAAAATACAACACAAAATGATGTTGAACATACTTTTTTTTTTTTACCCCTACATTTTTTATAGCTTTAAGATGAAAGGTCAGGAATGGCTTTGGTGGGCACAATTGATGGCCCATGCCTATTAGAAGGCCCTGGAGTGGCCCCAGGAGTGTTGGGGCCCAATGCAGGGCATTCCTGTGGGGCCCCCCATCCTCCCCACAAGGCCCCCCACCCACTGAGAAGAGCACTTGTGGTGCCACGTGCAAAGTGTGGCACCTGGAAAGAGTTGGTGGTGACAGGATGACGTCACTGCCAATTGTTTCCAATTCAGTTCAGCGGCTAGGGCAGGTGAGAGGGCCCAAGGTAAAGCTGCTCTGCTTGCCCACTGACCTGCAACCCTAAGAGATCCCGACTGCAGCAGCAGGCAGTATGCTCACTGCACTGGTTCCAGGCCCCCCCAAAGCACGGGGACTGATGTGATGACATCACTTACGTTGGCTTAAGGCCGGCCCTGCCTGGCTGGGTAACAAGGCTGATTCCTTGAACCTCCCAGTCAGTAGCATAGAGGGGTCACAGAGATGGTCACAGCATTACATTTTGCTTGATGCCTCAACATGCCATGCAAGCGCCCCCTAACCTTCAGAGCCATTCTGGGCAGCTGGATCACAATGGTGCCAACCATATTCATTTCACGTTACATAAAAAGGAAAGGCAGGATTTTTGTCAGAAAGATCATGCTTCTGCAACTCATGCTACTGGTTGGGGCAGCTTTCCCCAACCCAGTACACAAGGCTTAGAGACAGGTGGAAGGCCCTCCCTGTTACTGCTGCAGGCAGAGCAGTGATGCACACAATATAGCCATCAGTGTGAATGGCTGGCAATTGCACTCTTCCCCCCCCCGCCCAGGCTGGGTATAAAGGTTTCCCCACGACTGAATGGTCTAGTCATGACCGACTGTAGGAGGCGGTGCTCGTCTCCGTTTCTAAGCCTGTATTGCAGGTGTTTGTCCGAGAACGAGCTTCCGTGGTCATGTGGCCAGCATGGCTATACGCCATAGTGCACGGAACGCCGTTACCTTCCCACCGAAGTGGTCCCTATTTATCTACTCTCATTTTACATGCTTTCAAACCGCTAGGCTGGCAGGAGCTGGGACAAGCAATGGGAGCTCACTCCGTTGCGTGTTCTTGAACTCCCAATCTTCTGGTCAGAAAGCCCAGCAGCAGCGGTTTAACCCGCAGCTCCACCACGTCCCCTATAGGCGGGGTATAGTGTGCACCTTTTTTGAGCAGCTGCACTGGTTGGGGGGGGGAGGATAGGGATGGGTCTACAGACTACTGCAGTCTTTATAAAGATTACTGCTGAGTTCTTTATTCAGATGACTCAGAATTCATTATTCATGCAAACTTTGCCAATGCAGATGAGCACAGAAAATAAAATGAGGGTTTAATTAGAAGAGCCATTAGATTCCAATACTGCCAGAAGCAGATTCTACTAATCTGGTATTGGGTAAGTATTGTGATTTGGGCAAACTGAGGGCGCTAGCATCAGAGGAGATGCCGAGAAGAGACTATAAAAGTTGACAGGATGACGCCGTACCAGTTGCACCGCTGCTTTTAAAAATCATTAGACATGGGTGCCTTCATCGAGGGACTTGTCATTTCCTCATCATCCATCAGTGGCAAATTTCTCATGAATCCTTAATCTAGGTCTCCCAGGTTGATTCTAATAATTTTGCAAGGAGCTGCCAAAAATTACTTATTGTTCTGTTAATCATTGCTAATAGGAACAGAGGATGTTTTGAGATGCCCCATGAAAATCATACTAATTAGAAATGTCTGAATTCATACAACTCCTCAGAGATTAATTTATTCATCATAATCAGTTAATCACTTTTTCCCTTACATAATTAGACAGCGCCTGGTGGAAAAGAAAGATCCTTTTGTTCTCCAGGAAAGAAGACAAGGACTGTGAGCTGACAAATAGCAGAATGGGAGGCAGAGGTTTGAGGTTTGCTTATCAATACACATTCAAGGCCTGTGTGCCCTGATTAGAGCTGGTGCCATTGGTGTCCATTCTCCAGAAAGCCCATTTACAGAGCTGAAATACCCTTTTGCTGAATAAAAGACATGGTTTTCCGGCTAGCAAACTGATTCGCAGCCACTCTTCATTTGAGGCTGTGACAACCGTCTCTTCCAATGATAGAAACTCCGGAGCTGGCCAGGCAAGAGCTTCTCACATGGTTGCGTTTGCACACCAATTCCATATGCTGCATATTTGCTGCATTTTCTGTTGTTGTTGTTGTTGTTGTTGTTGTTCAGTCGCTAAGTCGTGTCCGACTCTTCGCGACCCCATGGACCACAGCACGCCAGGCCTCCCTGTCCTCCACTAGCTTCCAGGGTTTGCCCAATTTCATGTTCATTGCTTCGGTGACACTGTCTAACCATCTCATCCTCTGCCGCCCCCTTCTCCTTTTGCCTTTGATCTTTCCCAGCATGAGGGTCTTTTCTAAATAGTCCTCATGAGGTGGCCAAAGTATTCCAGCTTCAGCTTCAGTATTTGTCCTTCCAGGGAGCAATCAGGATTGACTTCCTGTAGGATTGCCTGATTTTCTGCATTCTAGTATTTTCTGGGGAACCCCCAAAAAGAGAAAACTTCCTCAGAAAAACTTCCAGGTGTCTCCATATACCTGAGGCAGACCTTTTTGCAACTCTAGTACAAAGTGTTTAGTGTTGTTGCAGTGCAGTCTGAGAGCTGGCTATCAATTCCTATGCAAATTATGCACAAAAAGCTGACACACTCAGGAAAATTTTAAACAAAACATGGTTTTATTGACCATGCAATTTAGCTATTACAGGATGAAAAGTTAAAATTATGACTGAAGGCCCAATCTTGAGAAGCAGCAAAGCAGTACTGGCAGCTGGAGGAAGGGTTGAGGGGCGGAGCAGGGTGTGGGACTGCGTTTAGGATTGGGCTGCCCATCTTGCAGATTTTCTAAACAGATGATGTTTGTGAAATGTTGTTCAACAACTGATTATTGGTGCAGTCCTAACCTGGAGTTAGGCCGGCACAGTTAAGCCAGCAAGGTTTGGCTGGTACAAACATGGTAAAGCATGTTTGGACCACTCTCAGAATCAGGGAGGATGGAACACATCTGTGTGCTGGCCCCTCTGACTCCAAGATTGGTCCAAACATACTTTACGGTGTCCCTTGTGCCGGCCAAACTTTGCTGGCCTAACTCTGAGTGCCCTTTGTTACAGTAGTTCGGTCTTGAAATCACTAACGTGTGGACCACTGTGGCCAGTTCCGAAAGGTTCAAGTATGGTTGTAGTTTGTGCACCAATCAAAGCTGGGCAAATGCAGTCCTAGACTGCGCACCTGTTCTTGCAGGGGGAGGGGGTGCCACCTTGTTCAAAGTAGGTAAATGACACAGTGCCTGCATTGAGGATTTCCTGATGAGGAGGACTTCTGTGTTTTCTGGATTTAGCCGCAATCTATTGGCTTTCATCCATATCCCAACTGGCAGCATCCCAGGACCTCCTGTGACAAGGGTGACATCTTCACAGGAGCAGTGACTGCTTCCACATCCAGAACACTGGTGAGCATCTGGAAATCCTTCAGACAGTGGTTTCTGGGAGGGTGGAACGCTAAGTTGTACAGGTGGCTGTGTAAAGTGGCCCCTCTCCCTTGCCTTTGGTGCCATTTGGGACAGGGAGAGCAAAGAAAAGGAGACTACTTATCAGGATAACTTACTTATCTGAACAAATGTCTGTTCAGTTGGCATGCTAGGAAAACTGAAAAGAAACGATGCTTTTCAGAATCTCCTAGAACCATTAACTTTTTGCTCAAATGTCTTCTGCCATTTTCATTGAGTGGAAGGTGCTGGTTAGGTGATGGAATTTCATTCATTTTTTATATATATCTTTATATTTTATTCCTTAATAAACTTCTATTTTTTCCTTTAATTTTTTTTAAAGTATGGAATGCCAATATGATTTGAAAAGATGGATGGTGTACGTTATGAGTTTCCACTTCATAAACGTTGCCAGATTTTAGGCATTTGAAGTGAAATGGTGATGTCTGGGTGGGTGGTCCAGTGAGGAAGGTGTAATAAATAATAATAATAATAATAATACTTGGATTTATATACCGCCTTTCTTAGGTCACCAGATTTCTCTAATGACTATAACTCAAGGCGGTTTACATGGGCAGACTTTATTCAGAAACCTGAAGGTTTTTACAATTTATACAGAAATGTTCTATCTTTCAAGAACTACACACATACAGATGGATCTTTCTGGATTTAGTCCTTCTTTCTGGCCACCCGTTTGTCTTCTTGCTGGCTGATAAATGGCTTCCCTGCTCCCACCAGAGAAGCGGCTGAACAGTATGTATCCATTTAAATCTGTGTGTCATTATGAAGACATTTCCCATTCACTAGAGCTGTTGAAAAATATAAAAAGTCAGGCCAGTGCTGAAAAGCACCTGTTAATTTCCTGAAATTCCAAGATTTTTATGAGTCATGCTAGTCATTATGCTGACTGCTCCAAGGCAAAGATATGCTGTGTTGGGAGGTGGTGGTGGTGGTGGTGTTGAAACACACATAACGTAGCTAGTTTTTTGCTAGCTAAGTGAGATTCCACCAACATTTTCCTTGGGTATAAAATGAAGGTTTGTTGACATCAAACAAGACACGTATTTCCAACTGTATGCCAGACTGTCAGAATGTTGCATCCATACACTTGGATGCCCATCATGATAACAATGTTACAATCAAGAGACTCCAGGTCATTACAACAGACAACGGACCCTCCACATCTCCAAGTTCCAAACAGGTCCAGAATTCTCCTGCTGATTAACTCCAGTGCCTCCACGGAACTCAGAATAGCCGGCAGAAGCTTCCAGAAACTACTTCCTGTTTTTGGAGACAATGTTCAGTTTGACTGGAAATATGTGGCTTCCTCCTTGCTATGCGCACAAGGATCAATTCTGTGCATTGGCACTAGCAGGAAGCCGGGCAGGCTCCAGGAGTGGCAGGGCCCAATGCAGGGTATTCCTGCAGAGCCCTTGCACTCTCTGTGGGGGGCTCCCACTCACCAAGAAGAGCGCTTTTGGTTTCACATGCAAAGTGTGACACCTGGAAATAGTTGGTGGTAATATGATGACATCACCGCCAATTGTTTCCAGGAGGCCCATTTTGGGCCATTGGGAGGCAGGGGTAGGTGGCCTAAGGTAAAACGGCTCTGCTCACCCTACTGACTTACAGCCCAAGTCAGGATCTTGTGGAGATCCTGGCTACAGAGATCCTAGCTACAGGCGATATGCTCTGTATATCTGGTGTGTGCCCCCCCCCAAAGCTCAAAGCCCAATGTGAAAACATTGGTCACATTGGCTTAAAGTCCAGAAAGGCTCTGGACGTCCTGCCAGCACACATAGCCTTTGGAGCATCACAAAGTGCTTTATAGTGCTTTTGGAACAGCGCCTGGCACACTGGAATAGCACGCACACTGCTGATGCACCACAGGTCAGCAAAGCATTTTTTTTTAAAGCCCTGTTAAGCTCATAGCTTCTTATTCCTTCCTACTGAACTATTACCCCACACATCTGAAATCTGCAGTTGCTGTCCACGCTTTGTGTGCATCTGAGTATTCCCCAGTTCCCAGGCACAGGGATGTGCTGAAATATTGTCTGCTCACGTCTATTTCTACTTGTCCAAATATTTTTATTTGAAGACTCCAGAGGTCTACATCATTCTGATAAGAGACAGATAAGTAGCCTGATAACCTGGGTTTCTTCCAAATCAAACACACAAGCATAGGAACTTTATGGGCTGGAGTCTTTTCTGACCTGAAACCAGAGCTTTGTGTTTCTGTTAAGCAGATTTTTTTGACTTCCAAAAACATTTCGGCTCATACTGTTTTGGAGACATAAGAAATGTGGGATACATCTTTTTATTTCATTATTATAACTCGTTTCCTCTGTATAAGCCCACAGTGCTGGGGTATAACATTCTTGTATAGACACTATCTGAATAAATTGCTTTCCCCCTTTCCATTGAATATCAGTAACCAAGCACCAAACCATTGCACTGAGTCTCCACTATTATAGCAGAATTATTATTATTATTATTTTTTAAAAAGAAAAATGTTTGGGTTGTGCAGTCCACCTCCCACTTTCTGCCTGCAGTGCATTGATATCTTGAGTACTAGGGCAGGACAGGGCTAATGCTAGATTGTGGTGATCCTGGAGCAATGCCACTCCCTTTGCCATCCTTTGCCCAGTGTCCCCCCACCACATGTATCTGGGCACTGATTGGTGCATAAGCAAGCCAAAGGCGGGGCCCGAGAAATGCAGCTTGCATGTGGCCTCTGTTCCTCAGCATTCTGACTATATAAAACACACATGATACAGATACGGGTAGAAAATCAGGGCTATGATTTATTGTTAGAAGTGCATTTTTCAGTGACAGTGAAATAAAAACACATAACACTGCTTTTTTGTACTTCTCATCTTTGTAAACAAAAACAAATTGCAAAAAAAACCCAAAACTGTTATCTACATGCACGTGGCTGCATCTGCTGACACTATACCACCTATATCACCTATATCACCTACCTACTACACTTTTAAAGCAATTATAATTCATACTTATAGTTATAATTATAGTTATTAATAATAATAAATTATTACTTATTATTAATTTAAAAATGTACACTCGGAATAAAAGCACACAACACTGCTTTCTGCATTTCTAACTTTGGAAAATACTGAAATCCACATACAAAACCCCTTATTTTTCTTGTGGAAGAGAAGGTTCAAACAGGGGGAATGAGCAGAATCAAAGGGAATCTTCTTGAGGTGGGCTCCATCTCAGCTTCGTTCCGCTCACCAGCAGTCAAGCAGATATTGGCTTCATGGACCACCACTGCGACAAGTATTTCGCCCCCCCACCTCTATCTGCAGGCAAGAATCTTGCAAATCTATTTTCCAGTGCTGGCAAGGAAGCAACAATGGTAAATTGTATGGGATTTGAAGGTGAAACCTATGATATCATGTGCTGGATTTATTTTTTTATTGTCCACTTGTTTGGAAAAAAAATCATTGCCAGCATCCTCAGGCATACCCAGTGAGGATTTTGACTTCAAAAAAATTGAACTCCTGTGCCTTATCAACGACTTTTGAAAACCACTTCTGTTGCAAAAATGGTTTGTGGGCTGACGTTTGAGAAACAGAAGGTCAAAGTTTCCTCGGGCATGGGGAATGAGGTGTGATGATCTTTGGAGTCTATCCTTTGTTTCTAACCCAGCTTCCTTCCAAAACAAACCTGATATAATTCCTTTGGCTTGAACTCATGCTCTTTCTCTTCTATTTGCGATAGTGTGTTTCCAAGAAAGTGATCACCAGTTGAAATCCAGTTGCTCTGGAGCAACATTCTGTAACCTGGAGTGATTTGAAATAAGGTACACTTGGTGTATCGGGGTGCACATCCCATCAATAATCACATCTCTTCTTTCTTAAACATTGCACTTGGGTAACTCAGGGTTAACATTTGCAATCCTAAATCTCCCCTGACTACAACCTGTCAGAGAGGCTAAGCAACTGAAATATATATAGTTGGGGGTGTGCTGACAGGTTGAATCATTGTCTTCTGTGAACTGATCTGACTACAAAGACAGTTTTGCTTCAGACTTCACTTGAGTTTAACCCTATCCTCATGGGGGGAACCTGGTATGATTGCCCCCGAAACCAGTTGGCTCTTTATAGATATAATTACATTTACAGGGAGGCTTCTGTGTTTCCTTTTAAATCTGATTTACATGCCAGTTCACATAGCTGTAGAGATTTTCCAGTGAGTTCTTGCCCTGTGAGGTAATGATTGTATGCATCTTAAAATCCGAAAACATCTCCATTCTGATTTTCTTTAAAAAAAAAAAAAAAAAAAAGGTAAACAATGAGATATAAATAGCTCTGAGATGAGAACCCTCATCCTGGGGGCAAAATGCACAAGGGGTATCTAGAGCAAAGAAGAGCAGCACTGAATGTTCACATTTATACTTCTGACAAACAGCCTCTGTTTTCGACACAAGTTATCCAATCTGGCATATTTACAAAACAAAAAACAAAAAAACAACAACACAGGACTAAAATGCAAGACACAGGAAATAGGTAGCATGGTATTTTCTAGAAGTTGGGTATTCAAGTTGAAATGTTGCATCAACTCACCTCCACCCCTGAAATTACATTCACTATCTGAATAAGGTTTGTCATCTGCCATTGTAGTGCATATAACAGAAGACTATTGTAACTCAAGCAGTTTGTGATGCCCACGTGTCCTTTTTCACCCTTTAGGGCCCTTTAAGAGTTAAAAGCCTGAAGTTCAGGAATGCCCCGGTATCCACTGATTTGGTATCCACGGTTTCAGTTATCTACAGATACTATAAATACTGGGACACTTATTAAAAAGATAGGGCCAAATCCTGTTCAACTTTCCAGCGCTGATGCAGCTGTGCCAATGGCGTGTGCACTGCATCCTTCAGTGAGGGATCAGTCAGGGAGGCCTATTTAGGAGGCCTAAAATAACATTTGTTCCCTTACCTGCATTGCAGCTGCATCAGTATTGGAAAGTTGAATAGGATTGGGCCCTAAGTCTCTTTTTTTATCTTGTTGCAACAAAGCCACTGATGTTCCCCTATCTTTAAAAAGGCATCCCCTGTATCCACGGGTTTGTGTGTCCCGGAACGGAACCCCAGTGGATACTGGGGCATGCCTGTACACAGCAAGTCCTCACTTAAAGTTGTTTTAAAGTTGGTGAGAAAAAAAATGATTTCTGGCTAGGGCTACTGTCTGTGTGGAGTTTGCACATTATGCCCATGTCTCTGTGTAGGCTTTTTTACCTTACTGCAGTGAAACCACTGTGTTTCCAGGGTTGCAGCCTTCTGAGCCGCCTGCAGCCTTTTCCTGGTCCTCTAAGGCACCTCCATTTTTCAAAGCTAGTCCCAGAATGCAGTGCAATCAACCCATGGCCCTGCCTTAAGAAGTAATGCGGCAGAATTGAAACCAGGGGGCGGGCTTAGCGGCCATGTTTTTGAACTCAAAACAATGCTGATTCCAAGCATTTCAGATTGCTTTGCGCGTACAGTTTAGGACTGAATAGTTTACTCCTGAAATAAAAACTTACCAAATAAAAACGTATATTATTCTCGTAGCCCGCTACGCGGCCTGTGCAAGAGTTGAGCCGCCGGCTTGGAACCGAGGCACGCAAAAGGCGTGCGAGCGGCGTTTCTCTAATCTCAGCCCTGGTTTACGCATGGGTTGCTGCCGGCTTACACAACCACCGCGGCTCGGATTGCACTATTTTGACAGACTTATTTTTTGAAATCTACACAAGCAAAAATAAAACGGTCATGCCCCATGAAAAAAAATTCTGTACTCACTGAACGGTAGTTTTATTGAACCGATGTAATGTGAATACATGAATCTTTCCGTGGAAATTAAATCCCATTTTCCGTACAGCGATTCGCACACCCGTATGCAGAACACGCAGGCATGCTTAAAGACGTTGAGATTAACTTTTACACGCGTGCAGGGAGAGTTTTATTCGTGAATTCGCTGCAATCCTCCTCCTTCGCTGCGATGATCTGAGTCAGCCATATTGATAGACCCATGGCTTCAAAAAAATGATGTCATGTCCTCTCCAGTGTATAATACCTCCATGAGTGTGATGCCTTCTCTTCCTGGTTGCACTGCCTTCTGGGGCAAGCTTTGAAACATGGAGGAGCCTTGGAGGACCCGGAAAAAGTTGCAGACGGCTCAGAAGGCTGCCTGCAACCCTGGAAACGCAGTGGTTTCACTGCATTAAGGTAAAGAAGTCTAATGTATTCCCCATTGTTTGTAAAAGGTGTTTGTGATATCCGCGGTTTCCGGTATCTATGGGAGAGCAGAACGGAACCCCTGCAGATACCAGGGCATGCCTATACCTACGGTTGAGGGGCCTCGTTTACTGGGTGTTTTTTCCACTAACTCAGTGTTTCTGAAACCTTTTGGCACCAGGACCCACTTCTTAGAATGACAATCTGTCCAGGACCCACCAGAAATGATGTCATGACTGGAAGTGCCTTCATTGCGACGCCAGAGCCTGCTGTTTTCCTGAAAACGTAGCATTCAGTTGGGTTATTTCTCAGCCATTTTCCAACACCAGAGTGAATCTGAATGAAAAACGCCTATTTACAGTCTTGACACAAGCAAACTCACCACTCAGCCATTTCCCTTTCCAGTGCCCAGTGGCATGCCCAGCCCATGGTCCACCCCATGTTTGCAACCCTAGCGTCAGTTCCCCGCCCCCTCACCACCCTCCGACACACTGCCCACCACGCCAGACTCCATTTCAGAGCTGTACGGAGACAAGGGCAGGCAGGAGGGCACAGCAACGTTCACCTCTTGAAGAGGTGAGCCACTTCATCACTGCCCTCATAAGAACATAAGAAGAGGCCTGCTGGATCAGGCCAAAGGCCCATCTAGTCCAGCTTCCTGTATCTGACAGCGGCCCACCAAGTGCCTCAGGGAGTGCACGAGACAACAAGATGCTTGCATCCTATTGCCACTCCCTTGCACCCGGCACTTTGAAGTAGCCTACTATTAACGTAAGGAGGTTGCTAACGTAAGGAGCCCATGATGGACTTTTCCTCCAGAAATCTGTCCAATCCCCTTTTAAAGGCATCTAGGCAGATGCCATCACAACCTCCTGTGGCAAGGAGTTCCACAGATTAATTACCTGCTGGGTAAAAAAGTATTTCCTTTTATCTGTTCTCATTCTCTCAACACACATTTTGCCCTCCGCCTACTCCAGAAGCCCACTCCAGAAGCCCAGGGCACGTGCCCCCCCGCCCACCCGCCTGCCCGCCCGCCTGCAAAATGGTAGAACCGCAATTGCCAGCATCCCATCTTCCCAGATTGTCAATTGTGGCTGCACCAGGTGCTTAATGACCAACCTGAAATTGGCTCGCCATTTGAGAAACACTGCCCTAACTTGTTTTTACCCTCTCTCACTAATTAAAGGGGATATAAAGGATTGTGCTGTAAGTGTCTAATCTTTGAAGGAGAAACAGGCCTACACGCTTCTGTTCTAGGAATCCTGTTTAAAAGACAATGGAGGTCATTCATTTCCCAGTGGGAAAGAATACCATGTCCTAACCTATTTTTAGTTCACGTTTAACAATGTTAATTGAAATCCAAAGGCACTGTAAGATAGCTGGAATTTCAAAGACTGAGGACAACTGTAAGATGTACTGTAGTGCAAGCACAGAAAGCTACACGTGGCTTAAAATGTGCAGACAGAAAGTGACAGAGTATAATTATGACTCTAAAGTAGAAGAAAAAACAGGACCAAAGGTTCATTTCAGGCATACTAATTTTAGAATTGCAGCCAACAAGAAAATCTTCAAATGTCAGTCTAGTTAAAACACAAGCCTGCTAATTATGGATGGAATCCAACTGCATTAAAATCAATGGGTGTTTGACAGTTGAATGGAAGGTGTACTGAACACAATCACCATTTTATTCCATTGCCTGATCTGCATCTTTGTTTATTTACAGCTCAGAATGATTACACCTCCTATTCTATGTTAGGGCGGTTAAAATTGTGTTGTTGTTGTCCATTGTTGGTTTTCTAATATGCACTTCTATTGTTTAAACAGAAACTTGGAGCAATCAAATCTCAACCAGCACTCAAATGTTCCACAGTCAGTATTTAGGTTATATAAGAAATGAGGAAATTGTTTTTTTTACATAATCAATATTTTTTTTTAATCAACAGTATTTATTTACTTAGATAATTATATAACTTTTTTTACCTTTGGTATCTCTTGCTTGCTTTGGACAAAAGGCTCATTTTCTCCTCTGAGTGTTCCAGAGTTCAGTGTAATTTCTGTTCTTTCTATTGGAAAACAGAGTATATAGAACAGTAAAATACAGGGATAGGTAGACTTTAAGTCCTTCAAGCTTTTTATTTTATTTTATTTTTGTCAGAGCCTTGGGAATCACCAGTGCAAAGCAATAGCTTGGCAAGCTACAGCACAATTGCAAAATGGGAGGTTGAGAAGGTAAAGCCATCCAGAACCTGCAGTTTGCACAATTGCTCGCAGACCCTCCACAAAACACACACACACACACACACACACACACACACAAGACAAGGAGTTTGCATTACAAAGGGGCAACAACTTTATTGAACTTCAATGCATACTGCACCATATTTCTTACAGCCCAATGCTGTCCCTTTGGCAGAATGGGTTTCCACCATCACTGACTTCTGAAAAGCAGCTGTAAATCACACTCTGACACAGCGCTCTGCAGCACTAGCTGGAAGACCAGAGCCTTATTGCTGGACCACTGGCCATCTACTGGAGCAGGTAAACCACTGGGGGAGGTAGGAGGGGATGGGGAGATGGAAAGGGGGCAGGAAGGGGCAAAACTGGGTGGGGAAGGGGAGGAATAGGGTGGGGAGGCTGTTCGTGGGGTTGAATCCAATAGAACAACTTCAGTTTCTATTAGTGAGTATCCAAATGCAGTGTTGGTTTAAGATATTTTATGGAACAATGCCCCCTCAGGACTTTGAGGCCTCAGGGTGTCTGGAAATGGGGAAAAAAAAAACCCTTTTGGAGAATTCTTTCTTGACTTTACCTCCTCAGATGTCTGGGACTTGAGTCTATTACCTGTTACCTCTATCAACCCAATATCAACCCAAAGAGTCTGTTACCTCTATCAACCCAATCAGCTGTGTGGATTGGAGATAGTGGAAGGTGTCTGTGGAAGCAGAAGATAGTGGAAGCAGTTGAGACTGCTGCAGATCTCTGAGCTTGGGTAATCCTAAGTGGTGCAGGTGGCAGTCTTCCGAATGATGAAAACTACTTCCCCTTGGCATGGATATGTGCACTATAGTTGATTCTGTTCATTACAATGCTGTGGATCTTCGTTATATTGAGGGCATAATCCTCAATATAGTTAGGCCGCCACAAATCCCTTGTGCTGGACCAGGAGTGTTGCAAATGCACCGCAAAGCGCATTTGGAACACTCTTGGACAGAAGTGCAGGGAGGGTGCCACAGGGGGAGGCGAGCACCGCAGACATTGGTTGCGGTTGGGCGCAGTGGCGTGAAAAAACCACGTCTTGCCCCTCCCCCTCTTGCACTGTGATTGCTCCTAAATGTAGCACTGGGAAGTGTGACCGGCCGACGCATGGGGTGGGGTGGCCGTGTTGGGGGTGCGGTGACATCACCCCGCCCCAGGCATGCTGGGAACCAAGTACGGCTCTCTTTTTTTGGAGTCAGGGAGGACGGCACATGTCTGTGTGCCGGCCTCCCTGACTCCGAGAGTGGTGCAAATGTGTTTTACAATGCATTTGCGACACTCCTGGGTCAGCCCAAGGGACATGTGCTGGCCTGACTCCAGGTTTGGATTGTGCCCCTTAATTGGTAAAGTTGTGGTCTGAGTTAAATCCAGTATTTCCTAACTCTTATTTCTGAGTGTGGGCCCAAAACTTAAGGTACAATTTGGTGCACTTGAATACTAATTTCCATACCATACTGTGTTTTATTCAAACCATAAAGATTTTAGATATTAATATCAGAAAGATTTAAGACTCGCATATATGGAAGCTTAATCTTTTTCTATAAAAATACCTTGGAAGAAGTGCAAGGGAAAAAGTGAGGAATGTTAAAGCTCTCTACCGTTGGGCTTTTATGAATCTGAAATGCCAGGATAGTGTCTAATTTTATTATAGCTGTCTCAAAAGTGAGAAAAGGTTAAAGGTTTACTGTAGCAACATGTTTGAGTTGGCTTAATAAAAATATAAATTGAGACTGATGACTTAAAAGTGCTTTAAGCAGCAAGAAAAGCTTGAATGAAATAATCTCAGCCTTGGAATAATTTTATTTTTTTTGTTAATTTTTCTTTGGGATAATAAAATGCAATATTTGAATTATGGGAAAGGGACAGAAATGGTCCAGACTTTTTATCTTATGTTACCCCCCCCTTGCGTTCCCATAGCTACTATTTTTAGAAGTCTGTGAACCCCTGCTAACTGGGCAAGAGGCACATTTTCAAGTGGTGTTCCTCTTATATTTAGCAGGGGGAGAGCAATTGTCCCTCTTCACCCCAGCACAGTGTGGCTGTTGCTGGTGGTGTTCTGCATTTTTTTTTTTTTAAGATTGTGAGCCCTTTTGGGACAGGGAACCATTTAACTTTAATGTTATTATTTGCCTGTAAACCAGTTTGTGAACTTTGGGTTGAAAAGCGGTATATAAATACTAGTTATTGATGATTTGGATCGAATTGGGGCGTAAACGTGTAAAACATGGATTTCATTAAGGGCTCCTCACCAATGCCATCATTTGAACACTATCTATCTATCTATCTATCTATCTATCTATCTATCTATCTATCTGTCTGTCTGTCTGTCTGTCTGTCTGTCTGTCTGTCTGTCTGTCTGTCTATGTGGAATTTCTTCAAATTTACACTCTGGACTGATTAGGAATTAAAATGGAAATACTTTTATTTACCAACAAAATAGGTGCATCAGAATATCACTAATGGGAAAACATTGTGTCGTGCTAACGGGTGGAAGCAGGGGGTGGGCAGGCCCGTGGAAAGACTGGCCAAGGGAGGGAAGTGGTGCCAGCATCCAGCACTTAGGCCTGATCCTAAACCCTATTCTGCGTGGCCCAGCCTTGTGCCAGGCTGCTCGTATTTGTGCCACCGATTTTGGCACAGATCTGAGTAGCCCCATTCAGGCCACTGCTCCATTACCCGGGGTAAGGGGAATCGAATTCCCTTGTCCCAGATTGTGCTGTAGCCAGCCCCAACCTCAGCACAGGGTTAGGATTGGGCTATCAGGCAAGGCACAGCTTTAACCTCCAGGCCACACCTCCTACCCCATATTTCACCAGTTATCTTACCAGTTCTTATCAGTTATGTACCAGCTGGGTAGAGTTTGTACTAATGAACATGCAAAAATCCCAGTCCAAACATCTGGTGGGCTGTGACACCACTGATGATGATGGTGGTGGTAGTGGTGGTGGTGGTGATAGCAGCACACCTTTATAGCACACATTACAGAAATATCCAAGGTCCTTGGATAGGCTAAATCAACAGGCTAAATCCAGCCACCAACATCTGGTGGGCTGTGAATAAAAACGATTGCCCACTCCACTGTGCAGTGTCAGTCTGAGTGATGTGATGCTCAGCCATTTAGATACCAGAAGAGGAGGATGAGGGTGTTACCTATTTCCCTTTCTCCTCCCTGCCGGTTTGCTATCACCACAGCCAGCAGAGCTGCAGGCAGACTATCAGCAGGAGAGAGTTTGAAGGGATGAGCAGTTTAGTAAGTGTGTGGGCAGGGAAGAGTGAGTTCTTCTTGAATGAAGGCCTTAGAATTCATTAGAGGTGTTAAGGCTCAACCTAGAATTGGAGGCAAATGTTACAAGCTATGAATTACATAAATGACACCTAGAAATTATTATCAACTTTGGTGGCACAAGTATTGTTGGGAGAAGGACTTCATTTCAGGCTTAGTCGTGCTGGCCTGGGAGTGCTGCAATCGGGCTGTAAGGCAGGTCTGCACCACTCTGAGTGGCAGATGGGCCAGTGTGGGCGCTGGCCTGTGAAGGCCAGCTCCTGCCTCCACACCATCCCAGGTAAACGGGGAAGCACCTGCCAAGTTCAGCTGGTGCGGGGAGTTGGGGGAGCCTGGGGAGGGGGGAATTTCTGGGTGTGGGGAGGGCAGAAGGAGGGATGTCCTGTGAATGGGTCCACCTGGAGAGGAAGGTGGAGACAGGATCAGGCACTTATGCTAGGTCCTTACTCTTGTCCCCTGCCCAGTCGGCTTTGTACAGGCTGCTTCAAGTTATAGTGCCAGTGATTTTGCTGGCATAGCTCCTAGTAGCCCTACTGGGGCTGCTGGGGGCTTACCCTGGGGTAAGAGGAAAATATCACCCCGAGGCGGTCTCCAGCTGCCTCCTACACTGGATACAGTGGAGGCCTGCCAGCTTTCCTCTTCCAGCGCAGTATGGGACTGGGCTGTGAAAGACATGCAGTGTTCAGCCTTCTGTCCACAGAACAGCTCAGAGAGACTGATTCTTTTTAAAAGAACACAGGCCTTAATTACTCAGAAACGTGCAGCAATAAATGCTATATAAAGTCATGTGCAGTAATCTGAATGGCCACAGGCAACGTATACATGATATGAGTTACATTTTGAGTATGGCAATATGGAATGCCTTTTCGAATCAATCAGGTATAAGTCCAGATGATCTCTAAAGCAGGCATGTACACTTTCTACAGTAAGCAAAAGCTCCCTGGAACCAATTGAAATGTATAAGGATGGCTTTAAAATTTCTCTGACCCAAGTGCTTTGTGATCTGCAGTTCAAAGAATACATCTTCATTAAGAGAATGATCCAATGGGAAGCTAAGCATTGTTAAGTTCCATTGATTTCACAAGCTTAATTCTCTTCCATCAATAGGACATCCGACCTTTTCCTGTGCATTTTTCCCTAGAAGTAGATCCCACCGAGAACAGGAGGACTTTCCAGTGCTTAGAATTGTGTTATACTGGCTTCAGCACTACATACATACACATCTTGCGTATAGGAATGAACTCATGCTTGTTTTGATTATAATCCTAAAACAAATGGTTCAACAAAGGGAGGCTTTTGTCATGGGAGTCAAGATGTTTGTCCTTTTCTGGGCTATTTTAAGTGTTGTTCAGTAGTAGAAAAAGATGCTGTCTCCTACACCAAAATTGGTTGAATAATTCCTTCAATTGTAGGAATTTTAGAACCTAAAGAACTTTGAACCCTTGCGCCCTGCAATAGAAATCATCATCACAGGACATCGGGCTCCTATTTGTTTGAACACATAAGCTCCAGTAGCCACATGAGAAACCTGGGCTACAAATCCAGTTCACACCCCATTAAACAAACCATCGTCTGATATGTAATTGACGCGATGGCAGATATAGTCCTATAAAATTTTAAGGGGCAAAGATAGACTCCGGCTTCCTCGGAACAAGGAGGGATGCCCGTTTCCTTAGCCTTCCATTCCCACCCAAAAGTCGAGAGTAGAGCTCATCTGTGAAATGAGTTTTGTTTGGAGCGGACTTTATAAGTGTGAATGAGATTTACTGAGCGTTACTTGTTAAGATACAGCTGCTCCCTGGATTGTATGGCTCGCCGAAGGAATGTGTAGCGCACACATGGCGTTGAAAGGCAAGAAAGTGAAGTATGAAATAAAACTGCTGGGGTAGATATCGAATGATTGACGGCGTGTGTTTTCTGCTGAGTGCAATCTGTTGGAAGGTACAAGAGAGATAAGAATGTGGTATGTAATATGTAAAAGGCTGCTCTCTCTCTTTTATTCAATCACTCAGTATTAGCTTAAGTAACATATCACTTCCCTTGCCTACCATGAACCAGTTTCTTTTTCCTTTCTGAGAAACTACAAAAACATCGGGAGGCACAGAAAACCCTGCTTCGCAGAAATCTAGGTTTCTGATTATAAAAGTGATTGTTCCCTGTCCTCAGCTCAGTATTTCAGTTGCTAACATATAATTAAGCTTAACATTTTTATAGTGCTGCCTGACTGTGCAAAGGATTTCACATACGTTATCTTGATATAGCCCTTACAACAAACCTGTAAAGTGAATGCTGTTACCCCAGGACTATAGCTGAGGCTGAGAACAAGTGGCTGGTCTGGTGAGTTCACACCAGAGGCAAGATTTGATTCAGAGAACTTCTAATTCATACAGCTCAATCCTAACCTGCACTGGTACAACTGTACCATTCAACCCATGCTGTATCCTGCACAGGTAAGGAGCAGGCTGGAGTTGTTGTTGTTGTTGTTGTTGTTGTTTGGGGGGGGTATGGGGATATTTTTCCCCTTACCCAGAGTAATGTCCTACCCCAGTGGTATTCAAACTTTTTAGACCAGGACCCACTTTTTAGAATAGCACTTGTGTCGGGACCCACCGGAACTGATGTCATTAACCTGGAATTGACATTGTGGCAGGAAGTGACATCATCAAGCAGGAAGTGCTGTCATTGTAACATAATAAAATGACATTCCTGAAATGCAAACTGACATTCTTGAACTGCAGCAAGTGTACAACCAGGAAACATCCCTGACAACAAGTAAGATTAGGACAAAATATGATGTAAAAGCACTGAACTAAAAACAATTAAAAGAAAACCTCACTTGAAAATTCAAACTCACAAAGGGCATATAACAAGTGTAAGGTCTGCAGTTTCCAAGATGGCTGCTCCCAGCTTTTCGTGACCCACCTGACATCAGGTCGTTTCCCACCAAATGGGTCCCAACCCACACTGGCCTATCCTGTCCAATGGGGCTAATCAGATTTGCACCAGATATTCAGCTGGCGCAAGCCTGTGTAGACCTTCTGGGCCAGGAGGAGGATATGGAAGAGGCCTCCACCACCAATCCCACCACCTTCCAGTCCTGTCCCACCCCCATTCTGCCCCTTGTCCTGTTGCATCCCTGCCTGCCTCTGTTTTGCCCTCCCCCAGTGCCTGGGCTGCTCAGTGCTTTACTTATCTTGGCTGGCAGCAGGGGTTGGGACACTGACAGTGCAGTGCACTGCCTACTCCTGAGTAATTGGAAGTGTGTTTTACAGTACACTTGCAATAACTAGTGCCAGTGCCAGCAATCAATAGGATTGCACTGTCAGTCTATTCAATTAGCCAGTCTGCTACACCAACTCTCATGGTGGGAAAGTTAATTTTGAACGTAGTTCTGCTTTAAAACGCTGCAGAATACCATTGTGTTGATTTCCCTGCCAGGAGTGAGGATATATTCCACAAACTTCTTCTTTCCTTCCCCCAAGAGGAAATATCTGAAGGCAGTTGAAAATGCTAGTTTATTCTGTGAGGAAAGTCAAATTTGAAGTCTAT
Source organism: Lerista edwardsae (assembly GCA_029204185.1). Lineage (NCBI taxonomy): Eukaryota > Metazoa > Chordata > Lepidosauria > Squamata > Scincidae > Lerista > Lerista edwardsae. The sequence continues at coordinate 1,086,403 of JAJKFI010000096.1, forward strand.
GCTTTCATTTCTGGGTTTTTCTTTCTGTAATAAAGGAACAGTTTATCCCTTTTGGTGGCACGGCTCCAGAGTACACGAGGATGGCTAGGATAAATAATCAAGGGGGGAAAGAGCTGGGTGGTGCAGGAGGTTTGCTGAAATACAGTCCGCAGCATTGTCTCCACAGCCAAATGTCCAAAAATTGCATGTCATGTTCCGGATGTTCTGCTTATCTCCGAAGCTGTAAAAGCCAGGCTCGGATTCCACCAAAAACAAT